>SJXQ01000198.1:705198-728110 GCA_006408695.1 Aepyceros melampus
GCTTGCGCTCTCCCCACCCCCCCGCCCCTTTTTATTTTTAAATAAGTGTTATTTGTGCCTGAAAGAATTTGCTGTCTTTGTAATTTTCAAACTTTAAAATAAAAAAAAAATAAATCTGAGCGGTGTGTTTTTCCATACTTTTAAAACTGAAGGAGAATGCGGAGCAATATGGTGGGCGAAACCTGGGGGCTTCTGCACCTAAGCACTGGGGAGAGTTTCAAGAGCAAGACAGAACCCAGGAAACCTTCGGGCCGGAGCTTACGGAACGCGCCTCAGCCTGCTCCTAGGCGCCCGGCGCCCGCGTCCGGAGGGCGTCCCTCCGGGAGCTGGGTGTGTAGGCGCGGCACGGAAATGGGGTGGGGGTCTGGTGGGTCTGGCCCTGCTGTGCCTTCCAGCCCCCGTCGCCTCCTCTCCCGCAGCACGGACAGCTCCAGTCTCAACTTAAGTCACTCCACTTTCTTCCTCGGCTGATCCCTCCAGGTCCCGCCTTCCTATTCCTAGGTCCGCCTCCCCTGCCCTAGAGCAGAGCCCTTCTCGCTCCGATTGGCTGCCGGGGCCCAGCCCCCGCACGTGATCACGCCGCGGTCTCGGTGCGCAGGGACCTGAGCGGGCAGTCTAGCTACGGCGAGGTGGGCAAAATGTGGGCTGGCCGCGTCCTGCATGCTGCGCTCTCCCGGGCCCCCCGCGGCAGCCGGGCGCAGTCAGCGCTGGCTCAGCTGCGTGGCATCCTGGAGGAGGAGCTGGAAAGCATCCGCGGAGCTGGCACCTGGAAGAGCGAGCGGGTCATCACGTCCCGTCAGGGGCCGCACATCCACGTGGATGGCGCCCCGGGAGGTAACTACCCGCTCCTGGGAATCGCCAGACCTGGCCGGGTGTTCGGGGGGCCGTCCTGAGGGTTTCGCTGAAGTGGAGATCCCGGAGGCAGTGAGCGGGCCGCAGCACAGGCACACGTAGCCGCTGCTGGACTGCTTCCCATCTGTCAGGCCGACTTGCCTTTTCCCACAGTTAATTCTAACCTGATTGATCCGTTCCCCCAGAAGAAGGTAATTTGCCCTTTGAGCACCTTTTTTATTTAGAGGCCAGGGCTCGATCCGAGATCCAGCCTGTGAGAACGTAAGGAAGAAAGAGACAGCCAGTTGGCTTCCACCATACGGATTCAAGAAAGGGTGATGAGGAGGCAAGCAGCAAGAAATCCCGCATTTCTAGAACTGCTGCTTTGTTCAGATTTCTGCTAATTGCTGCGCCTGCACTCCTGCAAATCTCAAAACATGGGCATGACTGGTCCCATTTACAAACGAAGAGACGCTGATGCTCATAGATTTGAAGTGTCTTGCCTATAAACCCCCAGCTAGCTACAGGAAGAGCTGGGCTTTTAGTGTAGGTCTTCTGGTATATTGGAGCTGGAAGGTCACGTAACTGTCCATAGAGACCAACTTTCTGGCCAAAATCACTGTTTGAGCAAGGGGCTTGAGGGCTGCCCCACAAGTCATACTGTGAACTAGCCCACCAGGCCGCCCTGGTTTCTGTCTTATCTGTGGTCACTGCTCATCGTCTGTGCCAGGACCCAGGTGAGCGCTGGTTACCAATAGGCCTCCAAACCTGTCTTCTGCCCAGGAAATAGGCCTGGAATATTTGGTGCTGTTGTGCTTATTTGTAAAACAGAGGTCTCTATCCTCTTCCAGGGAAACTTGGAGCAAATCAAACAGTGGGAAATTAGGAGACCCAGGTTCCCATCCTGTTTTGCCTCTCCCAAACTGAGTAAACCTTGCCCTCTTGGAGCCTTAGTTCCCTCCCTGGGTCAGCTGTGTCCACCTTGGGCTTTAAAATGCAAGGGTCAAGGTCTCAGAGAGGCCACCCTGCTGGGCTTACAGTTCTGTACCAGGCAGCAAAGTCAGCTGTGTGGAGTTTGGAGACCATCGCAGGGCTCTGTTGCCCTCTTCTTTTCCCCAGAAAGAGCCAAGGGCCCGATTAGGGGTTACTGGTTGTCTTCAGATATAGGAGAAGCCAGAGAGGAAGGGCTGTGGGTGAATGTGATCCAAACCTTTCATTCTCCAAAGTGCTGCTCTGGGAGTCCATTTCTGCCCCTCCCTCTCCTGTAGCTGTTGAATTCGGTGCCTTCTAGGGGCTCCCCGCTCCCCAACCTGGCCTCTGCCCCAGAACAGATCATACTATGTGGTTGTTGCCTTTTCAAGGGCGATTCCAGGTTCATTTCCTCTCTTGAGTCCCCAGAGCCTGGCATCTTTACAGGCCCTGATTGTCCTGAGCTCCTGTGTCCATCCCCTGTCCTCCATCTCAGGAATTATTAACTTCTGTGCCAACAACTACCTGGGCCTGAGCAGCCACCCTGAGGTCATCCAGGCAGGCCTGCAGACCCTAAAGGAGTTTGGAGCCGGCCTTAGCTCTGTCCGCTTCATCTGTGGCACCCAGGTACACCGAGGGTATGGCCCAGGCTGGGGTGGGGGAAGACGGGGTAGTCCCCAGTGTTGGGCACTGACCTCAGATGTCTGCTTCTGCAGTCAGCAGGGCTGGTTTAGGCAGTTCAGCTCATCCCAGAACTCTGGGCCCATGCTTAGCCCCAGGGCTGTTCACTGGAAAAACTAGGTTCAAGCTTCTGTTTTGCTGTGAAGCCTTGGGCAAGAAATTTAACCTCTCGGAGCATCCGTTTCCCCACCCACAGAACAGAGCTTCTTACCTGTTCCTCTTCAAGAAAGGAAGAATAGAAGGCAGGGATCGAGATAGAGGTTTCTGGAGCTATTCTGCCTGAGTTTGGTTTCTAGTACCACCAGATATTGGTTCTGTTACCGTGGGCAAGTGTCTTAACTTGTCTGAGCATCAATGCCTTCATTGGTAAAGTGGAAATAATAATTAATAAGATTATCCCAAATTAAAGAGTTAATAGTGGGTTGGCAAAAAAGTTTGTTCAAGTTTTTCCATAACTTCTTACGGAAAACCCTGAATGAACTTTCTGGCCAACCCAATACATGTAAAAATGCTTAGAACAAGGCCTGGCACACAGCAGTGCTCAATAAATGTTGCTTAATAATTTTATTTTGTAAATGTTACAAATGAACCCTTTATACATGAAACTTACAGTGCTTACTATGTATCATGTGCTATTTTAAGAACATTGCAAATTACTCCTTAATGCAGATAATAATCCCAAGTTCTAAGTGCTATTCTTGCCCCTGTTCTAGAGATGAGGACACTGAGGCCCCGAGAAGTTAATTGTCTTGCCCAGAGCACACAGCCTGTTGTGGTGGAACTTGAACCCACATGGCCTCACTCAAGAGTCAGTGCTTCTGAGTCCTTGTGATTATTATTACTTGTCCTCTCAGAAAGGTGAAGGGGAAATGAACAGAACTTTTGACTTCCAACCAGGGCAGGTTAGGCTGGACAGCTTCCAAATCTAACAACTGGAGGCCCAAATGAACCTAGAGTTACTTATGTAATCCTCCTTTTTGCCATTAAACAACAGAAAAAGGCATTAGGGACTTCTGTCATGATCCAGTGGTTACGACTCTGTGCTTCCACTGCAGGGGGCGCAGATTTGATCTTTGATCCCTGGTCAGGGAACTAAGATCCTGCATGCTGTGTGGTGTGGCAAAAAAAAAATAAAGAAAGAAAGAAAAGGAAAATAAAGAAAAAATGGGGAAAAAAAAGGTATTCAGTTTGATAGAGAAAATATCTTCCTTTGCCATTAGCATCATAATTCTACCATCAGACCCCCACTGTAAAATGAAAACTCAACCAGGAAGAGGGGCACCTGGTGGGCCCCTAATGCTTCAGATTCCTGTGTTAGCTCCAGGTGAACCCTTGTGGTGAAAAAAGAAGGGGGAGGATCTGTTTGTGGCCCTCTAAGCCTCTGTCCCCAGGACTTGTCCCGTGTGGCCCCAAAGGCATTAATATGTGTTTCACTCCTTTACTTCAGAGCATCCACAAAGATCTAGAAGCAAAGATAGCCCGCTTCCACCAAAGGGAGGATGCCATCCTCTATCCCAGCTGTTTTGATGCCAACGCCGGCCTCTTTGAGGTGTGTGACACCACAGGTGGGAGTTGGTCAGGCCTGCCAGGCTGTGCAGGGCTTGGGATGTGCAGTCCAGAGAACTTGGCAGGATGCCAGGGCTATGTCGAGAGGCTCCAGTGCCCATTTCTTTGGAGGTCAAGGTTGGGCCAGCAGGTCTCCAGGAGGAATCCTGGGGCTTACTAGGAGGCCAACTTCCAGGGCATTTGGGAGGTAACCTACATCAGCTGGAAGGCTGAGGGTGTTAGGGGCCAGGCATTCACCAAACATGTTCTCACCTGCTTTTGCTAGAGCAGGGCCCCTGATTCAGCCCAGTCCTGGAACGCCTGGGGATCAAGATAGAGGCAGAGGACTCCTTGCCTCCCTGCCCAGAAGAATGCCCTGGTTGGCAGTGAAATATTGATTCAGGGGGAGTCATGAGGGAGGGAGAATCCCATGGTGGTTGGGTGATGGCTCTACTTCTGACTGCCTTCCACCAGGCCCTGCTGACCTCGGAGGATGCAGTCCTGTCAGATGAGCTGAACCATGCCTCCATCATTGATGGGATCCGTCTGTGCAAGGCCCACAAATACCGCTACCGCCACCTAGATATGGCTGATCTGGAGGCCAAGCTGCAGGAGGCCCAGGTGCGGCAGGGCCTCACACTTCAGGGCCAAGGACTGGTCTTATCCTCAGCCTCCCTCGCAAACTGCCCCCTACCCCGGTGAAGGAAAAGAGGCTGGCAGAAGCCGTCTCCTCACTCACAGGCAAATAGCCTGAAAGTTCGAAACAGCCAAGATCTGAACCCAGATCCTCAGACCCAACATGACTTAGCAACTAAACAACATCAACAATCTCAGACCCAAAACTTTATCCCATGGCACAAAGCTGTTTTGAATTCGAAGAAGCACCTTATGTGTAGCAGGCCCCTGCCCAGCATCAGAGTGGGATAAGCTTATGGACAGAACTGACCCCACCCCACTCTGCCCTCTGGAGAGGAGACTGAGAGCATTCTCACTGCCCAGCGGCTAAGCATGTCTCCAGAATGCCCTGGAAGAGATGGGGAAGGCCCAAAGAGGCCCAGAGAGGGGAGAGGATGTGCCAGCCTCACACGAGGGTACATGTGTGCTCCCCTCTGTTCTGGGCACTGGGCAGAGTGAGCCTTTAGAGCACCAAGCAGCACAGAAAGGGAGTGACTTGGTCCAAATCGTGATACCAGCCACTGCCTTCCATATCTTCCCTGCAGAAGCATCGGCTGCGCCTGGTGGCCACCGATGGGGCCTTTTCCATGGATGGTGACATCGCACCCCTGCAGGAGATCTGCCGCCTTGCCTCTCAATACGGTGCCTTGGTCTTTGTGGACGAAAGCCACGCCACTGGCTTCCTGGGGGCCACAGGACGGTGGGAGCACACGGCCCCTGAGGCCTTGGGTTGGACTCGTCAGGGTGGGTGGGAAACCACAAGGCCAGCCCCCAGGCCCAACCCATGAGCCTGGGTGCTCGGGTGGCCATGGTGGTAGTGGCAGCTTCCCTTGCAGGGGCACAGATGAGCTGCTGGGCGTGATGGACCAAGTCACCATCATCAACTCCACACTGGGGAAGGCCCTGGGCGGAGCCTCAGGTGTCTGCAGGCTTGGGCCCCTGGGCTCCCTTTATCTGCATGCACAGCCCTGGAGGGGTCTCGGGGGAGGTGGGAAGGGGAGACCTGGGGCTGCAGGAAAGAAGACGGCATAGATGGTCCTCTCAGGAGGGCCATGGGGTAAGCTCTGGCTCCTTGTTCTCATTCTTGTTCTCAGGGGGCTACACAACCGGGCCTGGGGCCCTGGTGTCCCTGCTACGGCAGCGTGCCCGGCCCTACCTCTTCTCCAATAGCCTGCCACCTGCTGCTGTTGGCTGTGCCTCCAAGGCCCTGGACCTGCTCATGGAGAGCAACGCCATCATCCAATCTATGGCAGCCAAGACCCTGCGGTGCGGTCCTGGGCAGGGTGGGGCCCACTGGGGCGAGGGAGCTGGTGAGGGCCTGCCCTGTGTGGCTGCACAGGCCCATAATTCCCTGCCTTTGCATCCTGCCTCTGCCCACCTCCGTGTCCCCAGTGGGTTGCACTGGAACTTGGCTCTCTTAACTAGGGGCTACTGCTTGCCCCCACCCTCTTCTCTCTGTCTTTTCCTTCCATTTCTTGGTGCATTTCATGTATTTTTATTTTTTTTATTTTTCGGCCCTACTGCCTGTGGGATCTTAGTTCCCCAACCAAGGATCAAACCCACGCCCCCTGCATTGGAAGTATGGAGTATTAATCACTGGACTCCCAGGGAAGTCTCCCCGGTGCATTTCTTTGCAAGTGATCCTGCATTCCCCCTTCTTGTACAGTCCTGTCTTTCTGCCTTCCTAATTGGTCTTCCTGTTCCTCTGCCTCTTTCCCCATCTGCCTTTCTGGGTCAGCATCTCTGTCTTTGTTGGACCCTTCTGCAGACTTGGCCACAAGCCTTGGGTCATATACATGTCCATCAGGAGTGGGTGTGATTGCTCCACAGTCCCCCAACTCCCAGTGACACCCAGCTCATGCCCACAGATTCCGCAGTCAGATGGAGGCTGCTGGCTTCACCATCTCAGGAGCCAATCACCCCATCTGCCCTGTGATGCTGGGTGACGCTCGGCTGGCCTTAAACATAGCGGATGACATGCTTAAGAGAGGTAAGGAGGCGGGGCTTGAGATGTGGCTGTGGGTCCTAAAAGAAAAGGAGGGAACCCTTAGACTGTGAATATCCCCTCTTCCCCCAGCCCTACTACTCTTCTTAGATCAGATGTCTGTCCAAGCTTGAAAACCCTAGGCCGTGAGGCAGTCCCAGTTTTGAGAGACCTTTGGCAGCTCCCTTGCCCTCTGTAGCCCCCAGAAATGTAGGAGCTCTCTGTCATGCCCCCAGAACCTGCCTGGCTCTGGTGAGCCCCAGCTTGACCCTCTCTACCCTCACAGGCATCTTTGTCATTGGCTTCAGCTACCCTGTGGTCCCCAAAGGCAAGGCCCGGATCCGAGTCCAGATCTCAGCAATGCACAGCGAGGAGGACATTGACCGCTGTGTGGAGGCCTTCGTGGAGGTGGGGCGACTGCACGGGGCACTGCCTTGAGTTCTGGGTAGTGACACGCAGAGCCGAGGTCCCCTCCCAACACAGTGAAAAGGAGGGCCTTTGATCAGCCCAAGCCAGAGGCTCTGAGCTCTGTCAGTCCTGGTGCCAGGCTGGGATGAGGCCTGTGCTTGTGGGTGTGAGGTTAAAGCAACAGTGTGGAAATCAGCTGTGACGTGTTAGTCTGCTTTACTCTCGGCGCAGCCCCAGTCCTGCAGCTGGTCGAAGGAGCAGGCAGGAGCTGCGGCTTTGAGGGCTTTGACCTCTCAGAGTTAACCACCTCTCCCAAATTAAGAGGGGACCCAGGCAGGTGGGATGACAGAGGCTGGGGCCACCGTTTGGCTCAGTTGGATGCTTTCCTGATGTAGAGAGAAGCTGAGCACCAGCCCTACAGGCCCCTTCCCATGCCACCTGCCCCCCTACTCTGCAGCCTCCAGATTCTAGCCCTGGTGAACCCCTCGTCCTCTGCTCCCCACCCCCAAGAATGGCCTACAGCTGCCCAGATAAGAAGGGGCTGGACACTCAAGCCCATGTTTGGGAGAAACAGAAGATTGTTCCCCGGAGGAAAGAATGTCTGTCACTATTGGAGGGGCCCCGAGAGTCTGGAACCCTATATTCTATCCCCACTTTGTCCCTGCCTTTGTGGCCTTAGGCAGCCTCTTCCCCCGTGTGTGCCTCGGTCTTCCCTGCTATACCAAGACTGGCTGTTACATTGGTATCTGTGGCCCTTCCATCTCCATATTCCCAGGGCTCACTGGTCTGGTCAGAGGAACCACCAGGGGGCTCAGTGAGCTTGGGTTCTGGCTGCTATTTTCCAGCCCCATCTAGACTTCAGGCCTTGGACAGGCTGTTTTTGCAGCCCCACAGCAAGACCCCATTCTCCCTTGCCCCCCGACAATGGCTCACTGCTCCCCTGCTGGAGATGACAGTCCCTTCCCACAGTCGCAGCCCTTCTCTCTCCATAGCCCTCCCCACTCAGCCTTATGGGCTCCTGGTAGGGTAAAGGATGGGTCTGAGTCACCAGCCGCAGCATGGTGTGGCCTTGGGAGCTGATAGCTGCTGGCGAGGGGGCAGGGAGGATGAAAAAGCCCTTTTTCATGAAAGGTGGGGACCATGGCCCTCCCTTCAGCTTGGATGTCTAGAGAGGAACAGCCTGGGTGAGCTCTGGCCCCAGCCAGCAGGGTCTTAATGCTGGGATTCTGAGAATCCTAGCCTGTGATCCTGGGCAGCTTGAAGCTAGGGGTCCAGGAGTTTGGGGGTACTGGGGGATACAGCCCCAGGGAAGGGGGTGCTGTGGCCACGTCAGGGGCACACACACGGGGTAGGGCATCCAGCACCGGGTGTACTTCGGCATCAAGTACCCACCGCCTGGTGCCCAGCCCCTGGCCAGGCCGGCAGCTTGATGTGTGTGGTCTGCTCAGGCTGGCATGTCCCGGCAGGTGGCCATGAGCAGGCACGGGATGATGGGTCACAGTCAGTGATGCCAAAACAAGACAGCCGTAGGTGAGGTCCACCCACCAGTGGCACAGAGTGCATGCTGCTTCCTCCTACAGTTTCCCGGCACCACCAGCTGCTGACATTGTGTGCCTGGGGACAGCCCAGCACTGTGACACTGTGGGCCAGCTCGTTGCAGTAGGGCGCCAAGTTTTCAGCCAGCTCATGGCTCAGCATGTGACCTGAACTGGCGCAGGTCTTCTGCAACTGTCCCGAGGGGTCAGAGGACATGCCAGCAGGCACGGGGCACCTCTGGGCACATATACTTGGGCTCAGCACATACTAGTCATTGCGAGAGGCCAAGACAGGCTATAGGGCTGAGGGCCAGCTACAAAGTCGTAGTTTCATGTCTTGCAGGGCCCGGATCTCCAGGGACTGCTCTCAGGGCACACCATCTGCCCTCTGCACTGGGCGCACGATTCAAGGCCACAGCCGCCAGAAGCAGCAGTTGGAACAAGGGGAGGTGTGGGTGCCCAGGGCCCGCTGGGGCTCAGGCCGTGGCAAGGTGCCCATCCTGTGTGCCTCATAGGTGGTCCCACTCTGGTTGCCACCATCTTCCTCTCCTCTGCTGTCATATCGCAGCTAGCACTGCTGCTCCTGGGAGCTCTTTGCCCTAGAACTGCTCCAACCCATCCAGAGCCCAGACTCTGGCAAGGAGGGGCATAACTGGCTTGGGGTTCCCAAGGGGAGGGAGGGCAGTGTGTCAGGGGCTTTCAGGGGCCAGGCCTGCCACATTTGTGAGTCCAGGCTTCTGGGCAGACGTCTCACAGTGCATTCCTTCCATACAAGATGGTTGTGGACCCCCAAGTTCTCAAATCCCACCACTCTGAGTCTAGATCCTACAGTTCTGCTCTTCAGGGATCACAAGATTCTACAATTCTAACACCTTAATGCAGTTTTGATAGCTCTGAATTTGGGTTTGTAGAATCCAGGGATGATCCCTAATATCTTCAATTCAATGAGTTTCTGCTTCTGAAAGTTCGGGGATGTTCCACATCTGGGATGGGTGGCATCAGGCTTTAGAGGAGCCTGAGTGCTGATGAACATCCCAGGGCCTTGGGAAGCCCGTTCTGAAGAGTCTCTTCCCAGCTCCTCGGACCTTGGTTGCAAGTCCTCGCTTCGTCAGCATCCTCTCAGACTGTTTTCTTTCCCCTTGCACAGGGGACTTCTTGATATTCACCCCACTCTCCCAGCTTCTAGAAAGACCACACAACCCCTGCCACCTCTCCTCTCCATTCACTGCAGACTGCCTTCTGCCCCTACTATACTTGTCTAGTACCAACAACCACCTTGTTGTTAAATCAAATGCATCTTGTCCCACTGGCCTCTAACCCTCTGGAAGATGTGGCCATGTGGTCCTTCTAAGAGGAGGTCCAGACCAGAACCCCATGACCAAATCACCTGTCATTCACCAAGACTGGTAACCTCTTTGCCTGGAGGAGAGGCTCTTAATGGGTCTCTCATTAAATCACTCCCCCTCTAGCCATTCTATTAACCCCAGGCCTTAATAAGCTAATTACAAAATAAATGAGCAGGTCACGTCTCTGCCCTAGAATCTTCTGTAGTTCCCCACTGCCCTAAGACTAAAAGTCAGACTCCAGACATGACATAGGCCCTCCAGTCTTCAGGCAGACTGAAGCCCTGGAATCAGCTTAAGGAACCTGATGGGTCTTGAAATTCTCAGGGCCAGGAGGCATCCTAGTCTGCAGAAAAAGGGACTTTTTTATCTGGCTTCCTAGCGCTGGACACTCCATTCAAGACTAGAAGTCCTGGGACTTCCTCGACAGTTCAGTGGTCAAGACTCCGCACTTCCAATGCAGATGGCTCTGGTTCGATCCCTGGTTGGGGAACTAAGATCCCACAGGCCGTGTGGCAAGAAAAAAAAAATAAAAGACTAGGAGTCCTTTCTGAACTTGGGTTGGAGCCCTTCTTGGAGCAGGGAGCAGAGAGGATGTGGAGTGGAGTGAACAGGCAGGACTACAAGAGGTGAGAGGGCCAGGAATGGACTGGGCCTTGGGCACAGAGGGGTTAACCACAAAGCGAGAATCTCAGAGAGCGAGATCAATGGGTTACTCGCTGCAGAAAGGCAGAAGCAACGCAGAGAGGCGGAGGAGAGGAGAGCCAGGCAGAAGAGCATGCCACCCGGGGAAAATCAGGGGCTGAGGAGCAGGCGGCTACTTCTTCGGAGGGAGAGGAGAGGCCTTAAAGGAGAGGAGGGAGCAGTGGGAGGCAGAGCTGTACCTGCAGGTAGGCACCAAGAGGCAGCCACTGAGCCAGGAGGCAGCTTCAGCCTGGTCAGTTCACCCAGGGAGAGCAGGAGCCCAGTGCCCAGGGTTGAGGTCTGTGTCACCCATCTGGGCTTGCCGGTGGGGAGGGGAGTGGGGGATGGAGGTGCTCCTGCATGCTGGGATGGGGGGTCTCAAAGATACCACCTTTCTTTCCTCCTCCCTGCTTGGCCCCCTTACCCTTCATTCATCCAGCCACCCCAGAGGTCCAAGCATGCACAGAGACCCACAGGTAGCAGCCGATGTGGGCCACGGGGTGCGATGGGTCAGGTGATCACAGCTTACATAGATGTAACACACACACGTGCACACACATGCAGGTTGTCAGGGGCACTGCCTATTAAGCTCTCAGATGAGTGCTCCAGCCTGGGAGTCGGTACCAGGGTGGCAGCAACCTCAGATCTACCACTCAGAGTGTGATATTAGCTTCCCAAGTCCCCTCTCTGAGCCTCAGTTTCCTCATCTGTGAAGGGGGCAGAGACCTATACGGTGCTCCCAGCTGTGCCATGTGGTGCTCTCACTAAGCTGGACTACCCAGTGACTCAGGGGTGTCACCCATGTTTGGTTGAATTTGACTAATATCCAAAAGTCTTCCCTGTATTTCAGATCCCCATTGAAAAGTCAGGAAAATACACGAGATCCTGGGGTTGGAACTGCCCCTCCCCGCACCCACTTTGCATGTGTCTTTACCTGCATCATTGGTTGAAGGTGTCTGTCAACTACCTAATCAGTCCTTCAGGCCCTGGGATGTTTCCTAGGAAACTGAGAAACCCACCTTAGACACCAATGAGATTGCCAGGAGCTTGCACAGTGGGTCTCAGGGATAACTTTTGTCTCTGTCTGCCCAACAACCCTATCCCCCACAAGCTTTCACCCCAGGAGACTTGGCCAGGCCTATGGTGGGGGAACTAGACCCCTGAGTTGAGTGACCAGAGCTGAGGACTCCAGCTTTTCTTCCTTAGGTGCCCATCTGTTGAGAAGATGGCTGATATCCAGAACGTTTCGCTAGACAGCCCGGGGAGTATGGGGGCTGTGGCAGTGCCCGTGGTCTTTGCCCTCATCTTCCTGTTGGGCACGGTGGGCAATGGGCTGGTGCTGGCAGTGCTGCTGCAGCCTGGCCCGAGTGCCTGGCAGGAGCCGGGCAGCACGACGGACCTCTTCATCCTCAACCTGGCGGCAGCTGACCTCTGCTTCATCCTGTGCTGCGTGCCTTTCCAGGCCGCCATCTACACGCTGGACGACTGGCTCTTCGGGGCCCTGGTTTGTAAGGCTGTGCATTTGCTCATCTACCTCACCATGTACGCCAGCAGCTTCACCCTGGCGGCGGTCTCAGTGGACAGGTGCGCTGGGCTGGGAATGCGGCCCGTCTGGGGGAGGGGAAGGAGGAAACGGGGGACCAAAAAGGGAGGGGGAGGGAGAAAAAGAACAGCTGTCTGGCCCCCACCAACCAGTCTCGGGGCACCTGCAGGGCATACTTGAGGGGGTCATCCTGCCCTCACCCCATCTTCACTGGGAGAATCCAGAGAACATCTCTGTGTTCCAAGTGTCAGCTCAGGGCCTGGCACTTAGTCCGTGCTCTGTAAGCATGAAATGAATGGCAAAAGGAACACACGAATGAAATTCATCAGCTATTTTATTACCGCCCACATCTGGCCCGAGTTGTGGTCAGACCGGCTTTCAGGGGTTGAAACTTGGGGTCAAGCCCAGGCTCACTCTCTAGTTGACTCGTTGATGACCTTGGGCCGGTTGGTCACTTCTCGCTGAGCTCCGACCTTTGCTCGCTAGGTGCCGGGCTCTACTCCAAGCGCTTTGCGCGCTAACTCCCTTCATCCCCACATCCTCTCTGCGAGCGAGGCCCGGCGCGCGGTCACCGCGGCGGTTCAGACCCGGGCGGTATCCAGGCCGCCCGCCCGCCGCCGCTCTGACTCCGCGCCCGCCCGCAGGTACCTGGCCGTGCGGCACCCGCTGCGCTCGCGAGCCCTGCGCACGCCGCGCAACGCCCGCGCCGCCGTGGGCCTGGTGTGGCTGCTGGCGGCGCTCTTCTCGGCGCCCTACCTCAGCTACTACGGCACGGTGCGCTACGGCGCGCTCGAGCTCTGCGTGCCCGCCTGGGAGGACGCGCGCCGCCGCGCCCTCGACGTGGCCACCTTCGCCGCCGGCTACCTGCTGCCCGTGGCCGTGGTGAGCCTGGCCTACGGGCGCACGCTGCGCTTCCTGTGGGCCGCCGTGGGCCCCGCGGGCGCGGCGGCGGCCGAGGCCCGGCGCAGAGCCACGGGCCGCGCGGGGCGCGTCATGCTGGCGGTGGCGGCGCTCTACGCCCTCTGCTGGGGCCCGCACCACGCGCTCATCCTCTGCTTCTGGTACGGCCGCTTCGCCTTCAGCCCGGCACCTACGCCTGCCGCCTGGCCTCGCACTGCCTCGCCTACGCCAACTCCTGCCTCAACCCGCTCGTCTACGCGCTCGCCTCCCGCCACTTCCGCGCGCGCCTCCGCCGCCTGTGGCCCTGCGGCCGCCGCCGCCCCCGCGGCCGCTGCCCCCCGGGTGGTGCCCGCCGCGCCCTCCGTCGCGTCCGCCAGGGGTCCCCGGGCCCCGACGGCTGCTCCGGGAACGCCCGGCCTCGCGGGCGGCTGCCGGCGGGCGGCGACTGGGGCGGGGAGCGGGGTCCGGAGCCCGCAGGTGGTGGAGAGGCGTGCAGGGCCCTACCTGTCAGAGGACCAGAATAAACTTTGTCTGCCACCGCTCTGCCGGGTGTCCGTCTGTTTGTCCTTCCTCTTCCCCCAGGGCCAGACAGTACTAGGGGATGGGGCCAAAGCCAGGAGCCCTCTGAGGAGAAGTGGATACTCAGTCCACGGAGTGGACACCCCTGGACGGTGAAAATGATTCCAGGCAGCCAAGCGCAGGCCCCCAGGCCAGGAATCCCCCAGACTGTGTCCATAGCAAGTCTGGCAGGAAGGAGGGTAGTCCCTCTGCCCATTCTGCCAACTCTGTTAGCATCTTGGAAGCCCTGCTTCCTCTACCAAGCTCCTTCTCCCTTCAAAGCGCTGTCCTGAGTAACTTAATAGTGTAGTGGTAGTCTTGGTCGCTCAGTCGTGTCCGTTCTTTGCGACCCCAAGGACTGTAGTCCGTCAGGCCTCTCTGCCTTTGGGATTTCCCAGACAAGAATACTGGAGTGGATTGCCCTTCCCTTCTCCAGGAGATCTTCCCAACCCAGGGATGGAAGCTGGGTCTCCTGCATTGCAGGCAATTTCTTTACCATCTGAGCCATCAGGGAAGTCAGAGTAACTTAATACTAACAGATACAAAATAAATATAGCAAATATTTATTAAGCACTTCATATGTATCCCATGGGGCTTCCCTGATGGCTCAGCTGGTAAAGAATCCTGCAATGCGGGAGACCTGGGTTCGTTTCTTGGTTGGGAAGATTCCCTGGAGAAGGGAACAGCTACTGTGGTATTACATTCTTCAATCTAATTACAGTTTTGCAAGGTAGATATCATTTGTTCCTCTTTAAAAATGTAGACATCAGGAATCAGAGGGGTTTAGCGATTTGCCACACAGCTAGTGTTTGGGAGAGTCTGGATTCAAACCTATTGCTGTTTACCTTTTTCTACTTGGAAGAACCGACTTCTCCACCTCTGGGACTTCTGTTCTCAGATCCCATGGTTTCCAGTGTTTTTCTTGGTTCTTCCTGATTCTGCATCAGCTCTCTTCCCCAAACCTATAGCTCCCCATACTCAACTGGCTGCCCTGGAGACCGCAGAGGGCCCTCAGCCCCTGCTATAGCAGAATTCTGTTTAGGTACTCAGGACAGCGGGTCCTGATGGACAGGCCCCAGGCGTCAAGTCCTAGGCCCATTGCCTGACCCCAACCTCTCTCATTATTCCTTCAGCCACTTAAGGCTCCTGGCTCAGGGGAGACATTGAGCTGCACTCAGACCCCAGCTGGCCTTCCAGCAGCCCTGATTACCCTGTGGCCCCCTCCCTACCTGGCCCTACACACAGCTGGCATAGTCTGTGGCTGTGGAAACCTCCTAATTAACCAATAGATCAGTCTCGATGGTTGTGGAGCTGCCCACTTCCTCCTTCACTGTAAGCCAATATTGTTTATTAGCTTCTGGCTGAGACCTTCCTATTCTCTGTCTCCCCGGCACACATACCCCAGCTGCTGGGCACCCTGGAAGGGCCCTCCTTGACACTGGGCAGGTGCTGAGACCTCCTCACCACCTGCCACAGACCCAGAGATCAGAGTGGCAGTCAGGCTTCTCAGGGGGAGGCTGAGAGCCAGCTGGGGAGTCAGAGCTGGCAGAGCCCAGCACCAGGGCTGACACCTGGTCCCAGGCTCTTTCTCCCCGGTCTCTGCCAAGATGTCCCCAACTGACTCAGGCTGCAGCAGTGGGAAAGTTTCCTGGAGGGCAGGGGCTGTGATGCTGCACTTCTGCAGCCCCCAGAGTGGCCTCTGTCTCCCACAGCCATCACTCACACCTCCCCTGCCTCATCCGTGCCTCACACCAACAGGCAAGGATATGACCTCCATTTGCAGAAGTGAAAACTGAGGCTCAAGATGAGGTACTTGATCATAGCTAAGTGGCAAAATTGAGGAAGAGCCAGGATCCTGACTGGGCGAGAGGAGTGGCTCTTGGGGCAGTCCGGGAAGTATTGGAAAAACATCTAGGAGCATCTGACAAGGTTGCTACACACAACAATGGTGAGAGCCCGCAAAGTCAAAGCGCAGAAAAAAATCTCGCAGGGCGGCCTCTGCCGTGGTTGGCCCAGCCACCCAGGTGGGCTGGTGCTCCTCCACAGTCACCTCTGTGGGCACGGACAGGTGACCGACTGCAAACAGAATGGGCGGGAGATAAGCGCCCAGCCAGGGAGTGACAGAGCCAGGCCTGGGCGAGGGGTCCATCAGCGACAGCCCTGCACAGTGGCCTGGCAGAGGGGCCCTGGCTGGACCCCGAGGCCACCTGCTTCTGAATGGGTCTCTGTGGCCCACTGGAGCTAGATAAAGAAGCCCAGACACCTCGACTAATGGAGGGCCATACAGCCTGGCCCAGAGTAGGCGCACGGCTGACATATGATACATGAGGACAGAGGAGCCAGGGAAGGCAAGGTGTGACCCTTTCTTCCTTCTTTATCCCTCAGACATTTGAGTGCCTGCCTGATCTAGCCAAGTCGGAGATGACGTGAATCTGGCCTGGCCCCTGCCTTGTGGGAATGCTTAGTCTAGCAGGAGAGCCAAAAACCAAAAGAAGAAAGGATAGCATTGTGTCATGGGGCCATAACAGAAGAGTACACAGGGCCCAGAGGAGGAAATGCCTGCCTTCCTCGGCCAGTCCAAGCAGGATACCCAGAGGAGATGACACTTAATAGGCATTTTTCCTGGGAAAAGGTGGGACGGGCCTGCCAGGCAGAGCAAAGGCCAGGGCAGGTACAGGTGGGAGCAGTATGTGGATTGTGTAGCTGAGGCAGAGTTGGATAGGATGGCGTAGGGTCTGGGGAGGCGGGGAGGGTGGGTGCAGTGAGGTCACGTGTGCCTCCTAGGTCAGCTGAGGGGGCAGGAACTCCATCCTCTCAGGCAGGCAGTGATGCCCCTGAAGGTTTTCAGGAAGGGAAGGGCCAAGGTTGCTGTGTAGAGGCTGGGTTGGAGGTGCCAGTCTGGCAGCAAGGATCCAACCCAGAGGCTGCTCTGTGAGCCCTGGGCCAGGAAAGCTACCACCAAGGGCCTGGCCTGGAGCTGGGAGATTATTTTTGCCATGGATTTGGCAGGAAGATTGATGGCCTGATGCTGGGCTTAGGCTCAGCCCCTGAGGATCCTGGGTCTGCTTCAGGAGGCTGATGAAATGTGTGGAAGAGCAGATGATTGTAATACTTTGGTGGAGAGAGTTGAGTCCTGGAGGACCACAGGCAGGCAATCGGGCTGTCCAGAGGCTGAATGAGCCCCAGCCACTGCCCCTAGGGCCCAAGGGAATCCACCTGACCTGAGCCTCCTACGAGGTCTCGGGCCAGCCTGGGGGTCAGGGGGGAGCTCCTCTTATTTGGAAGGAGATTTGAATTATGTAACCCTCTCACCCTCCCGTTTGTATCAACCTGTTAGGGATGACCCTGCAGCATTCAAGTCTGAACACCTACTCAGTACAGAGTCCTCCTGCAGGAAAGCAAGACAGAAGCATGGGGGACTGTGGGAGCCCAGAGGAGGGTCCTACTCAGCTTGGAGAGGCAGAGAAGATTTCCAGGAGGAGCTGATGCCCAAGCCAAGCCCTGAAGAGCAAGTCAGGGCAGATGTGGAAGGGAGAGACAGGAGAACATGTGCACAGACCACCTGGAGTCCTCCACCTGGACTCAGGCACAGCACGACGAGCCCAGGGCCTGGGAGAGGGTACAAGGGAGCCCCAGCAGGAGGTGAGGTGGGAGAGGTTGGGGGAGGCAGCTGCAAAGGATTCTCTGAATCCTATCTGTAACCAAGACTATACTTTGTCTGAGGGCAGGGGGAGCCATGGAAAGATTTTGAACAAAAGAGTGACCGGATCAGATATACTCTCGAGGGAACTCTTTCTGGCTGCAAGGCAGACTATACCTGGGGAGGGAGAGCAGAATGAGGCTGAGGGTAGGCAGACTAGTTAAGAGGCTGGTGTGAGAACCCAGAGAGATGAGGGTTCCAAGACATGGCAGTGGGTAGAGAGACATGGACAGATGGGACAACCACATACGAGGTACAACTGTTGGGGCTAAATAGTGATTAAATGTTATGGGGTGAGGGAGAGTGATGTCCCAGATAACGCCCAGTCTTCTGGCTTAGGCTACTGGGGGTGGCAATGGGGGGACGTTGAGCTCGGTGGGAACCCATTGAGACGAGGGGCCTGGGGGACATGGTGAGGGTGTCCGTGGGGCAGTGGTGAAATGGGCACCTGCTGTATTTCAGACCTTGTACTTGGCCCTGGAAGATGTGTCTCATCTGCTTTAGAGTTTGAATTTGGAGAAACTGAGGCTCAAAGAGATTAAGTCACTGGCCCAAGATCACAGAGGTAGTCCCAGACAGAGCTGAGGTCTAATTCAAATTGGTCTGATTTCAGTTTCATGGTCTTTAGGGAAGAGAAGAGGCAGATAGGAGGTTTTTTCTTTTTTTTTAAGGGGAGTGAGGAATTCGAATGTGCAGTGGTGACCCCCACCACCAGCCCACCCCGGGTAGCAAATGCAGCCAAGGTGAAACTCAGCCCCGGGGAGGGTGGGTGAGGTGAGGACCTTAGCACACCATGTTAACCAGTCTCTCTCCCTGCCTCCGGCTGACAGGAACAGCACCATCTATCAACTTCAAGGTGTGTACCTGGGGACATAAATACCAATTAACCACCCCGAGTTTCCCTATGAATGAACATTAGTCCTCAGCCTGGATGCAGGGCTCATTGCAAGTTGCCGGCTGGATCCAAGATGGCATGAAGCCAGAAGGACTGGCTGTGGGGGTGGAATTGTTTCTGGCTTAAGAGGACAAGACTGATTTATGAGGAATCTGCTTGGTGCCACCTTGCTTTAGCCGCTTGAGCTCTGCGTAGGGGTGAGACTGAAGCAGGGGGAAGGGTTGTGAGGAGGGGTTGAGGGGCAAAGGGGTGCCAGTTGGGAGATCCCGGGGGTGCTCTGGATGGCTGTGGTTCTGGGGAGGGTGCTGGACTGGGCATCTGGTGGGCCTGCCAGGTCAACTCAGAGAAGAGGCCCAGTGCAGGGGTCAAGGCACGGGCTGTGAGCCACATGCCCAGGTTTGAACCCTGGCTCCGGCACTTTGCAGCTGACCTCTTAGGACTGTGGGACTGAGCTGCCTGAGCCAGGCTGCAAGGTAGGCACACTGCCACAGGCTGCTTCCTGGCTGCTGCTTCCTATATGAGAGGTTTCCAGGGCTCTCCCAGAAAGATCCTTACCTCCATCAAAACCCTAAAAACCCTCACAATCTGAGACTTCCCTGGCTTGTCCAGAGGTTAGGATTCCGAGTTTCCACTGCGGAGGCCAAGGTTCAATCCCTGATTGGGGAACTAAGATCCTACAAGCTGCATGGTGTGGCCAAAAAAAAAGACAACAAAACCCCAAGAACCCTCACAATCCATCTCAATTGTGGAGGAGGTTCAATTCACCTGCCTATGCCCACTCTGGGCATTCTGATGGCCTGGGGCGTTTAATAAACGTGCCATCCTCCCCAGCTTCCAAAGTGGGAGAACATCACTAGGCTGGCATAGGCCAGTCACAGAGACAAGGGACCACTCTGGGCCCTGGTCTGGGGCTTTGGACAAGACTCCTTTGCTTCCTTGAGTTTGTTTCCTCAACTGTCAAGTGAACTGATCATATCTCCCTGCATGTACCGAGGCCTCAATGTTCACTGGAGAGTCAGCATCAGGGGCTTTGGGCTCTCTTTCCCTATAGCTGGGGGGAGATGGGGACTTTGTTGGATTATCCAGGTATCAGTCCAGCGTCCTGTCCTCCTGACCCTGGCTTGGGCTCAGCCTCTGTAGCAGTTTGGGGATCTGGTGGGAGGGGATTTTTCCCCGGAGCTCATGGTGATTGCTCTGGGTAAGGACGCATATGACCTTGAGGGTGAAGGTGAGTCTGCCTCACCTGCTTTCTGTCGCCAGGGCAAATCTTCTGACCTCAGGATCTCTGTGGCCTGGTCTCACCTCCCTCTCTGGCCAGCCCTTCATGCTCCTGAGCCCCACGTTTCCCATGCCATCTCCTGGTCCCACAGTCAGCCTGTGTCCGTCTGTCTGCCAGGCCTGGCTCATGCTGCTCCCAGCTCTCTGACCACCTCAGAAGGCCTATAATAGTGTGGGCAGCCACCAAAGATGGGCAGAGACCACTCCAGACCCAGCTCAGTCCCATGACTCCAGCCTGCCCTCTCTTCCCTTGGTGGCCAGGTGCAGGCCTCGCACACCAGGCACACTGCACCACGTGCTCAGCGAGGAAAGGGCCCGTCCCTCCCCACATGGGGAGAGAGACTTCCTCAGTAAGGTACATGGGTGTCTACTGTGTCTTACGAACACTGGGGAGATCGGCACTTTGGGAATCTTGGCAGAGATTCCTGGGCTGGGCTGGGTCACGTGCCGCTATCTGACCTCAAGCAAGTTACTCTCTCTCTGAGCCTCAATCTTGTGATCTATAATATAGTGAGCAAGAGCGCTGGCTACCTTTTGACTGAAAACACTAAATCAAAGGGCTTGTGTAACAGGCTGGCTGGCACGTAGCAGGAGCTTAACAAATGTTGTGGCCCTCAGTTTTAGGAAATTGCTTCTGAGAAAACTCGGACTTCAGGCGTGGTGGAAGCATGAGCTTTGGGGATGAGTCCAGGTTCCAGCCCAGCTGCCCCGTTGGGTCACTCTGGCAAACCTGTCTTTTCTTACCCATCCAAAGCAGCAAGAAGGCCAGCTATCTAACAGGATGGCTGTGAGAACCCGTGAATACCCTTCTCCAAGCATCACCACCATCTGCGTGGCAGGTTTTGTGTTTTCTTCCCCTGCTGTGCTCCCACCTGGAACCCTGGTGAGTGTAAAGCAAGTGCCCAAAAGGTTTTCCAACGTGAATGAAATGGGACGTGTAGAGAAAAGGACCCTACCCAGAAGGTGAAATCAACATACATGGATTTTTTCCTTCCTGCCACCACCACACTCCCCACTGCTTCCTCCACAAACGCGGTTAATTCCTGGAGCAGCTAGTGAGAGAGCAGACTCCTGTGTGGGCAACCTGTCAGGTTCTCCATCTCGCCTTGCCCAGCCCAACCCACTCAGGGCCCACGTGCGTGTTTGCTCTTTTTTAAAACGTTTACTTATTCATTCGGCTGTGGCATGCGGGATCGCTACTGCATCCTCTGCCCTCCTCTCCCCAACCCTGGCAACCCGATGGGGCTTGCAGCTTCCCTTCTCCCAGGGCCCAGGAGGCAGCCCCCGCCCTGAATCTCACCCCCTGCCTCCCCAGAGGTCCTTTCTTTAGGGTCTGGGGAACAGCTAGGTCCCATGAGTTCAATTCAGATCTGATCAAGCTGAGATTTGGGAGACAAACTCCCCTCCTCCTGAAAAGCAGCCAGGGCTCAAGTCTGGTGAGAGGGAAAGTGGGGCAGAGCCAGAGCAGAACCAGGACTGATAATTTGGCAAAAGTGTATCTTAACTCTGTAGTCAAATGTTTCTGGGAGACAGCTGGGTCTCGCAAGCCTTCCCTTCAGGCTTCCCCACTGTGGCAGATCTCTGCCACAAGGGGGCGCTGCCTTTTGCATCTCTGAGCCCCAAGGGAAATGTCAGCTTCTGGCTGGGTTGTGTGTTTTTGAGCCTTCACTAGTTTCCCTTCACTACTGCAACAAATTACCACAAATCTAGTAGCTTAAAACAACACAAATTTATTCTCTTACAGTTCTGGCAGTCAGAATTTGAAACCTATCTGAGCTAAAATCAAGGTGTCAGCAGGTTGGTTCCTTCTGGAAGTTATGAAGGAAGAATCCATTTCCTTGTCTTATTATTATTTTTTATGTTTTGGCTGCACTGGGTCTTCACTGCTGTGCTCGGGCTTCAGTAGTTGCAGCACGCAGGCTTAGTTGCCTGGGGCATGTGGGATTTTCCCAGACCAGGGATCAAACCTGTGTCCCTTGCACTGGCAGCTGGATTCTTAACCACTGGCCCACCAGGGAACCCTCCTTGTCTTTTCCAGCTACTAGAGGCCGCCTCATTCCTTGCCTTGTGACCCCTGCCTCGCGTAACTCGTTTCTTGATTTGGTCACCTTGTCCCCTACTTCCCCTCTGAGCTCCTGCTTCCTTCTAATAAGGATCCATGTGATTACATCAGGCTTGCCTGGATAATCCAGGATAATCGCCCTGTCTAAAGACCTTAGCTTAAAGACATCTGAAAGTCCCTTTCATCATATAAGGTGGTGTTCACTGGTTCCTGGGATTAGAACGTGGCCATCTTGAGGGCCTCTCCTCGCCTACTACAACTATGCTGCAGAAAGGCTACATCCTCCTGGTGTTTCAGTGATTGGGGAAAAAAAGCCTGGGGATTTTCTGCTTTGGGTTCAGCTAGGTCCTCCCTAACCTTGTATTTCTAAGGTCTAGGCTTCACCAACCCTCTGGCCCCTTCCAAACCAAAGAAAGTAGCTGCCATGTCTTCTTGCAAGTCTGGTGACAAGCCTGATCTAAGTGCTGGTGAGAGGTGCAGGGCCAGCCAAGAAGCCCCCTAGGCCAGAGGGTGCCTGCCCTAAGCCCACCCGGCTGGCTGCAACAAGCCCACGGCCGGGAGGGGACTCAGAGGAGGGTCTGGGGCCTGCTGAGGGCACCAGGGAGGCTGTGGGATGAGCAAGGCCTGTGAGGAGAGTGCGTGTCAAGTCAGCCAGGGCTGAGGCGTGGCTGTGCTGCTGCGGGAGCCAAAGGAAGAAGCTGGGGGCTGTGGTCTCGGTCCACGGACACGACAAAGATTGTGGCTGGGAGTGGCGATGAGGTCAGTGAGAGAACGCCTCTGCCTCCCAGCAGCTGGGATGAGGCCTCAGCAGACGGGGTCCCAAGTGACAGGCCTTTTCTTTATAGCAAGAGGGCAGCAGGCGGGGCGGGGTGCAGCAGGCGGGACGGTGGGGACGGCTCTCGCTACCTCTTCTCCATGTTCTGCATCTGCAAGCTGAGGGAGGTGAAGCTAGCCAGCAGGTCGGTTACTTCGTCCACCTGCGGGAGGAAACCAAGGCTCTGTGATGGGGTGCCCCGGGTCTCCCCCCACAGCACCACAGGTGCAGAGGCAGGCACTGTCTCTTCTCCCAGGGCCTGTGAGGGCTTCACCCTGGACTAGAGAGTAGCTGTCTAAGGGTGAATCCTCGCTGCCCCAGAGAGAACGACCCAGGCTGCTTCCAAGGAGGTGGACAGAGGCTTTGAGGCCCACAGAGGACAGCAGCCAGCAGCCATGCCTCTCTCTCCAGCCTCAGAGCGGGGACCGGCTCGCCCTGAGGCTCCTGCCAGGCCGTGGTTTGGACCACAGCTGCGCTCACCTGCTCGCGGGTGCTCGTCATCTGGAG
>SJXQ01000198.1:728349-779711 GCA_006408695.1 Aepyceros melampus
ACTCCCTCAGCATCTGGATGATCTGAAACCAAAGGGCAGGCTGAGGCTGTGCCCACAGGCACAGAGGCTACTGCCCAGGGGTGTGCTGGACCAGGTGTCAGCTGGGGTCCACATGAACCTGCTCAGTGCTGCAGGCTCAGCCAAGTGGGGCGCTCACCTGCTTCACCTCCAGCCGCACAGCATCCAGGCACTGGGAGTGGCCTTCTTGCAGGATGTTGAGCTTGGACTTAGCCAGGTGCAGGGGTGTGCGGCCTGCTCGGTCCAGGGCGTCCACCCGGGCCCCTGTGGGGACAGGCAGCAGTGAGCATGCTGAGCAGGGGGAGGAGGAAGAAGGACGGGGAGGGGAGCACTCACCTCCTCGCAGCAGCGTGGTGATGACGGGGGCGTGGTTGGTGCAGGCCGCTGAGGAAGGAGAACAGGGACTGAGAGCTCAGGACCGCAGGGGGCTTGGCCCTGAGTGCCCGCGGGAGGAAGCAGGACTGTGTCTCTCAGGGTTCCGGTGCCAGATCATGCCCCAAGAGGCATCACTGAGGCAGCAATTGGGGGGGTTCAGAGATCAAACCCAACTCCCTCCCTACACAGCTGGGGAAACTGAGGCTGGGAGGTGGGACTCGCCTCGCCGCAAGCCATGGTGAGAGTTGGCCACAGGGTGGGAACCTCCCCTGGCAGAGCTGCTGCTGAGCCAGTTCAGGTTGTGACGTCAGCTCTGCTTGGGGCACAGCCAACCAATAGTGGACAGGGTCAGCCATGGACACAGCCCAAGGGGAGTGCGGCCCTGGGGACTCAGGCTCTCCCCAGGGGACAGGAGAGCCTGCTGGGGGCCTGCAGGACCCCAGGCTCGCCATCAAAGGAGCCTGTCTTGGCAGCTTGCCAGGTGCTCACCCAGGTGCAGTGGCGTGTTCCCCAGGCCATCTCGCTGGTTGGGGTCGGCTCCGTGGTCCAGAAGCAGCTGCACTGGAAACAGGACAGGCCCAGAGGAGCCGCTGGGGGCGTCTACTGACAGCATCCTAGCCTCCACCCCTCACAGAACACTGAAAGCCAGTACACTGCCCTGTGCGGCTTCACTCCCTTGCTCACTCGTGAGGCCTGTGTGCAGGACGCTGGGCACTGTGAATTAAGGCTTCTGGGAGGGTCCCTGAGCCCGTGCAGGTATTATGGGACTGAGATTTTAGGGTTAAAGAAAGTTCTCCCAACAGCTGTGGCTGCTAGTGAAGGTTCTTAAGGGGCATGAGACAGGTTGCCAGGCGCTGAAAAGATTCTATATTTTGATCCAGGAGGTGGACACAGCAGTGTATGTACACAGAGACTTCACTGTTTGCAAGTTATACCACATCCTAAAAAGATTTCTGGGGAAAAAAAAAAAATTGGGTTTGGGGGCGGGCTGTCCCACTGCTGCCCTTAGCACTGAGTAAATGTTGCCTGAATGTCTGGAAGGTCTGGTCCAACCTTGGGGTCGATCTCATTCTTTCCCCAGGTGAGCCCCACCTTAGCCTGGCAGTGCCAGTTCCACAGGCCAGAGGCGTGGGAGGGTCCAGCCTTCCTCAGCTCCAGCAGCCCCCCACCCTCCGTGTGCTGTTCCCCAGTGCCTCTGGAGGGAGAATACTCACCCAGCCCCCCTCCCTAGGACTCACCAATCTGGTCGTTGCCATTGCAGGAGGCAAAGTGCAGGGCGGTGCGGCCCTTGTCATCAGCTGCACAGGGGTCCGCGCCATCCTCCAGGAGCTGCTGCACTGGCACCGCCAAGACAGAGGGAGCAAGCAGGGAGAGTGGCGGCGTTAGCCAAGCTGCAGCCCCAGGGGTAGGCAAGGGTGCTTAGGGCCCCTTCCAGCAAGGCATCCATAATGTGTGGGAGAGCTAGTCCCTCCGGGATGCGGCCCCCTCGAGGACTGCCATGACAAGGGGCTTGTTCTCCTGAGGGCACAAAAACTGAGCACCACAGGTGCTGGGTGCTCAAGTATGTGTCTTAGGACAGAGCATCACAGAAGGATCTCGGCCCTCAGGGTCAGGAATTCTGGAGTCACGGAAATCCCCAGTATTGATTTTGTCCTGCCCCTCTACCTGAGTCTGGCTACACATCTATCCAACTGGGACACATCTATGGGCTGACGCTCACTTAGCTCCCAGGAGGCAGCCCTTTAGAGTGGACGGAGCCAGGGCTCTGCCATGCAGACCAAGTCCCAGACTGAGCTGAGCAAAAAGGAAAGGAGTTCGTTGCCAACAGTGTGCGGCAGTGGGAAAAGCTGGGCTGGGAGCAGGAAGGCCGAGATTTGGGCCCCCATTCACCAGCAAATGGGAGTAATTTCTGCCCAGTCAACTTCTAGAGCTGCCATGATGAGAATAATGGATATGAAAGTCCTTTTCTGAAAAGTCTGGAGCCACCATAAAATGTGAGGCATTATGAATTGCGTGCCCATGTCCAAACTGAAATGTAGAAATTGCTGCCAAACATCATTTTAGAGCAAGCAGTGAAATGCCCTAGCAATCCCCCAGTGAACCTCTCAAGGACCCAAGTCCTTCCAGGCGAAGCCCAGATAATCTCCTGCTCCATGAGTCTCTCCCGTCTCCTTAAGGTGCATGAGCCCCTCTGACCCCCACATCTCTGTAGTGCCCTTGTCACCCTGCTACTCTCACAATAACATGCTGAGCTCTTTCGGAGCAACTGCCTGTACACCAAGCACCAGCCAGGCATCAGGTGCCTGACTGCCATCAAACACTCAGCACGGTACCATGCCCATGCCTCAGACTAGGAGACAGACTCCAACCCGAGCCAACAGGAGGGCTGGGATAGGAGCCCAGCTTTCTCCTGCTCAAGAACTTTTACCTCTCCCACTAAACACATGACTTCCCTTTCTTTGGGTTTTGGTTTGTTTTCAGAAATGGTGCCACTTTATACTCTTCTTCTCCAGCTATACTGTAGGTTTTTGTTTACTGTAGGACTGACTGCATAAATGAATGAATGGTTTGGGAATGGGAAAGGTTTATAAGAGTGGAGAAGAAGGAAGAGCTTCAGGTCACCTCAGTGTTCCTCAGTGCAGTCACCAAAAGAGAGCCAGCATCCCTGAGATAAGTAAATGGTTCTATTTTTGTGATCTGTACAGCTAACAGTCTTTTTGGAAAGCACTTTAGCAACACTTATCAGAAGCCATCAAGATACACGTATCCTTTGATGCAGAAACCCCATTCCTAGGAAATTATCTTAATAGTGAAAAACCAGTGTGCAAATATGTGACTAACTGAATAACTCTTGCTTTGTCCCTTTGAAGGCACCGTGTGCATCCATTACAAACTGTGGTTCTAGCTGGGAAATGGAATTACAAGGTAATTTCTGCTTTTTACAAGCTTTACAAAAATTGTACAGCTATGTATTTATTCTATAAACAGGAAAAATGACACTTCTGTTTTGAAAAAAACAAATGGTTAGGAGACTATAGGAAATGTTTATGATACATAAAGCATTAAGCAGGCTGTAAAACTGTGTATACAGCACAGTCTACAAGCTCAAGGAAATTCCGCTGCACAGGAAAAAGGACAGGAAGGATATTCACCAAAATATTAACAAAGATTAGCTCCTTTGCTGACATTAAAAATGTTTCTCTTGTATATTTTTCTAATTTTTAAAACATTTTAAATGCATATATCATTTTCACATTTAAAATCTTTTCAATGGGACTTCCCTGGCAGTTCAGTGGCTAAGACTCTGAGCTCCCAACATAGGGTGCCCAGGTTCACTCCATGGTCAGGGAACTAGATTTCATATGCTGCAACCAAGAGTTAACATGCCACAACTAAGAGATCCTGCAGCTAAAGATCCCCATCCTGCAGCTAAGACCTGGTGTAGCCAAAAAATAATAATCATCTTTCAAATGATTATGAATTCACAGAAAGGTACTTATAATTTAACCATAGGAGGGTAGAAATTTTACATCCACTATAATTGCTAACCTACACCAAAAGACCCAACAAACATGAAGCAAGAAAACAGAATGCTAACCATACAGTAAAAAGGAGTGAAAAAGCTAAACTACAGCCAGTTTCGCTATCAGAGTCCTGCAAGAGCCTGGTAAATCTAGCTACTTAGACTTGAAGATGGTGTGTCACAGACTCTGAATGGAAAATTACAGCACTGCCACCAAAATAATGAAACCACCATGTGGACACCTGATTCAAGATAAGCTAGACACTGGCTAATGATTGTGAAAGCTGATACACATCTTTTACTATTGTGATAAAGAAAAGATAAGCTAGACATAAACTCACAGGCATAGAGAAGCAACCAGTGGTTACCACTGGGAAGAGGGGAGGCAATATACCGGTGGGGAAGTAACTATTAGGGGCAAACTATTAGGTATAAAACAAGCTACAAGGATATATTTTACAACAGGGGGAATATAGCCAATATTCTGTAACAACTATAAATGAAGTATAACCTGTAAAAATTGTGAATCACTATCCTGTACACTTGTAACTCATATAATATTGTACATCAACTATACTTCGATTTAAAAGAGAGAGAAAGTAAACCTATTAAAAAAAGGTAAACTAGACTTTTTGTGGAAGGCAAGTATAATTAAAATAGTCTCTGGCTGCACACTAGAGGTATTAAAAAGAGAATATATCATTTTTCCTTGAAAAGCCATATAGGTTACTACCCAAATATTCCACAATATTAAAGTTCATGGAAGAGATGAAATTGGAGAGCGCTGAAAAGCCCTCCAGTTTCTAAGCCTGCTCACTATGATCTGCCAGGGATAAGACCCACTCAAGGCCCAGCTCCCTGAGGGGAACAACCTCCTCTCCATGCCTGCTCTCCTCGCCATGGCCCTTTATCCACACTTACATTTTATCTGCTGACCACAGCATCGCACTCTCAAAATAGAATGATGGCCACGTGAGATAGGCAGAATCACAACGCCCAAAGATGCCTATGGCTAAATAGCCAGAATTTATGGATAGGCTACCTTACATGGCAAAAGGGACCTTGCAGACAGGATTAAGGTTAGCAACCTCTAGCTAAATTATTGGAGAAGGCAGTGGCACCCCACTCCAGTACTCTTGCCTGGAAAATCCCATGGCCGGAGGAGCCTGGTGGGCTGCAGTCCATGGGGTTGCTAGGGTCGGACACGACTGAGTGACTTCACTTTCACTTTTCACTTTCATGCATTGGAGAAGGAAATGGCAACCCACTCCAGTGTTCTTGCCTGGAGAATCCCAGGGACGGGGGAGCCTGGTGCGCTGCCGTCTATGGAGTCGCAGAGTCGGACACGACTGAAGCGACTTAGCAGCAGCAGCAGCTAGATTACCCTGGAGTTTGCAGGCCCAATCTAACATATGAGTCTTTAACATCAGAGAACCTTTTCCCATTGGTAGAACCAGTGTGCGGACTCAGTCTACTATCGCTGACTCTGAAGATGAAGGGAGAGGACTACGAGCCAAGGAACATGGGCAGCCTCAGAAGCTGGGAAAGGTAGGGAAACAGATTCTTCCTGGAACCTCCAGCAAGAAATATAGTCGCACAGAGTCGGACACGACTGAAGCGACTTAGCAGCAGCAGCAGCTAGATTACCCTGGAGTTTGCAGGCCCAATCTAACATATGAGTCTTTAACATCAGAGAACCTTTTCCCATTGGTAGAACCAGTGTGCGGACTCAGTCTACTATCGCTGACTCTGAAGATGAAGGGAGAGGACTACGAGCCAAGGAACATGGGCAGCCTCAGAAGCTGGGAAAGGTAGGGAAACAGATTCTTCCTGGAACCTCCAGCAAGAAATACAGCCCCAATGACACTCTGATTTCAGCCTGATGAGACCTAAGCTGGACTTCCGACCTTCATAGTTGTATGATGACAAACTGGTGCTGTTTTACACAACTATATCCGTGGTAGTTTGTTACTGCAGTTACAGAAAACCAATATACCACTTTTCCCTGATTCACAGAACGAATTAAGTCAATGGATAAAATTAAATCTTTTTTTTGCCTATAACTTATCTTGTACCTTTGATGCGGCTACTGCCCTGTCAGCTAGTAAAGGATGAAGAGCAACAACAACAAAAAACAGAGCCGTGTTCTGCTAGGAGCCCCACCCCTGCCTTTCAGATGTTCTGTCAACTTAAGTTTGAGAACCACGAACCCCACCACCACCAAGCCTCAGAGAGCAGCTGAAGGGCTCTATGCAGATGGTGGTTCTCCTGGCGGTTCAAGTTGACGACTTATTCCTTTTAGCCAGAAGGTCCCCAAAACTCCTACTCTGCGGCTGGGTGCCAGGGATACAAAAGCTCCCACCATGAGGGGGCTCACAGGGTAATAAACACTCTGACATCAGGAAGGACAGGGTGGCAGGCAAGCGTGGGAAGAGTAAGCATCTGGACCAGATTTGTCATCTGTAAGATGACAGCAGTTATACAATAGATACAGTGGTCCCACGGCTGAGCTGGCAGAATTCAGGCGCTATCTTCCCAGGTACTGGTTACGTGGACTTTACCTTCCCTGACCAGACCATGGAGCGGACTCACTCTGCACACTCACCTGTTTCACATCGTTGGCATTGGCTGA
This sequence comes from Aepyceros melampus, assembly GCA_006408695.1. NCBI lineage: Eukaryota > Metazoa > Chordata > Mammalia > Artiodactyla > Bovidae > Aepyceros > Aepyceros melampus. The sequence goes on from SJXQ01000198.1 coordinate 734,898, forward strand.
ATCCCTCAGCCTTTTCAGAGCTGTGAAGAGAATAAGAGTGCCAGTTAAAAAAACAAACAAAAAAACCCAGCAATGGCCATGATGAAGCAGAAAGTAATGGCTTCCTGGGAACTTCTTGGCAGTCCAGTGGTTAAGGACCCATGTACTTCCACTGCTGGGGTCATGAGTTTGATCCCTAATTGGGGAACTAAGATCCCGTGTGTTGCACAGCACTGCCAAATGGAAAAAAAAAAAAGGCATCTAAAAGGAAAGAGAGGTGCCAGGATACAACCGGGAGAAACCTGAAATGTGACACAGCTCGTGCAAAGGCCACATTTTGTAGCAAATCCTGCAAGGCCTTTGCAGCCAGATCTTGGCTCTGCCACTTGGTGACCTTGAACAAGTTAGTTAAGCCCCTGGGCTTCAGATCTATCAAGTACAAACAAGATTGAGCCCTGTCCTGACAGTCCTGAGTTGTTGCAAAAATCAAATGAGATGATTTACACAAAGCTCTTTGTGAGCTGGTTACACATATAATCTTATATTCTCCTTCAAAACAGGCCACTCCTAAATGGCATATTTAAATTTGATAATTCCCACACAGAAACTTTTTTCTCCACAATGACACTACCTCTATATTAGAGCCTAATAGAAAGCAATACTTTTATCATCAGAGAAATGGACAAAAATTACAACCCAGGGATTGAACCCAGGTCTCCTGCATTGGAGGCAGACGCTTTAACCTCTGAGCCACCAGGGAAGCCCGTAGGTCCTAGAGGGAATCTAAAAGTCCCCATTCTTAAATCTTTCAGGGTGTTGGTTTCCATGGCATCCATAAAATGTAAAAGACAATATGGAAGAAGTATCAGAGCAGGAGTTCTAATACCAGCACAACCAATTTCTACTGATGTGACTTAGAGCAAGGCAATTTCTCCAAGCTTCAGTTTTATCTTCAGTAAAGTGGGAACGGGTATCTAGATCTTGATGAGTTATTATGAGGATCAAAAACCGTCACAGGGCTTCCTGGTGGTCTAATGGTTAAGAATCTGCCTGCCAATACAGGAGACACGGGTTTGATCCCTGGTCCAGGAAGATCCCACATGCCTCTGAGCAACTAAGCTCATGCGTTACAACTATTGAACCTGAGTTCTAGAGCCCAGAAGCTGCAGCTACTGAAGCTTGTGTACCTAGAGCCCATGCTCTCCAACAAGAGAAGCCGCTGCCATGAGAAGCCTGCGCACCGCAATAAGGAATAGCCCCCGCTCACCACAACTAGAGAAAGCCAGTGCTCAGCAAAGACAGCCCAGCAGAGCCAAAAACAAATAAATAAATCTTAAAAAGAAAAGACAATGACCACATTATCACCCAACAGTGTCTGGCACACGTTTAAGGCCAAATATTGACTATACATTCCCTACTTTACCTAACTCTTGTCAACATTCCTGTAAAGCATACCATTCCCATTTTACAGATAAGGAAACTATAACTGAAAGGGTCTGTAGTTTGCCCAAGGCCACCATGAGCTAGAAAAGTCCAACCCAGGTCTGTGCATTTAAAGAAGCTGGTACGACTTGGCTCTGACAGAGGTTAAAGCGTCTGCCTCCAATGCGGGAGACCCGGGTTCGATCCCTGGGTCGGGAAGATCCTCTGGAGAAGGAAATGGCAATCCACTCCAGTATTCTTGCCTGGAGAATCCCATGGACGGAGAAGCCTAGTAGGTTACAGTCCACGGGGTCGCAAAGAGTCGGACACGACTAAGCGACTTCACTTTCACTCCATGTATTATCTACACCTGGGGCTAGGAATCCGTTTCTACTCAGGAACTACCCAATGTGAAAAGCCTCCGGGACTGTTTCTGAGCAGGAAGACTATTTTTTTCTTTTTTTTACACTCATGATCCTTAGCAGTCATACGACTACTATTCCTACTGGAAGGGGACTCAGGGGTCACTCCAGGTCTGTAGCGCAGATGTCGGGGGACTCCATCCTGAGCGGGCTGGGGAGATCAGCCGAGGGCCAGCCCCGCCTCCCGCCGCGCTCCTCACCTGCACCTCCTTGCCAGTGGGCCCGAGCCGGCGGTGGGGCCTGGCGGCGCGCCTCAGCCTGCCCGCGGGGATCTTACAGCGCAGCTCATCGCGGGGCTCCGTGTCCTGCTGCCACAGGACGTGCAGGTAGCGCAGCGGGGACTGGGCCTCGCCGGACGCCCGGCCTGGGAGGCCCGCGCCGCCGCCCAGCGCAGACCCAAAGTCGGCGAAGGAGAAGAGGCCCTCGGGACCCGTCAGCGGCTCGGGCGCCACCGCGCACTCGCCGTCGGAGCTCGAGCGGCCCGAGCGCGACTCGTCGTCCGCGCCCCCGGCGGCGGCTGCCATGGCAACGGCTCCGCGCGGGCCTGGCCGCCAGAGGAGCCTTGTGCCTGGCGGACCAACGGACCCGCTTCTCTCCGCCCTAAAGGCTCGCTGTCAGCGGACGAGCTGGCGGGCCGGGCCTGCAACCACGGCAACCGGGTGGGGGAGCGGGCTCGGGAGGGGCGGGAGAGCGAGCTGGGCCGTTCCGGACCAATGAAAACCCTTCCAGCCGCAATAGACTTGGTTTCCGGCAGTGTGACTGATGGGCATAAGAACCAATCACAAATTTGAGCTGCCCAATCCCCTCGCCGTACGTCCTTACCGGAGCCAATAAAATATCTGAGTTTAAGACACTTTTTTTTTCTTATTTCTCCCATCGGATCAAAGGAAAGATAACGGGCAGATGCCCTAGCCAATCACGTTAAGATGATTTGCAGCCAATCACAAAGGAAAGTGAAGAAGCCAGGGGAAAAGGAGAGGAAGAAAATGTTTAAATCAATGAACGTAAAAAAAAAAAAAAAAACTTCCTACAAATATACAGTGTTAAGTAGGAAATGAGAACACGTTAAAATGTGGGGCTAGCAACACGAACCGTGTAGTAATAGCTTTTAAAGGCGATAAATTCCGTTCGTTCTCTCCGTAACCCTGGCGTTGATCACTAATTTACAAAGAAACGAATTCTGTAATTCAAGGACTTTCCTGCGGCTCAGACGTTAAAGAATAACCTGCTATGTAGGAGACCCGGGTTCGATCCCTGGATCGGAAAGATCCCCTGGAGAAAGAAATGGCAACCCACTCCAATATTCTTGCTTGGAAAACCCCATGGACAGAGGAGTCTGGCGGGTTCCAGTCCATAGGGTCGCGAAGAGTCAGACACGACTGAGCGACTAACACTGTAACTCAACATCATTACACGAGAGTGATCAACATTTGAGTCGGAGAGCCAGTCGCTGAGCCAGCAAATTCTCTGTGCTAAATCCCGGACACAGAATCGGACTGAGTACGCTCCTCTGAGAGGTTCAACGTCGGATGGGACAAGTCAGAGCCGGAAACAAGGAAGTGTTCCGCAAACGGCTGACGGTGAGTTTAGCAATCTCTCCCAGGTACCCTGCTTTGTAAGAATTTTCACAACCCTGAATCCCACATCAGTTCAGTTCAGTTCAGTCGCTCAGTCGTGTCCGACTCTTTGCGACCCCATGAATCGCAGTACGCCAGGCCTCCCTGTCTATCACCAACTCCCGGAGTTCACTCAGACTCACGTCCATCGAGTCCGTGATGCCATCCAGCCATCTCATCCTCGGTCGTCCCCTTCTCCTCCTGCCCCCAATCCCTCCCAGCATCAGGGTCTTTTCCAATGAGTCAGCTCTTCACATGAGGTGGCCAAAGTACTGGAGCTTCAGTTTTAGCATCATTCCTTCCAAAGAAATCCCAGGGCTGATCTCCTTCAGAATGGACTGGTTGGATCTCCTTGCAGTCCAAGGGGCTCTCAAGAGTCTTCTCCAACACCACAGTTCAAAAGCATCAATTCTGCGTTCAGCCTTCTTCACAGTCCAACTCTCACATCCATACATGACCACAGGAAAAACCATAGCCTTGACTAGACGGACCTTAGTCGGCAAAGTAATGTCTCTGCTTTTGAATATACCATCTAGGTTGGTCATAACTTTTCTTCCAAGGAGTAAGCGCCTTTTAATTTCATGGCTGCAGTCACCATCTGCAGTGATTTTGGAATCCCACATGCACTTTGTAAAGTGAGCAAAGAGGACCACCGCTGCTTCATAGACGAGGGGCTGAAACCAGAGAGATAACGGACTTGTTCACGGATGCCCAGCTCTTTTCAGAGGAAGACTGTCCTGGCAAAAGTTGTTCCTTGTTATTCAGCACAGTGAAAATGTAATCATTTTCTGACAGTTGAAAAGCACTTTCAGATTTTGCAGTGTTCTCAGAACACCACTATAAAGTTTATCATTGTAACATATGGAGAAAAATGTTTATTCTTCTTCTCCTCTGCCCCATGCAGGAGAAGGGCATATGCCAACTTCATTTGTATCTAGAAAGAAACATTGAATGAGTACCATTTACCAACTGCTTAATATATATGATGCCATTTAGTTCTCCTTCACAAGAGCTTTAGCAGGTAGATATTATTATACTGACTTAGCAAAACAGGAAACTGTAGTCTTGAAATGTCATATGAATCAACCAGGGTTATGAGACTAAAAAGTTGGAGAACTGGGATTTTAACATAGAAAATCCTCTCTTTCCATCACACTGCTCTCTTTAATAAACAGCCTACTGGAAACCTGCCTCCAGAGAATATGTGACTTCTGGGTGTTTATACCTCATTTCTGCCAAGTGTATCCTGAATTAACTTTATTACTCATTCCTCAACTTTTTCCATGTAATAACCTCCAAAATAATCTTCATCCCTCCAGTCTCTCTTGGAAGAATCAAGGTGTACTTGTTGTCTAAAGCACAATTCTCTTCATCTCCTACTAGCAGGTCTGGTCTTCAAGCCATCTGGTCTCCTAAGATGTTTGCATTGTCAGAAATCTTTTAATTTAAACAGGATCCCTAAACTTCTAGAGGTTGCTGTTACTTCTAAATTTTAAGTCAGCTTTGTTGAAGTGCATAGCCCAACCCTTTGTGTCTTGTGAGAACCACTTGTTATTTGGGATTGGAAGAATGGGATGTGGGTTTGGATGTGGACCCAGTTAGCCTAACCAGCTGAGTTTTAGAGCAGAACTTGGGACTATGAAATTGTATTCCTCATAATGCTTGGCTCAGCAACTGGAGCCAGCATATTATAACTGTTTGACTGAATGACTGGTTGAATGAATGAATGCATGAGTAAAGATAGCATGTCCCAGTGGTTAAGACCATCAACATTGGACCATAAATATGTAGTTTTATGGCTCTGAGCAAGTGCCTTTCCTTTTCATATCATCAATTTCCTTAGCCACAAAATAAAAGAGTGGCCCCTATATCATGTTTGTGCGTGCTCAGTCACTCGGTCATGTCCGACTCTTCGGGACCCAATGTACTGTAGCCCACCAGGCTGCTCTGCCCATGAAATTTTCCAGGCAAGAGTACTGGAGTGGGTTGCCATTTCCTGTTTTGATGATCTTCCCAAACCAGTGATCAAAGCCAATGATAAAAGAACCTAGTACATAGTGTGGTACAGTTATTGCTCAAAGTATGATAGTTGTTGTTCTTATAAAGAAGCTTAGGAGGCAGGTCAGTTCAGTTCAGTTCAGCTACTCAGTTGTGTCCGACTCTTTGTGACCCCATGGACTGTAGCACGAAAGACTTCCCTGTCCATCACCAACTTCCAGAGCCTGCTCAAACTCGTGTCCATCGAGTCGGTGATGCCAGTGCAAATCCTATGCAATTGTGGGCATATCACACTGGCATGCCCTTGATCTAAGAGTGCGGCAAGCATTCATACACAAGTCATCATGTTTGGTCAGTTAGCAAATAGAACATGAAGCACTTAATGGGAGACAAAGAAAGTACCTCTAATGTTGCCATGTGGGAAAAGCTTCTGCTTGGGAATCCAGGGGCTTGAGTTCTAAGACCTACTCTGCCATGACTCACTTCATGATTTGGGGACAAGTGTTTCCTTTCTTTGGGCTTCAGTCTTCACATCAGAAGTATTGTTCTAGGTCAGATATTGACACTGGCTCAGGCTGGCTTGGCTTTCCCTTCATTCATTCCTTCATCTTGTTGGCCTACATAGTATTTCAGAGCAATTTGAACTGGTTTCCAACATTTAAAAATTTAGATCTTCCCATAAAACTTTTTATTTCCAGATTCTTTTAAAAATAAGACAGTATAGCAATGCACGACCAACTCCCCCACATGGCAATTGTTGGCTGGAGCTGCATAGCAACTTTCCCCTTTAGAGGGGGTGTGGTATTCTGGTTTGCCACAGCCCCCACCACTCTGTTACCTCCATTTGAGGCCTAAAGGCAGTTGCCATTTGTCCTCATACCTGTGATTTTTTTTTTAATGGAGCTAACAGGAAATTAAAATATCACTTGTCTCCATCAAATGTGGAATAATGAAAACTAGTGTGGAGGAAAATTATTTAGTATGTAAAAGCATGATGTACAGTGATTGTGTGACTTCTTAATGCCATTCTAGAGAATTTCTAATAAACCTACATAAGGGACATCTGACTTTCTGGGGAAAGTTAACTTTGACTAACAATTGACTAGGACTCAGTGATGCTTTTTCATAACTCTGTAAAGTTAGAGGTTAGCTTGTAGGAAACTGATAAGGTAGTGATTTTTGTACATCCAGTAAAGAATGTAACACCAGAGTTACGGTTTTGTTACTCTGGAGGGCAAGACACAGATTTTGACCTAATTTAGCAATCATGTTTCCTTCTTTCTATTTTTTGGCTGCACAGGATCTTCATTGTGGCCTGCAAGTTTCTCTAGTTGCAGATGTGGGCTCTTAGTTCCCCGACCAGGGATTGAACCCATGTCCTCTGCATTGGAAGGTGGATTGTTAACCACTGGCCCACCAAGTAAGTCCCTAGCAATCATATTTCAGCATTTCTTTGCCCATTCTAAAGCATGTGGCTCAGTTGTGTCCGACACTTTCTTTGCCCATCAACTATTCTCAAATTCTTTTCAGGCCACGTCTGTCATACTCTTGTTTCCTTCATTAACAAATAAATAAGCTCACTCTTTATTGATATGAGAATTATGTTTTTAATCTCTTAGTGGTATTAATCTTTTATCTACTGTGGAAGTTCCAAAGATTTTTCATTAGTCATTTGTTGTTAATTTTACTTATAATTTTAAATGACATTTACTGAGGTTTAAAGTATATACAAGAAAATTCCACGTTTTAACACAAGGCCACTGATTTCTGATAAATGTATACACTTAGGTGACTATCACCTCAATCAAGACATGTAGCATGACAAAGAAATATATATGTGAGCATGACAATTATATTTTTAACAATTTGAGAATTGCCATTTTAGATTGTAGAAAGAGGGCCACGCCCTTTTCAGAAAAGTAGGTAAATATTTATTTGCAGGCAAGAACAAGTCTTCAATAGTCTCTATGAAAGAAGGCTACAGTTTAACATACATTCAAAAACATCCTGCTACTTTGTTTAGTTTTTTTCTATCTAGTGGACTCCTGTACCAGATGATCCCTAAAGATACTTCTACTTCTGATTTATGAAGACTCAGCTACTTGTCTCTCAAGGCCTACAAACTACTGCCCCAAAGGGCAGTGAGCAGAGGCTTCTGAGATCATTTCAGGAGAGTGAAACAAACAAGATAATACATCAACTACAAACAAACTCAAGATTCTTGGGAAGTGGGGCTTGACATGAACAGAGCTGAAGAGCCCAGGATAACTATTAACTATAACTAATGGCTTTTCTGTGTCAGAATTTCCTGCCTCAAATCCCAAGCCAAAGAAGATCAAGAGAAACAGGCTAGCTTTTCAACTGCTAAATTCTCTCAGTAACTCTCTCAAGTAAAATTATTCCAGGAGCTTTGGTCTGCCCCCAGTTTCTTTCCCTTTGAAGTACCAGTTTTCCATTAACAAGGGAACCTTGCAAAATCAAACACTCCGTGATCAGACATTTCATAGTCTACAGCGGGGGCCCAGCTACTCTCAAGTCAAAGTTGGGTTTCTTTCTTTTCTAAAAAAAATTGTCTTCCTTGGATCTTAATTGTGGCATGTGGGATCATCATTTGGGTGCGTGGATTCTAGTTTAGGGGGCACCTGGGCTCCATAAGTTGTGGCACATGGGATCTTAGTTCCCATCAGGGATGGAACCCATGTTCCCTGCATTACAAGGCGATTCTTCACCTTACACGAAGAATAAAGAACAGAAAATAACAAACCAAAAATGAGAGAGGAAAGAGATTTATTTATTTAGAACTAAGGATCACAACGAAAATTGTGGGAGAAATCTTGCAATTACAATTTGTAATTTTAAAAAGCTAACAAAACAAACATCATGAAATCCAGAAATGAAGCGCTAATTTTCTTAAACACTTCTATTTTTTCTTTTTAAAGGCTTAATTGATTTTGATCACTTCTTTATATAACAATTTTTTATCATTTTCCACAATTTTAATGGAAAGCCAATTTAGTTTTTCCTCCAGCATGTCAAACCAAAATTTATTATAATTTAGAAAAGTTCCCTCAGACTTCACAATTCTTTTTTAGTAACGTCATGAACTGACCTGGAAAAGGTCAGTTTTCATTCCAGTCCCAAAGAAAGGCAATGACAAAGAATGCTCAAACTACCACACAATTGCACTCATCTCACACGCTAGTAAAGTAATGCTCAAAATTCTCCAAGCCAGTCTTCAGCAATACGTGAACCGTGAACTTCCAGATGTTCAAGCTGGTTTTAGAACAGGCAGAGGAACCAGAGATCAAATTGCCAACATCCGCTGGATCATGGAAAAAGCACGAGAGTTCCAGAAAAACATCTATTTCTGCTTTATCAACTACGCCAAAGCCTATGACTGTGTGGATCACAACTGTGATCACAACTGTGGAAAATTCTGAAAGAGATGGGAATACCAGACCACCTGACCTGCCTCTTGAGAAACCTATATGCAGGTCAGGAAGCAACAGAACTGGACATGGAACAACAGACTGGTTCCAAACAGGAAAAGGAGTACGTCAAGGCTGTATATTGTCACCCTGCTTATTTAACTTCTATGCAGAGTACATCATGAGAAACGCTGGACTGGAAGAAACACAAGCTGGAATCAAGATTGCTAGGAGAAATATCAATAACCTCAGATATGCAGATGACACCACCCTTATGGCAGAAAGTGAAGTAAAAAGCCTCTTGATGAAATTGAAGAGGAGAGTGAAAAAGTTGGTTTAAAGCTCAACATTCAGAAAACGAAGACCATGGCATCTGGTCCCATCACTTCATGGGAAATAGATGGGGAAACAGTGTCAGACTTTATTTTTTGGGGCTCCAAAAACACTGCAGATGGTGATTGCAGCCATGAAATTAAAAGATGCTTACTCCTTGGAAGGAAAGTTATGACCAACCTAGATAGCGTATTGAAAAGCAGAGATATTACCTAGCCAACAAAGGTCCATCTAGTCAAGACTATGGTTTTTTCAGTGGTCATGTATGGATGTGAGAGTTGGACTGTCAAGAAAGTTGAGTGCTGAAGAATTGATGCTTTTGAACTGTAGTGGTGGAGAAGACTCTTAAGAGTCCCTTGGACTGCAAGGAGATCCAACCAGTCCATCCTAAAGGAGATCAGTCCTGGTTGTTCATTGGTGAGTTGGACTGTCAAGAAAGTTGAGTGCTGAAGAATTGATGCTTTTGAACTGTAGTGGTGGAGAAGACTCTTAAGAGTCCCTTGGACTGCAAGGAGATCCAACCAGTCCATCCTAAAGGAGATCAGTCCTGGTTGTTCATTGGAAGGACTGATGCTGAAGCTGAAACTCCAATACTTTGGCCACCTCATGCAAAGAGTTGACTCATTGGAAAAGACCCTGATTATGGGAGGGATTGGGGGCAGGAGAAGGGGACGACAGAGGACGAGATGGCTGGATGGCATCACCAACTCGATGGACATGAGTTTGAGTAAACTCTGGGAGTTGGTGATGGACAGGGAGGCCTGGTGTGCTGCGATTCATAGGGTCGCAAGAGTCGGACACGACTGAGCTCCTGAACTAAACTGAACGTCATGAACATTTTGAGAGTTGTCAAAGTTGAGGGCAACCTGTATCAAATTTTTGTCATATACTAACTATAAGATTTTGGGAAATTTGAAGCTTTCTAGTTGCCCTGCTGCTACTGCTGCTGCTAAGTCGTTTCAGTCGTGTCTGACTCTGTGTGACCCCATAGATGACCCCACCAAGCTCTTCGGTCCCTGGGATTCTCCAGGCAAGAACACTGGAGTGGGTTGCCATTTCCTTCTCCAATGCATATGTGAAAAGTGAAAGTGAAGTCACTCAGTCGTGTCTGACTTATAGTGACCCCATGGACTGCAGCCTATCAGGCTCCTCTACCCATGGGGTTTTCCAGGCAAGAGTACTGGAGTGGGTTGCCATTGCCTTCTCCGTTCTAGTTGCCCTGATTACCCTTAAATACTTATTTCATTGAGGACCCGCAGTGTTCACAGCGGGTGGTGGGTGTACGTTACATATGGAGGGTCAATACTAACTATTCACATTAGAGTATCACATAAACATATCCTATTAAGCTCAAACGTTCCCAACAGGATTTCCTCTAGCTGAATCCCAAACGCCACTAGACACAAGGGGAAATGTGATGGGAGGATAGATCGGAATAGAAAGAGGTTCTAACGGACTGCAATAAAAACATTACTCTTAAAAAATTTTCAAAACCATATGACTGTGTGAGCACGGTGCTGGGTACCCTCCTTAAGCTAACGAAGAGTCCCTGGACTTGACGGGCCCTTAAGCTTAAGCTTCTTTCCATGATGGTATCACCTTGGTTTCACCTGATGAATTATGGAATATTAAGCTCAAACGTTCCCAACAGGATTTCCTCTAGCTGAATCCCAAACGCCACTAGACACAAGGGGAAATGTGATGGGAGGATAGATCGGAATAGAAAGAGGTTCTAACGGACTGCAATAAAAACATTACTCTTAAAAAATTTTCAAAACCATATGACTGTGTGAGCACGGTGCTGGGTACCCTCCTTAAGCTAACGAAGAGTCCCTGGACTTGACGGGCCCTTAAGCTTAAGCTTCTTTCCATGATGGTATCACCTTGGTTTCACCTGATGAATTATGGAATGAGGTTCGTGACATTGTACAGGAGACAGAGATCAAGACCATCCCCATGGCAAAAAAATGCAAAAAGGCAAAATGGCTGTCTGGGGAGGCCTTACAAATAGCTGTGAAAAGAAGAGAAGCAAAAAGCAAAGGAGAAAAGGAAAGATATAAGCATCTGAATGCAGAGTTCCAAAGAATAGCAAGAAGAGATAAGAAAGCCTTCTTCAGCAATCAATGCAAAGAAATAGAGGAAAAGAACAGAAGGGGAAAGACTAGAGATCTCTTCAAGAAAATTAGAGATACCAAGGGAACATTTCATGCAAAGATGGGCTCGATAAAGGACAGAAATGGTCTGGACCTAACAGAAGCAGAAGATATTAAGAAGAGGTGGCAAGAATACACGGAAGAACTGTACAAAAAAGATCTTCATGACCCAGATAATCATGATGATGTGTTGACTAATCTAGAGCCAGACATCTTGGAATGTGAAGTCAAGTGGGCCTTAGAAAGCATCACTACGAACAAAGCTAGTGGAGGTGATGGAATTCCCGTTGAGCTGTTTCAAATCCTGAAAGATGATGCTGTGAAAGTGCTGCACTCAATTTGCCAGCAAATCTGGAAAACTCAGCAGTGGCCACAGGACTGGAAAAGGTCAGTTTTCATCCCAATTCCAAAGAAAGGCAATGCCAAAGAATGCTCCAACTACCGCACAATTGCACTCATCTCACATGCTAGTAAAGTAATGCTCAAAATTCTCCAAGCCAGACTTCAGCAATATGTGAACCGTGAACTCCCTGATGTTCAAGCTGGTTTTAGAAAAGGCAGAGGAACCAGAGATCAAATTGCCAACATCCGCTGGATCATGGAAAAAGCAAGAGAGTTCCAGAAAAACATCTATTTCTGCTTTATTGACTATGCCAAAGCCTTTGACTGTGTGGATCACAGTAAACTGTGGAAAATTCTGAAAGAGATGGGAATACCAGACCACCTGACCTGCCTCTTGAGAAATCTGTATGCAGGTCAGGAAGCAACAGTTAGAACTGGACATGGAACAACAGACTGGTTCCAAATAGGAAAAGGAGTACGTCAAGGCTGTATATTGTCACCCTGCTTATTTAACTTATATGCAGAGTACATCATGAGAAATGCTGGACTGGAAGAAACACAAGCTGGAATCAAGATTGCTGGGAGAAATATCAATAATCTCAGATATGCAGATGACACCACCCTTATGGCAGAAAGTGAGGAGGAGCTAAAAAGCCTCTTGTTGAAAGTGAAAGAGGAGAGTGGAAAAGTTGGCTTAAAGCTCAACATTCAGAAAACGAAGATCATGGCATCTGGCCCCATCACTTCATGGGAAATAGATGGGGAAACAGTAGAAACAGTGTCAGACTTTGTTTTTTTGGGCTCCAAAATCACTGCAGATGGTGACTGCAGCCATGAAATTAAAAGGCGCTTACTCCTTGGAAGAAAAGTTATGACCAACCTAGATAGTATATTCAAAAGCAGAGACATTACTTTGCCGACTAAGGTCCGTCTAGTCAAGGCTATGGTTTTTCCTGTGGTCATGTATGGATGTGAGAGTTGGACTGTGAAGAAGGCTGAGCACTGAAGAATTGATGCTTTTGAACTGTGGTGTTGGAGAAGACTCTTGAGAGTCCCTTGGACTGCAAGGAGATCCAACCAGTCCATTCTGAAGGAGATCAACCCTGGGATTTCTTTGGAAGGAATGATGCTAAAACTGAAGCTCCAGTACTTTGGGCACCTTATGCGAAGAGTTGACTCATTGGAAAAGACCCTGATGCTGGGAGGGATTGGGGGCAGGAGGAGAAGGGGACGACCGAGGATGAGATGGCTGGAAGGCATCACGGACTCAATGGACGTGAGTCTGGGTGAACTCCGGGAGTTGGTGATGGACAGGGAGGCCTGGCGTACTGCGATTCATGGGGTCGCAAAGAGTCGGACACGACTGAGCGACTGAACTGAACTGATCACCTTTTGGTAACCGACGACGCAAAGCAAGAACGAGGCACAAGGAGCTGCGGCGAGGCACTGCCGTTGTAATGGCTAAACTAAGGCTCTTCATTCACACACCGGTTTGTGTTGGTTTGTTTTATAACCCTGTCCCTAACCCTATGATTTCATCAGGACTCGAACTCATTCAAACTCCCGATCGTCAACACCCCTCACGGCGCGCAGCGCTGTAGGCGAGGATGGGTCCTAGGACTTCCTCCTCCCCCCACAGCTGGCTTCATCTTTGCCTGCTCCAACATTAACGTCCAAAGTTGGGGGGGCGCTTTTCTCAATACCTTCCCACTGCATTGGACTAAACCATTTTTTACACTCGGCAAGCTTAGACTTTGGAGAAAAGAACATTTGACGACTTTTTTCGCCTCAGGCAAACCTCTAGCACCTAAATCCACATTCAGGCCCCCGTAGCCTAATGACCCATCTCGCGATAGAACGTCGAGGACGTAGTCAACCATCCTTTCAGGGGGATTACTTCTGGTTTCCCCATTGTTTATCACCCCGAAATACTTAACGTTATTATTTATAAAATTTTGCAAGTACTGTAGAGTCACCTTCCTTGTACAGCCTCTATTTGAAGAAGGAAGACTAAGGGTGTTTCCTTGCGCCCCTCCCAACATGGCTACGTCAGCTTGCCGGCGGCCCCACAAAAGCTTCCGGTTTCCCGGGGCCTCCAGGGAGGTTGGACTTCCGGCGCCCCGACCGAGGCGAGGCCTGGTTTTTCTGTTCTCTTCAGGCTGCGCTCCCGGCCGCCGCAGCCATGTCGTATCCCGCTGATGATTACGAGTCTGAGGTAACTTGTCCTTGACGTGTGCCCGGGTCCGCCACAGGGGCAGGGCTTTTGGGATACTGACCCCCAAGGGGAAATGGTGTCTGCGCCTCTGGGAGCCCCCGCCGGCCTCCCCGCGTGCGCGTACTCACGCTGCTGCCACTCACGGCTCCGGACTCCAGATCAGCCGGGTCTCGGCCGCTCACCTCGTGTCTCCGGTCCCCTCATCCTCTCCTTTTCAAGCCCGGGGGCCGAGGCTGGAGATAAAGGGTTCTCTGTTTCTGTAACTGAACTCCTGTTTTCTTATGATTTGGACTCAGTTCCGTCAAGCCGCGCTGATTCCCACAGCCTCTGTGCTTTGCTCTTCCTTATTGCAGCCGTAACGAGGTATTGTCATTGTCTGTTTATCCTCCCTTTTCTCAGAGGCACATGAGTCGCTCAAAAGCAGGGACTGTGTCTTGTTCGTCTTTGTGTCTTTTCAGTTCAGGTCAGTCGAGTCGCTCAGTCGTCACCGACTCTGCGACCCCATGGACTGCGGCACGCTAGGCCTCCTTGTCCATCACTAGCTCCCGGAGCTTGCTCAAACTCATGTCCCTCGAGTCTGTGATGCTATCCAACTATCTCACCCTTCGTCGTCCCGTTCTCCTGTCTTCAGTCTTTCCTAGCATCCGGATCTTTTCCAATGAGTCAGTTTTTCGCATCAGGTGGCCAAAATATTGGAGCTTCAGCGTCAGTCCTTCCAATGAATTTTCACGACTAATTTCCTTTAGGATGGAGTGGTTTGACCCTCTTGAAGTCCAAGGGACTCTCAAGAGTCTTCTCCAACACCACAGTTTGAAAGCATCAATTCTTCTGGACTCAGCTTTCTTTATAGTCCAACACTCATATCCACACATAACTACTGGAAAAACCATAGCTTTAACTAGAAGGACCTTTGTTGGCAAAGTAATGTCTCTGCTTTTTAATATGCTGTCTAGGTTGGTCATAGCTTTTCTTCCAAGAAGAAAGTGTCTTTTAATTTCATGGCTGCAGTCACCATCTGCAGTGATTTTGGAGCTCAAAAAAATAAAAGTCTCTCAATATTTCCATTGTTTCCCCATCTATTTGCCATGAAGTGATGGGACTAGAAGCCATGATCTTTGTTTTCTGAATGTTGAGTTTGAAGCCAGTTTTTTCCATTCTCCTCTTTCATCAAGAGGCGCTTTAGTTCTTCTTCACTTTCTGTCATAAGGGTGGTGTCATCTGCATATCTGAGGTTTGGATGTTTCTCCTGGCAATCTTGATTCCAGCTTGTGCTTCATCCAGCCTGGCATTTCACATGATGTACTCTGCATGTAAGTTAAATAAGCAGGGTGACAATATACAGCCTTGATGTACTCCTTTTCCTATTTGGAACCAGTCTGTTCCCTGTCCAGTTCTAACTGTTGCTTCTTGACTGCATACAGATTTCTCAGGAGACAGGTAAGGTGGTCTGGTATTCCCATCTCTTTCAGAATTTTCCAGTTTGTTGTGATCCATGCAGTCAAAGGCTTTGGCATAGTCAATAAAGCAGTAGATGTTTTTCTGGAATTCTCTTGCTTTTTTTGATAATCCAGTGGATTATGGCAATCTGATCTCTGGTTTCTCTGCCTTTTCTCAATCTAGCTTGAACATCTTCATGGTTCACATACTGTTGAAGCCTGGCTTGGAGAATTTTGAGCATTACTTCTCTAGCGTGAGATGAGTGCAATTGTGCAGTAGTTTGAGCATTCTTCGGCATTGCCTTTCTTTGGGATTGGAATGAAGATTGACCTTTTCCAGTCCTGTGGCCACTGCTGAGTTTTCCAAATTTGCTGGCATATTGAGTGCAGCACTTTCACAGCATCATCTTTCAGGATTTGAAAAAGCTCAACTGGAATTCCATCACCTCCACTAGCTTTGTTTGTAGTGATGCTTTCTAAGGCCCACTTGACTTTGTATTCCAGGATGTCTTGCTCTAGGTGAGTGACCACACCATCGTGGTTGTCTGGGTCACGAAGATCTTTTTGGTATAGTTCTTCTGTGTATTCTTAATACGTCGTCTTAATATTTTCTGCTTCTGTCTTACTCGCCTTTGTGTCTTTAGGAACCTAGAACGAGCATGTTGGATTCACAGACTGGTGACTGTTTATCTGTGTCTCTTTTGTTAATAGGCTGCTTACGATCCCTATGCTTATCCCGGTGACTATGATATGCACACAGGTGAGTCTACGGGTTTGGCTAGCTGGGTGCTTCTGAGGATTGGCACCTTTTTGAATGTCTACAGCTGCCTTGATGGGCACCTGTTTAAAACTAGATGTTGATGATCCAGGTTTGGAGTCAGTTATTAGCTTTCAGCCAAAGGGTGGTACAGAGCCTATTAAACCAGGCTTTTTTCATGGTCCACCTCAAAGTCTTACAAAGGAAGGATGGTTGTCCTGGCTGTGGTTTTCCTTGTTTAAACTATTACCTGAAGAAGAAAATCTTGTTGTGAAAAATTAAAGTTTAGTTGCTTGCACTGTCATATTGATAGAGAATGGCAGTTGGTTAGTTATTTTAAAAATATTAAGTGCCTACTACTTACTTCCCCTTAACCACAGTTCTACCCTCTTCCCAATAACCATCCCAAGTTCTGAGGGTAGACCTGGGTACAAGACAGATAAGGTTCTTGCTGTCATAGACTTTAGATTCTTGTGGAGGAATCAGTAAGCAAATAAATTAATAATAAAATGAGTAGTGGAAAATGTTGTGAAGAAAGAGACCATTGGGGATTGGGAGGGACATGGAGAATGTTCAAAAAGGCATTACACCTAGTTTTATAGACATGAGTTTAGTTTCACGAGTGACCTTGCCATCTTGTTATGTCATACATACAAATTTGAAGTGTTTATTGTATCCAATCTCTAGGAGATCCAAAGCAGGATCTTGCTTATGAACGTCAGTATGAACAGCAAACCTATCAAGTGATCCCTGAAGTGATCAAAAACTTCATCCAGTACTTCCACAAAACTGTCTCAGACCTAATTGACCAGAAGGTGTATGAGCTACAGGCCAGTCGTGTCTCCAGTGATGTCATTGACCAGAAGGTATATGAGATTCAGGACATCTATGAGAACAGGTATGGGCCATTGGCTGAAATGATCTCCTACTGAGTGAGACTGGCTGAGTAATGCAGTCTGTAGAAGGGGGTGATATTTAATCATTATTCTGTAAAGAGAGTGCCCTAGGGTTTTCTGTTATTCTTTGGGGGTTACAGACATTATTTTATTGGGCTCTATATCCAGAACTTGTACAAGGCCTAAAATATACCATCACTATTAATTATAATAGTAATTACATATATGATCAGTATAAATTAGACAGTGTCGTGAGTGCTTTTCTTGTATTTATTCATGTACTCTTCACAGCAACCTTGTAAGTAGGTACCATTGTTTTCCTCATTTTATAGTTGAGTAAACAAAGCACAGAAGGATTAAGTCACGTAGTGGATGTTCTGAGTTTTGAACCTGCACAGTCTGTCACCAGAGCCTAATTTCTCAATGGTGCTGTACAACTTCTCAGTGCATAATAGGATGAACAGAGCTCTTGAGTGGTTGCTTGTCAGTTCTTTTGTCTTAGTCGTCCTCCTCCTTGCTTTGTTCATGCCATGTGACTTGTGGGATCTTAGTTCCCTGACCAGGGATCAAACCCAGGCCATGGCAGTGAAAGTGCTGAGTCATAACCACTGGACCACCAGGGAATTCCTGATTGCATCCTGGTTTTGAGGGCATTGCCCTTGTATAAAGGGCTTTAGAAGTGAGACAGGTCATCAGGGCTGGATAGTCAGAAAAAGCTTCAGGAGGACATAGGGTCGTGAAGCATCTTGGGCATCAGTGTTTGGTTTGGATGCTCTAGGGCTGTTGCGGCATCAAACTGCAACAAATACTGTTCCTGCCATGTTTGGAGAAGAGCACTTAAGGAAGTGGAAAGAGGGAAAGCTGAGGGAGGTGTGTGGGGGTGTCTGAAAGGTAGTTCTCAAGTCAGGGAACAGCAAGCAGTGAAATACAACTCCAGAGTCTATGATACAAGGGCAGGCGATGATCTTGAAGAGCTTGGTGGTTGCCTAATTGATGTTAAAGAAACATTTCACTGTATTAGGAAAGGTTGGGGTGCAGAGTTGGGTTGAGGAAAGTTACAGAGTTGGAGGCTCTGGCCCTGGCTCTGGTTCTGTGACTTCTTCCCTTTACTGAGCTTGGGTACTTATCTATAAAATGTGACAGATCTCTAAAACA
This sequence comes from Aepyceros melampus, assembly GCA_006408695.1. Taxonomy (NCBI): domain Eukaryota; kingdom Metazoa; phylum Chordata; class Mammalia; order Artiodactyla; family Bovidae; genus Aepyceros; species Aepyceros melampus. Next base: position 753,050 of record SJXQ01000198.1, read on the forward strand.
GATCCTTCCTGTTTTGGACTTATGGAGTATTTCTGTTTGGTTTTCAGCTGGACCAATTGACTGAAAGATTCTTCAAGAATACACCTTGGCCTGAGGCTGAAACCATTGCCCCACAGGTTGGCAACGGTAGGTGTCCTGGGTGCTGGATGGGATCTTGTGACTGGAAGTCATTAGAAAGTTCAGAATGGTCTGTATCTGTTTTGTTCTTCATTTTATTTCCTCAGGGTTTGGTGCATAGTAGATGTAACTTGTTGAATGAAAGCTGAATAAATGAAAAGAGGACAGATTTTTCGTATGTGGTGAATGCTGAAAGAGATTTTTGTCTTGACTGATTTCATTTTCCCTGTGTAATTTTTGGGGTCATTACAGTTGCTCCAGAGCGGGCTTTCTGACCTCCTCACATTTCACTTTCTGATGGAGTCTTTTACATATGGTGTAAATTAGGAAGATCATGGCATCTGGTTCCATCACTTTATGGGAAATAGATGGGGAAACAGTGTCAGACTTTATTTTGGGGGGCTCCAAAATCACTGCAGATGGTGATTGCAGCCATGAAATTAAAAGATGCTTACTCCTTGAAAGGAAAGTTATGACCAACCTAGATAGCATATTCAAAAGCAGAGACATTACTTTGCCAACAAAGTTCCGTCTAGTCAAGGCTATGGTTTTTCCACTGGTCATGTATGAATGTGAGAGTTAGACTGTGAAGAGAGCTGAGTGCTGAAGAATGGATGCTTTTGAACTGTGGTGTTGGAGAAGACTCTTGAGAGTCCCTTGGACTGCAAGGAGATCCAACCAGTCCATTCTGAAGGAAATCAGTCCTGGGTGTTCTTTGGAAGGACTGATGCTAAAGCTGAAACTCCAATACTTTGGCCACCTCATGCAAAGAGATGACTTATTAGAAAAGACTCTGATGCTGGGAGGGATTGAGGGCAGGAGGAGAAGGGGACGACCGAGGATGAGATGGCTGGATGGCATCACCGACTCAATGGACGTGAGTTTGAGTAAACTCCGGGAGTTGGTGATGGACAGGGAGGCCTGGCGTTCTGTGATTCATGGGGTCGCAGAATTGGACACGACTGAGCGACTGAACTGAAAGTAGGAAGAGTCAACCTCATTCTTTTGTATGTGGATACCCAGTTTTTCCAGTACCAGTTTTTGGAAAGACTGTTTTTTCTATTGTCTTGACACCCTTTTTGGAAATTAGTTATTATGTAAATGTAGAGGTTTATTTCTGGACTCTCAACTTGACTCCATTGATCTTTTATGACTGTACCAACCACACTGTGGCTGTGGCTTTGGACAGTTTTGAAATTGGTAAGTATAAGTCCTCCAACTTTGTTGTTTTTCAAAATTGCTTTGGGTCTTCTGTGTCCCTTGAGTTTCCGTATTAATTTTAGGATTAGCTTATCAGTTTTGGGATCAGCTTGTATTTTGATAGAGATTGGTGTCGTATCTTGAGTATCAGTTTGAGAGAACCTTAGTTTGAGATTTTAACAGTCCTCTCCAGTGGAGTCACATGGATTGTACTTCATTCCTTGAGCAAGGAGTTGTGACTATAGTTGTCACACCATGACTATATATGGTCACACCATGTGTGACCATAGTTGTCTGCCATAGCAGCTCATTACAAACACAACATATACTGAAATTCCAGACTCCTAGAAGGAAAGCAGGTATTCAGTATAAAACATGTTGTTTGCACAGACAGTTTAAGGACACCAACCTGATAAGGGAAACCTGGGTTCCCAGATGCTGGTCAAGGAGCAGCTTTACTAGCAGGCCTAAGGATAATAGTCTTAGACCTGTATGTGAACTCTGCACAGCATCAGTATCTGAAGAGCTTCCCCACATCTTTCTTTTTCATGTTGCATCATATCAATAGGATAACTTCCTTAAAATAGGTGTCTAAGTCAAAGATCCCCTTGCACATGCAATTTCAGTAGTTAAATGTCATGTTATCTTCCTTGGAGCCATTATTATGTCCTGTTTAAGCAACTGGATGGCAGCAATAACTAAACGGTGAAAGGATATGGGCCTGAATGAGTTTAAGATGAATTTGAAAGAGTAAAATGGGAAATGAATTTTCTTGTTGCATGTTTGAGCTTGGGTACTTATCTATAAAATGTGACAGATCTCTAAAACAGATCCTTCCTGTTTTGGACTTATGGAGTATTTCTGTTTGGTTTTCAGCTGGACCAAGTTGACTGAAAGATTCTTCAAGAATACACCTTGGCCTGAGGCTGAAACCATTGCCCCACAGGTTGGCAACGGTAGGTGTCCTGGGTGCTGGATGGGATCTTGTGACTGGAAGTCATTAGAAAGTTCAGAATGGTCTGTATCTGTTTTGTTCTTCATTTTATTTCCTCAGGGTTTGGTGCATAGTAGATGTAACTTGTTGAATGAAAGCTGAATAAATGAAAAGAGGACAGATTTTTCGTATGTGGTGAATGCTGAAAGAGATTTTTGTCTTGACTGATTTCATTTTCCCTGTGTAATTTTTGGGGTCATTACAGTTGCTCCAGAGCGGGCTTTCTGACCTCCTCACATTTCACTTTCTGATGGAGTCTTTTACATATGGTGTAAATTAGGAAGATCATGGCATCTGGTTCCATCACTTTATGGGAAATAGATGGGGAAACAGTGTCAGACTTTATTTTGGGGGGCTCCAAAATCACTGCAGATGGTGATTGCAGCCATGAAATTAAAAGATGCTTACTCCTTGAAAGGAAAGTTATGACCAACCTAGATAGCATATTCAAAAGCAGAGACATTACTTTGCCAACAAAGTTCCGTCTAGTCAAGGCTATGGTTTTTCCACTGGTCATGTATGAAGTGAGAGTTAGACTGTGAAGAGAGCTGAGTGCTGAAGAATGGATGCTTTTGAACTGTGGTGTTGGAGAAGACTCTTGAGAGTCCCTTGGACTGCAAGGAGATCCAACCAGTCCATTCTGAAGGAAATCAGTCCTGGGTGTTCTTTGGAAGGACTGATGCTAAAGCTGAAACTCCAATACTTTGGCCACCTCATGCAAAGAGATGACTTATTAGAAAAGACTCTGATGCTGGGAGGGATTGAGGGCAGGAGGAGAAGGGGACGACCGAGGATGAGATGGCTGGATGGCATCACCGACTCAATGGACGTGAGTTTGAGTAAACTCCGGGAGTTGGTGATGGACAGGGAGGCCTGGCGTTCTGTGATTCATGGGGTCGCAGAATTGGACACGACTGAGCGACTGAACTGAAAGTAGGAAGAGTCAACCTCATTCTTTTGTATGTGGATACCCAGTTTTTCCAGTACCAGTTTTTGGAAAGACTGTTTTTTCTATTGTCTTGACACCCTTTTTGGAAATTAGTTATTATGTAAATGTAGAGGTTTATTTCTGGACTCTCAACTTGACTCCATTGATCTTTTATGACTGTACCAACCACACTGTGGCTGTGGCTTTGGACAGTTTTGAAATTGGTAAGTATAAGTCCTCCAACTTTGTTGTTTTTCAAAATTGCTTTGGGTCTTCTGTGTCCCTTGAGTTTCCGTATTAATTTTAGGATTAGCTTATCAGTTTTGGGATCAGCTTGTATTTTGATAGAGATTGGTGTCGTATCTTGAGTATCAGTTTGAGAGAACCTTAGTTTGAGATTTTAACAGTCCTCTCCAGTGGAGTCACATGGATTGTACTTCATTCCTTGAGCAAGGAGTTGTGACTATAGTTGTCACACCATGACTATATATGGTCACACCATGTGTGACCATAGTTGTCTGCCATAGCAGCTCATTACAAACACAACATATACTGAAATTCCAGACTCCTAGAAGGAAAGCAGGTATTCAGTATAAAACATGTTGTTTGCACAGACAGTTAAGGACACCAACCTGATAAGGGAAACCTGGGTTCCCAGATGCTGGTCAAGGAGCAGCTTTACTAGCAGGCCTAAGGATAATAGTCTTAGACCTGTATGTGAACTCTGCACAGCATCAGTATCTGAAGAGCTTCCCCACATCTTTCTTTTTCATGTTGCATCATATCAATAGGATAACTTCCTTAAAATAGGTGTCTAAGTCAAAGATCCCCTTGCACATGCAATTTCAGTAGTTAAATGTCATGTTATCTTCCTTGGAGCCATTATTATGTCCTGTTTAAGCAACTGGATGGCAGCAATAACTAAACGGTGAAAGGATATGGGCCTGAATGAGTTTAAGATGAATTTGAAAGAGTAAAATGGGAAATGAATTTTCTTGTTGCATGTATTCTTGGAGTATGAGTGTTAGACGTTTGATGCTGTTTAATCTCTGAAATCATATTTACCCTGTTACTTCTCACCAAGGGCTAAAACTGACTAGCTGTTCAGTGGATTCCTAAAGCACCTCTCTGCCATCTCTTTCAGATGCTGTCTTCCTGATTTTGTACAAAGAATTATACTACAGGCACATATATGCCAAAGTCAGTGTGAGTATCTAAATATTGCTGGCAGTTTTTAAACTCTGTGCCATTTTTGTCCCTGGAACACAATTGCTAGTTTAATTTCTCCACCTCTAATAATTCTCCTTGACTGGGCTTGGGCAGATGGTGGTTTCACTGGAAGAGCATTTACTGTATTAGGCACTTTACCTTCATAATCTCATTTTTCAGAGAGATTAAATACCTTGTCAGACCCCATGGTTAGTAAGCCGTGGGACCGAGACTCCCAAGACAGTGTTCTTTCCAGTCCATCAAAAATACACCGTTCGTCATGTTGTTCCCCAGCTCAGACATCTTCGGTGGTTCTCATTTACCAACAGTATGAAGTCTAGCTCAGGGGTCAGCAGCCTTCTATGTACAGAGGCAGTTAGTAAGTATTCTGGGCCTCTTTCAGAACCTGTTCACCTCTGTAGTAGCCATGGCAGTGAGAATACATAGCTGTGTTCCAGTTGAGCTTTTTATTTACTGAAACAGGTGATGGTGAATTTGCTGAACCCCTGGCATAATTCTTGTTTGGCCCTAAAAGACCTCTGCATTTCTGACCCATTGAAGCCCAGTGTAGTATTGTCTGCCTTACTCCCCAGCCCTCAAGCACCATACACAGTTTTATCTCTTTGCCTCTGTTAGTCCTGTTTTTCCTGAAGCACCTTCCCCTTGCTCCTCTGCTTGCCAGATGTGCATGCCTGGTGTCTAAAGGTCAGTTAAGGTTTTTGGCATAAAATTTGACCCTTAGGGTCAGATACTCAGGATCGCTTTGAACTGCTGTAGCACTTCCTGTCTTCCCTATCACTGGAGTGCTCTTTACATGCTAAGAAGTGGGGAGCAGACATCAGTTCTCATGTATGTTTTACCCTTGAACAACACAAGTTGGAACTGTGTGGGTCCACTTACATGCAGATATTTTTAGTAAATATACTACAGAGTTGACTCTGCAGATAACGGAAAAACCAAGTGTATGGAGGGCCGACTCTGTTATACATAGATGTTTGACCGGAGGGTTGGCACCCCTGACCCGCATATTTTCATAGGTCAGCTGTATTTGTCTTCAGCTGTCAGTGGCAGGCCGTGAGTGGAGTCCATCAGGTTAAATGTGTCCTTCTGTCTTCTGCTTTCTTTACAGGGAGGACCCTCCTTGGAGCAGAGGTTTGAATCGTATTACAACTACTGCAATCTCTTCAACTACATTCTTAGTGAGTCTGAGGTTATGATGAAACCTAATATTTGTCTTCATCTCTTTTTAACAGGATTTTAACATGCAGGTGGGAAGAGGGGAGGTCTTGAGATTCATAGTCCTTTTAAGAGAGAAATTAAAAATTGCGTTCTGCAACCTTGCTGAATGGGCATAGTCATTGGCTTGAGTCTGACTTTTCTGTGGTCTTCTGCACAGATGCTGATGGTCCTGCTCCCCTTGAACTCCCCAACCAGTGGCTCTGGGACATCATCGTGAGTTCATTTACCAGGTAGCTGGTCAGCCTTGGCTTAATTTGAAATATTCAGTAACTGGTCCAAACAAAGAACAGCTGTTAACTGTTGTTTGTGTTATTAAAAAGATACAGGGGCACTGTCCGTCCCCCTTCTGATGTCTGTGTCAGAAGCTTTTTCTGTCCTTTTTCACTTTAATAAAACTCTGCTACACACACACACAGAAAAAGATACATAATATAAAACCATCTCAGCATAGTGAGAAATAACCCTGTCACATTGAACTCTATGTCGTGGTTTTCTGAAGAATTCAGTGAGGTCTGAGAGCTCCATTCTGAACTTGGAAGTCAGAAGAGTTGAGCTACAGACTTGTAACACTTTCTTGCCTGATCTTGAGAGGTGATCTGATAGGAAGTATTCAGGTTTCCTAGGCTTTGGAGTCAGCTAGAAGTGGGGTCTTGTGTGGGGTGTGGCCAGCTGGTGGCTCTGTAGCAGTGACATGTTTTTTCAGCTTTCTGAGCCTCACTTGTGTCACCTATGGGTCAGAAAGTTTTTATATCTTGATTGTGGTGGTGGTGATGTGAGTATATTCTGGATTAGAGTAAAACAGGACATTTTTATCAAAGGGGAAATATTACCTAAGAGTACTGTTACTAAAAAAAGGAAGTTGAACTTGGGGAAAAATTTTTTTCTTGTGTTTTACTGAAATAACATAGCTCTTACTGGGTATTTCAGGAAAAATCAGTTTGTTAATAAAGCTCTTATTTGAACTCCATGGATCAGAGAGACTCTTAACAAAGTGCAACAAAGTGCCGACGCGTTGTGATTGGAGAGCTGGGGAGACCTTCTTGGGGCCCGTTGAGAAAGAGGCTTCTTGCTCAAGATAGGCTTCGGTGCCTGGGGCCAGTGAGGGCCACAAAGCACACCGGCCCTGTTTGCCTTCTCTGGCTCCTTGGCTTGTTTTGTTGTTGTTGTTTGTAATTTATTTATTTGGCTTTACCTGCTGTTAGTTGCAGTTCATGGGATCTTCACTGGCATGCAAACCTTAGTTGAGGCATGTGGGATCTAGTTCTCTGACCAAGGATCAAATCCAGGCCCCCTGCTTTGAGAGCATGGAGTCAGCCACTGGACCATGAGGGAAGTCTGTCCCTTGGCTTGTTACTTGGCATAATTTTAGAAGATTGGCCATCCTGTTGGCTCACAGCAAGCAGTTTGTGCTAAGGTTCTTCATCCGACTAAAGATAATCCTAATTCCCTGGGCTTAACTGGTGCTCTATTAACGGATTTAAATGCTCTCACTTCTAACAAAGACTCCCACTATGGGCTAGGTGTGATTCCTCCAGCCAGTCTTTGTGAGAAGTGAGAGTGCTGTAAGCCGCTTAAGAAAATGCCAGCTATATACCTCATGGGGTGAGTGGCTCCCCCACCACTTTCCTTTAAAAAAAAAGTGTTTTTTTTTCTCTTTATTCCCCACCACTTTCATTTATTTGTATTCATATAGTAATATATGAATTTGTTATTACTGAGGGTTTTTTAACTGCAGATTAAGTGAAAGTGTCTTCCTGCCTTGCCTTTGCAGAGATATCAATTAGTATCTGCAAAGACAGTCAGTGTCTAAAGGCCTGCCGTATTCTTTTGTGTCATCCACATGACGTACCACTCTTCTGTCTATGTGCTACACCTAAGTCTGTTTCTGGAGATGACTGGAAGTAGAGTTGTTGGCTGAAGGATGTTTGCTTCTTAAATTGTTTGTTTATTTTTTTCTTTTATTTAGAGAATACTTTATTAGTTTCTGTAATCAAACCCATGTAGATAAGACCTTACATATTTAATACAGTGTGTTACCCCTGTACAAATGGAAAAAATTATGTTTAACGTTTCTAGACCAATATGGCTATTAATTTCTGTACAGTGCCAACCCAACACGGTACAACTGGGATACTTTTTCCAAAGTTGACAGCACAGCTAAAGTTTCCAAAAATTCAAATTATATATATATGTATATATATATAGATAGATAGATTTATTTATTTATATAAAAAGACCAATAGCAGTATGTTATGCATAATAGCAGCAATAGCTTTTCCAAGTTCTGCAGTCATCTGAACAAAATTATAGAGACATCCAGCACACTCCATTAAAAAAAAAAGTAAAAAAACAAAACCTCAGAAAACAGCAAAGTTCTATTACTGTTGTGGTACCTGGCACCATTTTTTTTTTAAATTACATTTCTCAATCATCATCTGGAAAGAAAACATTCTAGAATAACATCATTAAAAACAGATCTGATAAAGCACAGTCACTACTACATATCATAAAGCAGGTACAAGATATTTTACATTCACAGAGGTATGATACAGGACTGTCCTACATCTATAATACTAGAGGATATAATTAAAAAGGCATTATTTGAGACTTGATTCTACTTTTCCAGCAGAGGGCCCAAAGGATGGTTATGACAGAGCTCTGGTACAGAAATGTACCTTCTTAGATAGGATTTCCTTTCTTTGTTGGCATAGTTCTAGGTACTCACTGCTCTTCATGAACATCAGCTAAAAACCGTTTAAAAAAATAAACAAAAACCAACCATGGATTCATACAAAGATGACTGAAGAGAGGCAAGCAGGACTCAACCTAAGTAGCATTTGACCAACTCCGTCATGTCTGAATGGTTAAGAACTTCATGGAAGAAAGGAAATGCCAAGTAGCACTTCAAAGCTTTGGGTCACAACCAAAACACAGCATCATTTCAAACAAGCAGTAGCCAAACACTGCCCACTTGGATATGTTCAAGGATGTTGATGTCAGTATTTCATCAACTGCCTTAAATTGTTTAAAATCAGGTTTATAGAGTCATAAATTGCATGCAATAAAATATACCAATTTTAAGAATATAGTTGAGATCTGACGAATATATACACAACCACAATCAAGAAATAAAACATTTTTGTCACTTTGAATTTTAATAAATAGTAATTACTATCCTCAAAAGGCTGTGTCAAGTTATACTACTACTATCAGCATTAGAAAGCAAGTTTTCTGTATTGGATGTTATTGGTCTAATTTTTGTCAATTTGATAGGAAAGAATGGTAATCATTTCAGTTTACATTTCTCTGAAAAGATTGAGCATTTTCTCTACTAATTGACCAAGCCTGCTCAAAGTAATTACCAATGTTCTTTGCCCGCTTTTCTGTTGGATGATCTTCCTCTTTTTAGCTTAATGAGAATTCTGGATACTATTCTTTGTTTATTGTAAATTTAGAAACATTTTCTCCTGCCTTCTTAGAGGAAGATGATGTTTTAAAGCTGAGGAGTATAAAATATAATCAGACTAAAAATAAAATAAAATAAAATAAAATAAAGCTGAGGAGTGATCTTAGGTCATCTAGAACTTAACTTCTAGTGGCCAGCACTGTGATGTCCAGAGACATTAAGTGACTTACGCTGTGTTTGATTCCACATTGAATGTTTTCTTTTTCCGACTACTTGTCATTTTAGAGATATTTACTTCGCTATGGAATAAGTAATATAGCAATGAACAAAATTCACAGCTTAATCACAGATGGCTTTCACAGAGCCAGCAGCGAGCGTGCAGATCGCTGTAGCGGAAGAAGTGGTGGCAAGAGTGCTGTGCTGTCCCTCTGGGTTTGATGCCCCTGCCACATCTCTCCCTTCTTCCTCAACAGTTTCAGTCGTTTAGTCAGTACCGCTGTAAGACTGCCAAGAAGTCAGAGGAAGAGATCGACTTCCTTCGCTCCAATCCCAAAATCTGGAATGTCCACAGCGTCCTCAATGTCCTTCACTCCCTAGTGGACAAGTCCAACATCAACCGGCAGCTGGAGGTGTACACGAGCGGAGGTGAGCGCCGCCCGCCGTCGGTTCCTCAGGCATAGTGGCGTGGGTAGGAGGAGCTGCCGTCTCTCGGGTGACGGGCTGCTCCTCTGGTATCTGGGGGTGAATAGGAGCTGAGTGCTGATTTGGAGGCTGCTGAGCATGGCCATCTGTTGGCTGACAGAATGAACCAGTACTTCCTAAGAGCTGTGTTTGTAAACACTTCTGCTGCTGCCTCTCCAGGCCCTTTGTTTAGATAAGCACTTCTCAAACATTTTGTGTGATGACCACTTGACACTCTAAAAGATTAAGAATCCCACAGTTTATAAGCATTTTGTTCCAGTGAGAAGAGTGGTGGTTTTGCAAACCTCTTTAAATGTGGCTTTGTGGAAGAGTGCTGGAGGAGTCTTGTGCCTCTTCCCTCAGTTTGTGGCAAGACGCTGCTCTGGTTGATGTATCTGAGGGGACTCTGGCCTCACCCAGATATTTGATTGGGACAGGGAAGAGAAACTTTAACAGCCTTTTCGCATAGCCCAGCTCTTCTCTGATTCTACACCAGAACTTGACCATGGTAGTTTCTATAGGTTAGTTGCAGTGTGGAATCTGAAACCTTATCAGTAAACTTTTTTTGTTATGTTACAGTTTACTAGTCTCTCCTGCAGCCTGAGTGAATTTTTTTTTATACATGCATGATTTTGTAAAATGAGATAGCAAGATTTTCTGAAAGTTGACACATTTTATTATACAGTTTTTTGAAACCACATCTGTTACTTTGACCATCAACCTCATCAGATAAGTCCTTATTTTGGGAAGCTGTTGTTCATAGTAGCAGATAGAAGTTTTATGAAATTCAAATCTTTACTTAAAAGTTGATAAATAGGTTCATTGATACTTAACAGACGTTGGTATCTTAACAAGTTCACTGCACTCATTTTTGAGAAAATGTCTGCTAAATACCCATGTCTGAATAGTCATAGTTTGTATATCAGTTATTCTTTTAAGTAACAATGGGGTTTTGTGAAAAAAGAGCAGCTGGTTCGTTCATTGCAGGTGAGTGGTGGTAAAGAATACAATGATGATAGTAGAGTTCAGTGCCACTGTCTGACTGATGCTAAGTTGTCGCTGGTTTTACCCACATTGTTTCTGCACCATCAGTGCAACTGTCAACTCAGTGAGAAAGGCACATGGTCTCTTAGTGTTATTAGGAAGATAGCTTTGATCTCATGGACATCCTGAAAGGAGGGGCCTTAGTGAGGAGCTCTTATTGATGAGAGGGGGTCCTTTTGTGTTCTCAGGTGTGGAGGGGACTGGCAATACCGCCCCCCCACCACCACCAGGTGACATAACTGGTGAATATAAGATTAGCATAAGGCAGGCGTGCTGCTGCTTCCTGTTCATTCAAAGGCAGAGTTATTTCCTTTTGCAGAAAGCTTTGGAGACTGGCAGTAGATTAAGAGTTTACTGAGTGAAATTGAAGGTTCAGGCCTGCCCTTGTTCCCAGCCTCTCCTGAAGTGTACACTGTCTGTCTGTCTCTCAGGCGACCCAGAGAGTGTGGCTGGGGAGTACGGACGGCATTCCCTCTACAAGATGCTTGGCTACTTCAGCCTGGTGGGCCTTCTGCGACTGCACTCCCTCTTGGGGGATTACTACCAGGCCATCAAGGTGCTAGAGAACATCGAACTGAACAAGAAGGTAATTCCCTGTTTCCTCAGGCCCATATTTGCAGGGCCTTAAGAGAATATCTAATCTATTAGGACAGATTTCAAGGAGAAAAAATGAGGAATCCTCCCCAGGGAACATTGAGACAAGAATTGGAAAACTACTGCGGGGAAAACCTGAATCTGGACAGGGTGGTTTTCTCATTGATGCTTAATAACGCCTCGGATATTCACCACTCCTATTGATACTATTTTCAAATCAGAATGATTAGGCAGATTTTTACCTTTCACCTTTCACCAAAGAATTAACAAAATACTTAAAAAGTTCTGTGAAGTCGCTCAGTCGTGTCTGACTCTTTGCGACCCCGTGGACTGTAGCCTACCAGGCTCCTCCTTCCATGGGATTCTCTAGGCAAGAGTACTGGAGTGGGGTGCCATTTCCTTCTCCAGGGGATCTTCCTAACCCAGAGATCGAACCCGGGTCTCCCACATTCCAGGCAGATGCTTTAACCTCTGAGCCACCAGGGAAGCGCAGAGGTGGGAGAGAGAAGGTATGTTAGCAGTGGTTGTTTGCCTCGCCATAGAAACATGATACCTTTTTTGTTTGATGTATGTATCTTATCAGTCTGTTCCTTTATAGGGCTTATTTGGAAAAGCAAGAAAAATGTACAAGTGAGGTGTAGGGGATTTTAGAGTTGAAAGAAATTTTAGGGTCACCTGGTCCAGTCTTTTTCTCTTACAGCCAAGGAAATGGAGTCTTCAGGTCACATAATCAGTTAGTGGTACAATCTACTCGGAGCCTCCAACTCCAGAGCCAGGGCTTCCTCTGAGTAGTTCAGGGACTCTGCAGGGATCTCTTGATGCTTCTGCTTTGGTTAACACTAGGCCCTGCCAATTTTTACATCCTAGCTCGGATGAGTTGCTCTTAAGACTCATGGATGCTGCTTCTGCCTCCTTCCACAGAGCATGTATTCCCGTGTGCCCGAGTGCCAGGTTACCACATACTATTATGTCGGTTTTGCATATTTGATGATGCGTCGCTACCAGGATGCCATCCGGGTCTTTGCCAACATCCTCCTCTACATTCAGAGGACCAAGAGCATGTTCCAGAGGACCACATACAAATATGAGATGGTAAGGAGGCCAGCTGACACACCAGTGCCAACAATTCTTGGGTAAACCAAAATTTTGCTATTTTGCCTGCTTTTTCAATAGGATGATTTCTTAATGGCTAGCCTATGCTGAGTTTCTTTTGTTACACACATTACTCTGGATCATTAACACCTTGATGATCAGGACAGTAGTGTCTTTTACTTTTATCCCCCAGCAGTACCTGGGGTGTTCACTGGGCTGTGGGTACTTAAAATCAGTTAGATATGGGCACTACACTCAAGCAGTTTGCCTGGAGGACGATGGATCCAAAACAGGCCTAGAATTGGAATGATGATGTGAGTGACTGAAACACAGGCGTGTGCGCTCAGTCACTCAGCCGTGGCCGACTCTCTGAGACCCTGTGGACTGTAGCCCGCCAGGCTTCTCTGCCGTGGGATTTTCCAGGCAAGAGTACTAGAGTGGGTTGCCATTTCCTTCTCCAGAGGATCTTCCCGATTCAGGGATTAAGCCCACGTCGGCGGGCAGATTCTTGACGCTGAGCCACCTGGGAAGCCAGAAGTGGGGAGAGGTTTTAAATAAAGCAGAGGTGTTGAGGCCTGGCAGTGTGACCATGTAGCAGCACAGTGAACCGGTTGGACTGAAAGGCAGAAGAGTAACCAGACTGAGGTGTTAGAGTTTGCGATAACCTTTACTAGTCAGCTAAAGTATTTAATCTATATTCTACAGGTATTAAGTACCATCAAAGATTTCTAGATATTATAAGAAACAATTAAAATATTTTTCAAAAAATATATTTCTAGGTGACTTGGTCATAATTGGTGTAGGATTGACCTGCCTTGGTACATAGGGTGGACTGTGAGACAGAGACGGGGGTACCAGGAAAGAATCCAGGAGACAGGACCTGGAACCAGACCAGAAGTTCGGTGGAGCTCGAGGGAGGATTGGGAGAGACATTGGGAAACTGAGCTGCTGGGTGTAAGACAAAGGGAGAAGTCAGGAGGTCTGAACAGAGAGCGTTTGGGAGGGTGCAGGGCCCTTGTCATGGGATCCTGCAGCAGTCTCCCCCCCCCAGATCAACAAGCAGAATGAGCAGATGCACGCGCTGCTGGCCATCGCCCTCACCATGTACCCCATGCGTATCGACGAGAGCATTCACCTCCAGCTGCGTGAGAAATACGGGGACAAGATGCTGCGCATGCAGAAAGGCGACCCGCAGGTCTACGAGGAGCTTTTCAGCTACTCCTGCCCCAAGTTCCTGTCACCGGTAGTGCCCAACTATGACAACGTGCACCCCAACTACCACAAGGAGCCCTTCCTGCAGCAGCTGAAGGTGTTTTCTGACGAGGTACAGCAGCAGGCCCAGCTCTCGACCATCCGCAGCTTCCTCAAGCTCTACACCACCATGCCCGTGGCCAAGCTGGCCGGCTTCCTGGACCTCACCGAGCAGGAGTTCCGAATCCAGCTTCTTGTCTTCAAACACAAAATGAAGAACCTGGTGTGGACCAGTGGTATCTCCGCCCTAGATGGAGAATTTCAGTCAGCCTCCGAGGTTGACTTCTACATCGATAAGGTATGGCTGGCCCCCCGCCCCACCTGCCAGGCTAGGTTCTCAGGATGCTGCTCACTGTTCTATGCATCTGGGACATATTGAACAAAATCAACGAAGGTTTCTGCCCTTGTGCTGGTATTCTAGTGTTTAAAAAGTAAGTGGTAAACATTATCACTAAGCAAACCATGTAGTAGTTTAGATGTTGCCACTTGGCTGTGGAGTAAGTCAGACTGGTGGTAGTAGAAGCCACAGGTTGCAGTATTAAATAAGATGATCAGGATAGACTTTGTTGGGAAAGTGAACTTGCAGCTGAGCCTTGAAGGAGGTACAGAAATTAGCAAGCAGATACCTGGAGGAAGAGCATTCCAGGCAGAGGGAGCAATTAGAGCAAAAGCCCTGAGGCCAGAGCGAGCCCAGACAGCTGCAGTGCGGTTGGAGTGGCCAGAGAGGGGGCTGTGGTGGGAGATGGGGTGGGGGAAGAAGGGAGACTGTGGAAAGTACCTATCTGGATAGAAGCCATTGTCCTGAGTTGTACCACCCTCACTTGGTGCTAGCTGATTTTGAATTTCTTTTAAGGGAATTACGCAGGATGTGCTCTTTTCTGTCTGACTTCCTTGGCTCGACATTGTATTTGGGAGAAATCACCATCCAGCGTTGTCATATGTAGCAGTAGTTTAGTCATGCCTGTTCTGTGGTGGTCTAACATCTACTGCGATTATTGACTGCGGTGTTTCCATTCTTCTGCTGGCGGACATTTGGGTGGTTTTGGCAGTTGAACGGTACACATAGGATTTTATAGAGTGGCTGTCGATCGTCCATTTTTTTTTAAATGATATATATGCTTGTATATTGCAGAGTTATTTCTGGAAAGATGCACAAGCAATATAGTGCATAGAGAAAAGCAGTTTGAGGAGTGTTTGTTTTTAATATTTATTAACTTATTTGGCACTGCAGGTCTTAGTTGCAGACCATGGGACCTTCTTGCGCCATGTAGGGTCTTTTGCTGTGGCTCGTGGGCTTCTTTCCAGCTGTGGGGTGGGGTGCTCTGGACACACAGGCTCAGTAGTGGGGTGTGTGAGCCCAGCTGCTCTGTGGGTTGTGGGACCAGGAATCAAACCTGTGTGCCTGGCCCTGCAAGGCACATTCTTAACCACTGGACACCAGGGTAGTCCCTCCCTGTTAGAGTTTACCTTCAAGCTGACCATTTTAATGTACTTGTGAGGTTTTTTTTTTTTTTCCTTTTCCTAAGTTGTTTTAAGTGAGTTTTTCCAGACTTAAAATATGCTAGACTTCTCAAATTGTTCTTTGCATGAAATATCACCTTCCCCTTGTTTGTTTGCACCATGTACGTAATACTCAAAAATGAATGAAACCTTTTTTCCCCTCCTCTTTTCTTTTTGGGCTCGTGGTATCTCAGTTCTCTAACCAGGGATTGAATCTGGGTCATGACAGTGAAAACCCAGAATCCTAACCACTAGGCAACCAGGGAACTCCCAAGGAAATGTTGTATTCAGACATGTTTGGAACTCTGATAAAGACTTAAAGAATCTGTTAAAAGTTAGTGGATTAGTATCTTTCATCTTTTCTGGAATATTCTTAGCCAGTAAGTCTTAGGTATTGTTTCTGTTCTATTCTCCTTCTGGAATTCTTTAATCTATGTTAGACCTCTGTCCTTTGTGTCTCTTAAACCTTTCTTCCATCTTTTTGTCTCCTCTATTATGGATACTTTTGATTAAAAACATTCTGTACCTGTTCATCTATCTCTCCAGCTCTGTTTCTAGCTTTCTCTTTTAAAAAGAAAAAAAAAATTAATGGTACAGTGTTTCCATATGTGCTTGGTTATTATTATTATTCTTTTTTTTTACTACATATGATTCATTGTCCTTGAAAAAATATTTGTTGATATTCTTTGAAGCCAAGGATGAACATCTGTTCCTGTGAAGGGAATTTGTTTTTGCCTCCACGAGGTGCCTGGGAATATTCTTGGTCTGGGACCACCGTGGACTGAACTCACCAGACTGAGGTTCCTGGGACCAGCTGGGTGACAAGGCCAGGCGGTAGACTGTCAGAATATGTCTCAGAGAGGAGTTCTTTTATGCTTCTTCCCCCACCCTTGGCAGGCTTTGCTTGGTGTCAGGAGTGGGATGGCAGTTCACTTCTGGATCACCTGTAGCTGAGGATGCAGCTCTTTAGGAACTCAGCATTGCAAGGATGGCCTTCTGCCCAGGTTTTCTAGGATTAGCAAATCCCCTCAGTGCATGCAGAAGGGGCTTCTGTGTTTTGCTCGCAGAATGGTTTGTTTTCTCTTAAATGATTCTTCATTCTCTTGTCAGCTCTTTGCTGCTATGAGGCAATTTTAAAAAAATATCCTAGTTTTTGGTTGCTTTCAGAAAGTATAATGTCTTAAAGTATAGTTGATTTCCAGTGTTGTGATGTTGTGTTAATCTGTGCTGTACAGCAGAGTGATTCAGTTACGCATATGTATATATTGTTTCTCATATTCTTTTCATTATGGTTTATCGTGGAATGTTGAATATAGTTCCCTGTGCTGCCCAGTAGGACCTTGTTGTTTATCCATCCTGGATATAATAGTTTACATCTGCTAATTCCAAACTCCCCATCCATCCCTCCCATACCCCCCCTCTCCCTTGGCAACCACAAGTCTGTTTTCTATATCTGTGAATATAACAACTGCTTTTTAAAATTAACTCTTAGACCCATGTTCCAACAAAGATAACCAATCAACACAAAACTTACTTTGAAACTGTCAGATTAAAAAAGTAATCATGTTCAGAAAACTAATATGTCGTTTGACCCATTCACCTTTGTGGATGTTGTGATACTCATCCTTATAAAAGGCAGAAAATCAGCTTAGCACAGCTGAGGCGGGGCTTGAGGGGTGAAAAAGGGAAGAAAGTGTGTTGGTCTAAACATGTTACTTTTTGCTGGCAGTTTTTAAAGCTAAAATTAATAACAAACTTTACTGGGTAAAATTCCATGATTAATTAGTATATTCACCATGTTGGGCAGCCATCTCTGCTCTAATTCCACAACATTTCTGACATCCCGAAAAGGAATCCCTGTCCATTAGCAGCATTCCCAGTTCCCCTGCCCCACAGCCCCTGGCAAATCAGTAATTTGCTTGCTTTCTGCCTCTGGATTGGTCTCTTAATATTGTCTGAAAACTAGAATCATGAAATGTGTGGATTTTTGTGTTTAACTTCTTTTATTGAGCATCTTAAATCCAGGTTGTAGCGGGTATCGGTGCTTTATTCCTTTTTATGGCTGAATAGTATCTCACGTTTTGGACACACCACACTTTGTTTATCCATTCATTAGTCGGTGGACAGTTGAGCTGTTTTCACAGTTTGGTCATTATGGGTAACACTGCCGTGAATTTTTGTAAACCTCTTCTCTTGGGTTTATGTACCTAGTTCTAGAATTGCTTGGACAGTTTGGGTAGTTTGCTTTTGGAAACTTACCTTGCTAAACCAGATCCTCTCATTTTAGACTTCATGGCTTTGGGGAGGATTAGTGTTCAGTTCTTGGCTATCCCTGCCATGAACAGAGGCACCGAAAGTAGAGATGTGTCAGTAGTGAAAGTCTTAAGTTGGGTGGGTTTTGTTTTTTGTTGGTGGTGGTGGTGGGAAATTTTGGGGTTTTTTTGTTTGTGCTTTTTGCCATGCAGCTTGATGGATCTTAGTTCCCAAGTCATGTTTTTAAAAATCAAAACCGCTTACCCCCTGCAGTGTTGCATCAGCTACCTAAAATTCTATTTGAATTTATTCTTGGGCCGTATCAGTCACCTGCTACATTCCTTTTAGTGAGGAGACGAACTAGTCCCAGCCATCTCTGGATTGTCTTCTTCCAAGAGTTAGGAAGTTTTTTTTTTTTGTTTTTTTTTTTCCCATTCTTGACTTGAAAAAAAGAGATTCAGGAAGTTCTTGGGTCCTAACCTAGATTATGTAGGAATTTACAAATAAACAGTGCTCAACAAAATATTTTGAGCTAAAAAATCATTTAAAACCTAAACTAATTTGGAACTTATAAACAGTATATGAGAATAAAATGCTATGTTTTAAATGTTACTATTGCCAAGAGATTCATGTTCATTAAAAAGACCAGAAAATGAGGAGTTAACGTGAAGTAAAACTCAGCATCTATAAAGAGTGGCGCCTAGCTGTTAGTGCTCCCCCATAGATAAGGGTTTATCTGGCACTTGGCACCACTGGTATCTACAGAGTCCATCCGGGACTCCTCCTCACTGCTCCTCTGTGGTTGCTTTTCCCACAGGACATGATCCACATCGCAGACACCAAGGTCGCCCGGCGCTATGGGGATTTCTTCATTCGGCAGATTCACAAATTTGAAGAGGTGAGAGGTGTGGAGAGTGGTGTGGGGGCTGGAGACAGGAGTTGGGAATGGAGTGGGAAGTTTTAAAGTGTTTTATTTCTCATTTCTATTTTCAAGAAAGCCTGAAATTGGCCTTTGAAGTTTCTGAGCTAGACTGGCTGGCTCCCTGGGGTCTGGGGGGTGGGGCTGGGCCTGTAGGAGTTGCTGCGTCAGCCTTCTTTGGAGCATCTCTTCCCAAGATCTCTCTCTGCGGGTGGCCGGCTCTCGCCTCGCTCCCTGTTATTTCCTAATATGGGTGGATTCACTGCCTGCTCTTACCCGTCCCTCCCCATCTGGCAGTTAGTTACTCTTCAACTTAGACAGGTCTGGCCAGTCTTTGCAGGCAGGTACCTTGAAGCTCTGTTTTGACAAACTTGGTGCATTCCACGCCCTGCCCTGAGAGGCCTTGTGGGTCACTGTGCCCATAGCTAGAGCCACAGCGGCCTGGTGCTCTGAGTCCTCCAGCAGAGGTCACTGCTGTGCTGCGGGCCACGCTGCTGGTCTCCTCCTGCAGGACAGTAACAACATCCTGGCAAGTCTAGCCACCCTGAGGCCCTTTCCTATCTATAAAATGATAGGGCAGTATAAGGTGTGTGTTCAGTGTGAGAGGCAGATAGAACAAGCTGCGTGAGCTGTGCAGCACTGTGAGAGTGTCGGGTGGAGGACCCGGCACTGATAGTAGACGCTGTGTCAGTGGTGATGCCGCGATAGTAGACGCCGTGACGTGTCTGCATCAGAGGGGTGGCTCGGGGGGTGGCCTGGTATCGTGCACACCGTAGGAAAAGGTTGGTGAAAAAGCCAGTATCTGACGTTGCTTTTCCTTTCCTTCCAGCTTAACCGAACCCTGAAAAAGATGGGACAGAGACCCTGAGTATATTCACATTTGACACTACTCAGGAGCTTATTTTGATGTCATTGTAGGGGGTGTTCTGCCACCATGAAGCCTTTACCCAGCTCAGCCATTGGCCACTCACCTGAGGTGAAGTTTTTTGAATCAAGGACTGAAATGTTTTAAATAGTTCTTAATAAAGGATATTCTTTGGAGTCAGATTTGTCTTCTTGTTGTTGGAGAGCGTCTGAATAAGAATACTATATGTAATTTCCCATGTGTCATGAGGTACTGTTTCCTGATGCATTAGTTATTGATGTTTAAATTGAATTACTTAATTCCTGTATTCATAAAGCATTATACAATATAGAGGACAGTTTCATATTTAGTGTCTTATCTGCATCTCAAAGGAATCCTGTGAGCATTAATGACCTGCTGAAATGTGCATGCATATTTGTGCAAGTGCTGGGTTTTTGGAAGGAACTACTGAACACCTACTGCCAGGACTGTGCTGAGGAGTCCAGGTACACTTCCTGTACTGTACAGCTTGGGTTTGGTAGTAGGGCCCCCATTTTGTTGAAACAGACCTGGGGAGTTAAGTGACTTAATCAAGGTCATGCAGTTATATTGGGTTGAGCAAAAAGTTTGGGTTTTTCTATAAGATAGCTCCAAATTCTACTGTGTTATGCTGCTAAGGTCTTGTGATTCTTCACACTGAAAACTTATGTTAAAAAACAACAACAAACTTCTGCAGTAAGTAGCTTCTCCCACTCGCAGTGAGTTTGAAACTACTGCTTGTCTGCCAGAACCATCACAGCCAGCCACTACGAAGCTGTGTCTGCTTTTCACATTCTTTCCCATCCCTCCTGTAAACGACCATACGAGATCTGCCATCTTGGAGACTTCTTTGAAATGGCATCTTCACCTCAAAACCTAGCAGCCTACACTATTATCAGGCCGATTTCTAATCTTATCTTTTCTAACAGTTAAAGCACAGATCATACAGATCTGTGATAGTTGAAAACTTCATTGAAGTTGTCTCAGGTAGCTCACTAACCTACATAACAAAGATCAAGCGTTCCTGGATCTGTAGAAATCTTGTATTCACGGGTAAGCCTTCAGAATGGTCTGCACACCATTTATGCATTATCTCATTCCAACAATGTGGAATCCTGAACTTACTGATGAGGCTCCTTTGTCCATGGGGATTCTCCAGGCAAGAATACTGGCGGGATGCCATGCCCTCCAGGGAATCTTCCCAACCCAGGGATCAAACCCAGGTCTCCTGCACTGTGGGCAGATTTTTTGCCGTCTGAGCCACCAGGGAAATAAGGAAAGAGGTATAATTAAGTAGCTTGCCCAAGTCAAAGATGGTAGGTAGTGAAGACTGGTCTTTCATTTCCCAAACTTGTGTTTTTATCTTAAAAGTCCTACCCTAAGACTGGTAGCAAGAAGAGCTTCGCTGGTGGCTCAGTGGTAGTCTGCCTGCCAATGCAGGAGACGTGGGTTTGATCCCTGGTCCAGGAAGATCCCACATGCCACAGAGCAACTAAGGCTGTGCCCCACAACTACTGAGCCTGTGCTCTAGAGCCCGGGAACCACAACTGCTGAAGTTTGAGCAACCTAGAGTTTGTGCTCCAACAAGAGAGGCCGCTGCAATGAGAAACCCTTGTGTTGCAACTGGAGAACAGCCCCTAGTCACTGCAGCTAGAGAAAAGCCTGCGCAGCAACAAAGACCCAGCACCACCAACAATGAATTAATTTATAGAGCATCATATCCTTTAAAAAAAAAAAAAGACTGGTAGCAAGAGGTTAAATAGCAGTAGCTATACCATCAAGGTCTGCAGGGTCTATATATCCCCTCCAAAGCAATTTCCTGGAACTTGGGAGCGGGTGGCTGGTGAGGCTCCTGCCTGCCACCCAGTGACAAGGTGGCTGTGAATTCTGAAGCTAGGCTTTGTGCTCACTTGGTACATGGTGGTTTCTTTTAAGTTTTCTGGTTATAAGGAGGCTAGAGAACATGGAAGAGCCACTGTTTTGAAGGCATCACACCTGGATTCAAGTCTGAATTGTGTCACTCATTTACTGTGCAGCCTCTGGGCTGGTAGACTTAGCTGAAAATTCAGATCTGCCTGCCCTCTGTTGAGAGCGCGTCTGCCATCTCTGTTGAGAGATGAAATGAGGATGGGCCGTGTTGCTCACTGCTGTGCAGCCTGCTTGAGGATCCCTAGAGTCTGCAGCTGGGCAGATCTGGGCCTGGTCCACGGCCTCCGTGTTGGGACAGTGGTGGCTGGAACTGGTCAACTGGCTTCCTTATCTGGGATGTCGCCTGTCACCCTGGGGTGGATACCTGTATGACTCTTGGGGTGGAAGCTCCTGCTCTCAGGTCAGTTCATCACTGCGCACTGTTTCTTGCTTGTAAATGAGAATGTTGTGTGTTAGTCGCTCAGTCGCGTCTGACTCTTTGCAACCCCATGGCCTGGGGTTGTAGCCCACCAAGCTCCTCTGTCCATGGATTCTCTGGGCAAGAATCCTGGAGTGTGTTGCCATTCCCTTCTCCAGGGGATTTTCCTGACCCAGGGATTGAACCTGAGTCTCCTGCATTGCAGGCAGATACTTTACCATCTAAGTCACCAATGAAGTAAATGATGGAATCTGCTTTAATGGGGAGTCAGGACTAAATGTGGACAAGGAAATGGCAACCCACCCCAGTGTTCTTGCCTGGAGAACTGGAGCCTGGTGGGCTGCCATCTATGGGGTCACACAGAGTCAGACACGACTGAAGTGACAGCAGCAGCAGCAGGACTAAATGAGATGCTGTTATTTTTTCCCCCCCAACACTTTTAATTCGTAAACTCTTCTGTATCCTTGTTTCCTATTAATATGAATGCTGGTAGTTCATTTGGTAGTTACCGAATGCTGGTCCCCGAAAAGATATGCCCATGTCCTAACCCCTGGAACCTATCACTGTGATGTTTGGAAAAAGGTCTTCACAGATGTAGTTAAGTGTCTCAAGATGACTTATCCTGGATTATCCAAGTGGCCCTTAAGTCCAGTGACAAGTGTCCTTAGACTCAGAGATACACAGGGAGGAAGGGAGCCACAGAAAGGTAGAAATTAGAGAAAGGCAGCCACAAGCTAAGGGACACTTGGAGCCACCAGAAGCTGCAAGAGGTGAGGAAGCGCTCTCCACCAGAACTGGTACCTTGATTTTGGATTTTCAGCCTCAAAAACTGTGAGAATAAGTTTGTTCTAACCACCAACTTTGTGGTAATTTGTTACAGCAGCTCTAGGAGTCTTAACACAATGCCTGCTGTGTATCAGGCCAGATGCAGGATTTCATGCACAGAAGATTGGATCCTTTTTTCATCTGGTGAGCCAACCAGGTGTTGCTAGGCATGAAAGAAAGGAAGCGGATAAAAAAGCAAAACCCATAAAAAACAAATAATTACTTTTAATTAAAAAGAAAAAAATTAAGTCCCTGTTCTCATCTTAAATTCTAATGGGTGGAGGCAGGTTATAAACCATGCAGAGCATGTTGGGTGGTGATGTATCTTACAGAGAAAAATCAAGGATAGGAGTTAACTGTTTTAAACTGGATGGTCATCACCCTAAATGGCATCATTTGGGCAGAGACCCAAGGGGCAAGGAGGCAATGTTGCAGATACCTGGAGAAAGTGTTAAGGAGAGAAAACTTGCAAGTGCAAAGGCCCTGAGGCCAGAACATGTTTTGTATGTTGAGAGAACGTAGTGAGAAGGCCAGTTGGAGCAGAGCCAGCAAGCGGGAGGGAGGAAGAGGTTCTGGGTCATATATAGGCCTTGTAGAGACTACTGGGGCTGTGACTGAGTCCGAGCTGGGAGGCCTTTCTCTACCAGGGAAGTTACATGACTTGTCCAAGTTCCAGGAGCTAAAGAGGACCGAGGACAGAATGCAGGTCAGCCCAGTTCGAAAGCCTGTGCTGTCTCTGAGATGCAAGGAAAGCCAAAGGCAGGCTCTTTGTTAATATGTAATAAGTCCAAACTTCAGAGAGCACTTGGTAGTTTTCCAAACACTTCATCTGTTAGCTCGCTGGATTCTAACAAGTGCCAGAGTTGGGATCCAGTGCCAGCCAGGCCTCCTTACCACCCCTCCCCGGCGCCTGTCCATCCTCTGGTTCCCTGGCCTTCTTAAGGAGGGCTCATGCAGTGTCATCTCTCCTGTGCCCACCACCCGTCCTGACACTGGGCAATGGTGGCTCACGGGATACAGATGCACCTGGGGGCCCCTGGCGTTAATTGTTTTGAATTCACCACCAGAGATGCACAGTTCATGTCGGAGTCTCCTGTCTCCACCACTGAAATTATGCCAGCTCAAGGTGTGCCGTGTCTGACCCAGCCCCTCAGCACTCTTCTTACCAGGAGACAGGCCATTTCAGGAGCCCAAGGTCACACAGAGCCGCTGTGTAAGCGCCTGGCTTGGGCCGCTTCCCAGTGTCTTGGCGCACGTCCAGCCACAGTGCTGGGCAGCCGGCAGGCCTAGTGAGGGGGCAGGCACAGCTGAACTCCGCCTGGTACCGCTTGAGGAATGCAGGGCACCGAGCAGCTGCAGTCAGCTCGCAAGACTTTGATCCCAGCTTGTCTGGAGTGGAAGAAGCAGGCTCATAATCCTCCCACGTGTAATGGGAGTGAGGATTTTTTTTGTTTTTAGGTTTAATTGACTGTACCGGGTCTTAGTTGTAGCGCATACAATCTTTTTGCTGTTGTTGTGGGCATGTGGGATCTAGTTCCTCCACCAGGGAGTGAACCCTGGCCCCCTGCATTGGGAGCGTGGAGTCTTAGCCACCGGACCACCAGGGAAGTCCTGATGGTCTCGTTTTAGGGTTTTATTAGCTGGGAATGGGGAGCTCTGGGTGGTGCCACTTACCAAACCTTCCTGTTCCAGAAACAGAAAGCAGCCCAGCAAAGTGTGTGGGCTCGGGCTTGGTCAGACCTGGGTTTGAATCCCAACTCCACACACTAGCTGGGTAACCACGGGCCAAGTTACTTAGCTTCTCAATGCTTTATTGTTCATCTAGAAAATGGGGGGTAATAGCATTTCCCTCAATTAAATTATATGAAGTACTTAGCACAGCACCTGGCCATCATGTGCAATGAACAAATGAAGTCCATTGTTATTAGCTGGCCATGACCTTGGAATTCAGAGTCATAGGTTATATGGATAAGCAAGGCTGTTTCCTGGTGGAGCTCAGACTCAGGGCCTACTGACTCACCCAAGGGCTTTCTCTACTCCCTATTCCTGGGTGGACCCAAGGCAAGTCTGTGTCGAGACAGGGTAGAGGCCAGTTCACAGAGAGGCTGAGGTGCTTGTCTAGAGTAGCCCAGCCATAGAGGAGCTCTTGCAGGGTGCTGGCAGGGGAAGGGAAAGAGACGCCCAGTCCTCTAGCTTTTGCAGCTGAGGAGACAGTGGAACCTCCCATGAGATGGGGGCAGATGGGGAAGCCTGAAACAGGAAGCACATGCAGGTGGATAGAGAACTGGTTCAGACATGTGCTCGAGGCCCTGTGAGACGTTCAGGTGGACATGCCCAGGGCGTAAGAACTTGGGCAGCGGCCCTGAACAGCTGGGGCTGGAACCCTGATCATTAGATCCCAAGGCTGCAGCTGGTTCCTCGCCACACAGACCAGCCTCTGGTGGCCTTGGCTCCCTGTCCACAGCGTAGACTGGATGGCAAGCCTGAGATGGGGCTGCTCTTCCCGGAATGGCCTTGACCTCGGGTGGATGCTGACCATTTCCTCATCTGCAAATTCAGTGGGACCGGCTGTTGTCCAAAGGCTGCAGCCCTACAGTTTTAGAATGCTGGGTAAGACTGTGGGATCTAATGGGCCAAGACCTCCCCTGAATACCAGAGGAAAGGGGGCAGCAATGGACTTTGCAGTAAAGAGAAATAGTTGGATGAATGAACGAATGATGAATACATGAGGAAGTGAGCGAATGGGGTTTATCAAACGAAACAATATGAGTGTGTCAATAAGTGGTGTGCTTTAAGTCCTTTCTAGAAGGCAGAGGCATAGGATGAATAAATGCTGAAGTATTCACTCTCTCCAGCAAACGGACAGTGTGGGTGGGCCTGGGCTGTCTCCTATTCTCTGTGACCTTTCCGCCCCATCCCCACCTGCCCTGCACACTGGAGAGGGGCTGGCATGGGCTGTTGCTTGGAGTCAGGAGCCAGGCTTTGGGATGGAGGAAGGGCATCAGGAAGAAGCTGTGAGGGAGGCAAGGGGCAGCCAATTTGAAGATCCTGACAGCTACAAATTGACACTGGCCAAGAGAATTTGCCAGCAACTGAACAAGAACAATAAGGGCATTTGCCATCTGCCTAGAGGAGACTGAACCCTGTGTTGCTGCAGCTGATGGCTTTCAATGCCCACTAAGGGAGTTCAGGGTGGAGTGAGGCCCTCTGTGTTCCAGGGAATCTGGTGGGACAGGTCTTTAGATAGATATTTTCAGGAACTGATTTCATGATCCCAATCTTTGCATTTCTTCATATCTATCATTGTTGTTCAGTCATTCAGTCGTGTCTGACTCTTTGTGACCCCATGGACTGCAGCACGCCAGGCTTCCCTGTCCTTCACCATCTCTCAGAGTTTGCTCAAACTCATGCCCATTGAGTTGGTGATGCCATCCAACCATCTCATCCTCTGTCGTCCCCTTCTCCTCCTGCCCTCAATCTTTCCCAGCATCAGGGTCTTTTCTAATGAGTCAACTCTGTGTATCAGGTGGCCAAAGTACTAGAACTTCAGCTTCAGTTTCAGCACCAGCCCTTCCAGTGAATTTTCAGGATTGATTTCCTTTAGGATTGACTGATTTGATCTCCTTGCTGTCCAAGGGACTCTCAAGCATTTTCTCTAACACCACAGTTCAAAAGCATCAGTTCTTCGGCGCTCAGCCTTCTTTATGGTCCAACTCTCACATCCATACAGTTCAGTTCAGTTGGTCAGTCTTGTCCGACTCTTTGCGACCCATGAATCGAAGCAAACCAGGCCTCCCTGTCCATCACCAACTCCCGGAGTTTACTCAAACTCATGTCCATTGAGTCGGTGATGCCATCCAGCCATCTCATCCTCTGTCGTCCCTTTCTCCTCCTGCCCCCAATCCCTCCCAGCATCAGGGTCTTTTCCAATGAGTCAACTCTTCGCATGAGGTGGCCAAAGTACTGGAGCTTCAGTTTGAGCATCATTCCTTCCAAAGAAATCCCAGGGTTGATCTCCTTCAGAATGGACTGGTTGGATCTCCTTGCAGTCCAAGGGACTCTCAAGAGTCTTCTCCAACACCACAGTTCAAAAGCATCAATTCTTCTGCGCTCAGCCTTCTTCACAGTCCAACTCTCACATCCATACATGACCACAGGAAAAACCATAGCCTTGACTAGA
>SJXQ01000198.1:780693-801614 GCA_006408695.1 Aepyceros melampus
AATCATAAGGGATTTGATTTAGGTCATACCTGAATGGTCTAGTGGTGTTGCCCACTTTCTTCAATTTAAGTCTGAATTTGGCAATCAGGAGTTCATGATCTGAGCCACAGTCAGCTCCCAGTCTTGTCTTTGTTGACTGTATAGAGCTTCTCCATCTTTGGCTGCAAAGAATATAATCAATCTGATTTCGGTGTTGACCATCTGGTGATGTCCATGTGTAGAGTCTTCTCTTGTGTTGTTGGAAGAGGGTGTTTGCTATGACCAGTGCATTTTCTTGGCAAAACTCTATTAGTTTGAGTTATGATAGGATACCAAAAGAGAAACTCCCCAGATTGGTAGGTACCCAGTATGCTACTGGAGATCAGTGGCGAAATAACTCCAGACAGAATGAAGGGATAGAGCCAAAGCAAAAACAATACCCAGTTATGGATGTGACTGGTGATAGAAGCAAGATCCGATGCTGTAAAGAGCAGTATTGCATAGGAACCTGGAATGTCAGGTCCATGAATCAAGGCAAATTAGAAGTGGTCAAACAAGAGATGGCAAGGGTGAACGTCTACATTCTAGGAATCAGCGAACTAAAATGGACTGGCATAGGTGAATTTAACTCAGATGACTATTATATCTACTACTGCGGGCAGGAATCCCTCAGAAGAAATGGAATAGCCATCATGGTCAACAGAAGAGTCCAAAATGCAGTACTTGGATGCAATCTCAAAAACGACAGAATGATCTCTGTTCGTCTCCAAGGCAAACCATTCAATATCACAATTATCTAAATCTGTGCCCCAACCAGTAACGCTGAAGAAGCTGAAGTTGAATGGTTTTACGAAGACCTAAAAGACCTTTTAGACTAATACCCAAAAAAGATGTCCTTTTCATTATAGGGGACTGGAATGCAAAAGTAGGAAGTCAGGAAACACCTGGAGTAACAGGCAAATTTGGTCTTGGAATGCCCCACAGTCAGTACCTTCATATCTAGAAAAGCACTAAATCCTGTCATGATGATATCAGGTCCTGGTGACTAACAGAAACCCTCTTGTAAAGTAAGTGCTTGATTGTGCTGAACTCCTTCTTTACCAAAATCTTTTACCCTGACCTTCCCAACTGCCTCTTTGGAGCAGTCTGTCAGAGCTCTCTGAGGTGCTGTCTCCTGGGATGCAATGCTCATTTTGCCCCAAATAAAAAGTAACTCGCAGCTCTCGAGTTGTGCATCTTTTTTGTCAGTTTAGACAGTTACGGCGGTTGACGAAGTGAGCCAGTGGACTTCCCTGCTTCGCCTGAACTCCATGAGGAACCAGAGCTTTGATACCAGCAGTGGTGCGCCCATCCGCCTTCTTGGGGAGTGCAGATGAATTTGGGTAAGTCGGTCCTGGTTCTCGGGTCTCCTGTATTGGTTGTGATTGTGGGTTTTATTTGGTGGTGGAGCAGGTTACTTCCCCGTTCCCAGTTGAAAGATGTGATACTGGGGTGGGGGGGGTGCGATTGAAATAAACTGGGGCATACCCCACTCACTAGACACTGAGTGGGGCTCAGCTAAAAGATAGCAGGGCAACAATGCCCACCCAGTGCTCTGTTGCTGGGGACTGAGAGGTCTTGGCTGAGTGGTTAGGTAAGAGCTGATCTGACACTTTCCCTCAATTCTTTAAAGAATTTGTCAGGATAAAAGCGAAGAGATTACATGAGAGCCTTGCTCAAAGAAAAGGGATGATTCCTCCCAGCCAGTTATGGTTTCCTCAGGTGACTGAGAAATTTACAGGAGTGGTGGAGGCAAAGTCCTCTACAGTGCAGTGGTCCCACAGAGAATGCATGCGTGCTAAGTTGCTTAAGTCATGTCCTACTGTTTGTGACCCCATGAACTGTAGCCTGCTAGGCTCCTCTGTCCATGGGATTTTCCAGGAAAGAATACTGGAGTTGGTTGCCATTTCCTTCTCCACCCATAGGGAAGTTAGTTAAATCGCTCAGTTGTGTCTGACACTTTGCGACCCCATGCACTGTAGCCTACCAGGATCCTTAGTCCATGGGATTTTCCAGGCAAGAGTACTGGAGTGGGTTGCCTTTCCTTCTCCAGGGGATCCTCCAGACCCAGGAATCTAACCCGGGTTTCCCGCGTTGTAGGCAGACGCTTTACTGTCTGAGCCACCAGGGACGTCTCACTCATTAATTAAAATACTTGCTTGTCCGGAGTCACAATAAGTACTGGCTATTCAGTGACCTGAGTAGACATGGAGGTCTTAGATTGCTGGAGGCAGAATCTGAGACACATAAGAGGAGCTGAAATGACTCTGGGGTGACTCCTGGAGGAGTTAAGCTCACAAACAGCACACAGGCCCATCACACAATTTCACTAGTGATTTTTATCCCTGACAGATTCAGCTTAAAATGGGAAACATCTCAAAAACAGAAACGAGAGGTGTCAGAAAGCCAACCTCTGACTAACACTCCAGCCAGATTCATGTACAGTATGTACGGAATTCATATTTGCAAGTACTTAGTTAATTGGGAAAATTATGCTAAAGAAAATCTTAACAAAAGTGTCCAAATTGGAGTTCTTTTGCTATTCCAAAATTGATATTTTTGCATGCACCATTAGAAAAAGCCAGGTGTAATATCAAGCAGACTGAATGGAATGCTTACTTTGGTACCTAGAAGGTTCTAAAACAGGAAGTGATAGGGTACCTTCTTTGCAGGAAGCCAACAAGAAATTGTTTGAAGTATTCAGAACCAAAAAAGGCTGCTAGCACTGACTCTGCCAGGTTATAGGTCTAGTGGGACTGGGAAGTCACGTTTGACATTTTTGCTATTTGGCTTTTGGTTTCTGGGCAGCTCTGCCTTTTGTTTTATTTGGAATGTGACTTCCGGCTGGTGAGATTCTGGTTTGGTTTGAGTGCACAGACATCTGGTACAAACTGCTCAAGTTAAAATGGGAAGCGCTTCTTCTAAGGTTCCACACCACACCTGGGAATCCCTTGCAACAAATTTTTAAATGACTGGTCAACCTATAGCTATGATCCAGTGCCAAAGGAAAGTGGCCTAAAAATATTAGATCTCTATTGCCACAGGATGGGAAAATGAACTGAAGTTCCCTGATGTCCAGGACTTTTCTCCTATAATCAACAGCTTGGGGCTGATCATAATAAGACCCCCATTTCTCCAGAGGGACAATCCCTGCTGGGACTAATCTGCCCTGGTTATCAGGGCAAATTTAAGCACTCAGTTCAGTTCAGTTCAGTTGCTCAGTTGTGTCCAACTTTTTGTGACCCCATGAACCGCAGCATGCCAGGCCTCCCTGTCCATCACCAACTCCCGGATTCCACCCAAACTTATGTCCATTGAATTGGTAATGCCATCCAACCATCGTATCCTCTGTCACCCTCTTCTCCTTCTGCCCTCAATCTTTCCCAGTGTCAGGGTCTTTTCAAATGAGTCAGCTCTTCACCTCAGAAGGCCAAAGTATTGGAGTTTCAGCTTCAACATCAGTCCTTCCAATGAACACCCAGGACTGATCTCCTTTCAGTCCAAGGGACTCTCAAGAGTCGTCTCCAACACCATAGTTCAAAAGCATCAACTCTTCAGCATTCAGCTTTCTTTATAGTCCAACTCTCGCATTCATACATGACTACTGGAAAAACCATAGCCTTGACTAGATGGACCTTTGTTAACAAAGTAATGTCTCTGCTTTTTAATTTGCTGTCTAGGTTGGTCATAACTTTCCTTCCAAGGAGTAAGCATCTTTTAATTTCATGGCTGCAGTCACCATCTGCAGTGATTTGGGAGCCCAAAAATATAAAGTCAGCCACAGTTTCCCCATCTACTTCCCATGAAGTGATGGGACATGATAACCATGATCTTCGTGTTCTGAATGTTGAGCTTTAAGCCAACCTTTTCGCTTTCCTCTTCCACTTTCATCAAGAGGCTTTTTAGCTCCTCCTCACTTTCTGCCATAAGGGTGGTATCATCTGCATATCTCAGGTTATTGATATTTCTCCTGTCAATCTTGATTCCAGCTTGTGTTTCATCCAGCCCAGCATTTCTCATCATGTACTCTACATATAAGTTAAATAAGCAGGATGACAATATACAGCCTTGACGTACACCTTTTCCTATTTGGAACCAGTCTGTTGTTCCATGTCCAGTTCTAACTATTGCTTCTTGACCTACATACAGGTTTCTCAAGAGGCAGGTCAGGTGGTCTGGTATTCCCATCTCTTTCAGAATTTTCCACTATTTATTGTGATCCACACAGTCAAAGGCTTTGGCATAGTCAATAAAGCAGAAATAGATGTTTTTCTGGAACTCTCTTGCTTTTTTGATGATCCAGCAGATGTTGGCATTTTGATCTCTGGTTCCTCTGCCTTTTCTAAAACCAGCTTGAACATCTGAAAGTTCATGTATTGCTGAAGCCTGGCTTGGAGAATTTTAAGCATTACTTTACTAGCATGTGAATGAGTGCAATTTTGCAGTAGCTTGAGTATTCTTTGGCAGTGCCTTTCTTTGGGATTGGAATGAAAACTGACCTTTTCCAGTCCTGTGGCCATTGCTGAGTTTTCCAAATTTGCTGACATATTGAGTGCAGCACTTTCACAGCATCATCTTTCAGGATTTGAAACAGCTCAACTGGAATTCCATCACCTCCATGAGCTTTGTTTGTAGTGATGCTTTCTAAGGCCCACTTGACTTTGTATTCCAGGATGTCTGGCTCTAGGTGATTGATGACACCATTGTGATTATCTGGGTCTTAAAGATCTTTTTTGTATAGTTCTGTGTATTCTTGCCACTTTGTCTTAATATCTTCTGCTTTTGTTAGGTCTATACCATTTCTGTCCTTTATTAAGCCCATCCTTCATGAAATGTTCCCTTGGTATGTCTAATTTTCTTGAAGAGATCTCTAGTCTTTCCCATTCTAGTGTTTTCCTCTATTTCTTTGCATTGATCCTGAGGAAGGCTTTGTTATCTCTCTTTGCTATTCTTTGGAACTCTGCATTGAGCACTATCTGGTCTAAATTTTGGAAGAACTGATCTCTTTAGAATTCTTGCCCTGTGGGAATAGCTCCTCTTATACTTTGGCCTTAAGACCAGAGCTCTCTGAATCACTTATTTAGACTATCTCTAATTCCTGAAACCAAGAGGAAAAAAGGGAAAGAAGCCTTTTAAATAATTTCTTACTCCAAGTGTTATTTACAATTAGTGAGCTTTATATTGTGAAGTCTGATTCATAACTAAGTTGGGAAAGCAAAGCTGAGATCTCTTGTGTCTATTTGAATACTTGTATGTCTCAGTACGTGTCTTTGTCTTTGGATAATATTGCCAATTGCTGAGATTAGTTTGTAATGGGCTCTAATCTAATTGGCCTAAAGAAGAGCTGCTGCTCCGTTGCCCAGTCCCGTCTGACTCTGTCTTCCTGCCAGGAAGCAGCCGTCTGCTACTTTCGTGGCTGCAGTCGCCATCCGCAGTGATTGTGGAGCCCAAGAAGAGGAGCTCTGTCATTAGAAAGAAAAGTTAAGCGCTTACAAATCAAACAATTCTAAATACAAGAGAAGTCAACCTAAATGAATTTCAGGTTCACGAGAACTGGGAAATACTCAGTGTTAAACAACTGGTGTTAATCTTTGTGATATAATATAGGCAAGTCTAAGAGTTATTAACATTAAGCATAATATTTTCACTGTGCCTAGGTTTAATGTAAGTTAAATATCTGTTACAAGTTTGTCAGCAAGGAAAGTAATTGAAGTGAAGAAATTTTTAAGGAAAGAAAATGTAAATGAAGCCTTTAGAAAAACTCTATTAAAAATGGTTATACTTTAGGAATGTCTAAAATAGTCTCTCCAGATTTTGGTAACCTGAATCTTTAGCGTTGTGCTAAATGAAGTGATGAAAGTTTATTGAATAGCTAGGTCATTTCCAAATGAAATAAGATTCTGAAACACTGATTACTGAAAGCTAATTTCCTCTTAAAGGAAATGAAAGAGATTTTGACTATTCATGAATAATGTTTGGTGCCATCCTGAGATGCTTTCTTTAAGAAAGCAAAGATTTTTTAGAAATTATCCCTGGTATTTACGCCCACCAATCTATAGAATGCTAATATAAAGGTCAGTTCTTCGCTGCTTAAGGAAAGTAGGATGTGGTTTTCAATAAAGAAGGTATGAGGAGTGGAATTGCATTTTATGAAGGGAAAAGGAAGTAGGTCTGACTTACAGGTGGCTGTTTCAGGAAGGGAAAACAAAGTAATGGGTACAGAAAGTAACAAGTTTGTGGAAAGTGGACCCTGCAAAAAGAGTTTTGTGCATGGTTAGGACTGACTAAATTTAATATAAATTTAATTAAGCTTACTTTTAAATGAATTTAAAACTTGAATTCGGCTTTTCCCTCTGTTAAGGGAACACACTTTCTTCAGATGCTGGACTGCTTTTGGTAATAGATTTAAGTTTCTTTGCCTCTTAAATGATCTATTCTATATTTGTCTTTGAAATTTTTTTTTTGTTACTTTGGCTTAGTAAATAAGCTATTGTTTCACAGTGACCTATAATCCCACCTAGACAAGGTCAGTTTTCATTGCAATCCCAAAGAGGGGCAATGCCAAAGAATGTTCAAACTACTGCACAATTGCCCTCATTTCACAGGCTAGCAAGGTCATACTCAAAATCTTTCAAGCTAGGCTTCAACAGTACATGAACCAAGAACGTCCAGATGTTCAAGCTGGATTTAGAAAAGGCAGAGGAACCAGAGATCAAATTGCCAACATCTGTGGGATCATAGAAAAAGCAAGAGAATTCTATAAAAACATCTACTTCTGCTTCACTGACTACACTAAAGCTTTCCACTGTGTGAATCTTAAAGCCTTCAACTGTGTGAATCAACAAATTCTTAAAGAGATGAGAATACCAGACCACTTTACTTGCCTCTGGAGAAACCTGTATGTAGGTCAAGAAGCAACAGTTAGAACTGGACATAGAACAGCAGACTGTTTCAGAATTGGAAAGGAGTATGTCAAGGCTGTATATTGTCACCCTGCTTATTTAACTTGTATGCAGAATGCATTAAGCAAAATGCCAGACTGGATGAAGTACAAGTTGGAATCAAGATTGCCGGGAGAAATATCAATAATCTCATATACACAGATAACACCACCCTTATGGCAGAAAGTGAAGAGGAACTAAAGAGCCTTTTAATGAAAGTGAAAGAGGAGAATGAAAAAACTGACTTAAAACTCAACATTCAAAAAACCAAGATCATGGCATCTGGTCCCACCACTTCACGGCAAATAGATGGAGAAACAATAGAAACTGTGATAGAGTTTATTTTCTTGGGCTCCAAAATCACTGCAGACAGTGACTGCACCTATGAAATTAAAAGATACTTGTTCCTTGGAAGGAAAGTTATGACCAACCTAGAGAGCATTTTAAAAAGCAGAGACATCAGTTTGCCAACAAAAATCTGTATAGTCAAAGCTATGGTTTTTCCAGTAGTCATGTGTGGATGTGAGAGCTGGACCATAAAGAAGGCTGAGCACCAAAGAATTGGTACTTTTGAACTGTGGTGTTGGAGAAGACTCTTGAGAGTCCCTTGAACAGCAAGGAGATCAAACCAGTCAATCCTAGAGGAAATCAACCCTGAAAATTCATTGGAAGGACTGATGCTGAAGCTGAAGCTCCAATACCTTGGCCACATTATGTGAAGAACCGAATCACTGGAAAAGATCCTAATGCTGGGAAAGATTGAAGGTGGGAGGAGAAGGGGACAACAGAGGATGAGATGGTTTGACTGCATCACCGATTTGATGGACATGAGTCTCAGTAAGCTCCAGGAATTGGTGATGGACAGGGAAGCCAGGCATGCTGCAGTCCATGGGGTCGCAAAGAGTAGGACTCGACTGAGTGACTGAACTGAATTGAACTGATTTCTTCTGGGTACTAGTACTACCCAAGGCTTGGTGGAGTTATCCCCTCTAAGGCTCTGATTGGATGCCCCCTAGGAAATGTATTTTAGAAGAGAGTTAGGCCTGTTCTGTGTACTCATGATATTACTAGATGGGATGCTGTCATCTGGCAAATTAACAACATCTGCTCTGACCCTGGCCACAGATTTTTCTCTTAGGATCACTCAGACTCAATGAGAGCAATGAACTAAGTCAATCAAATACTGTAACCTGTCATCTATTAAAAGGAAAACTTCCACAAGTATGGGATGGATCTATATGGTTAACACCAGGCTATGATCATTTAAGTTCAAAAGCTCCTCTATGTTGGGAACAATTAAATCATACTAAGGACAATCAACCTAGGTACATTAGGAAACGAAGCTAGGTGCCTTATGAACTATGCTTATTATTACCCTTAGAGACAGTGATGGTATGGAACTGACTAGGTCAGATGACCAGAGATTCACTGGATTGCATCTAATGGAACTCAGTACATTTGTGGTAATAATTTATGACCTTGG
Source organism: Aepyceros melampus (assembly GCA_006408695.1). NCBI lineage: Eukaryota > Metazoa > Chordata > Mammalia > Artiodactyla > Bovidae > Aepyceros > Aepyceros melampus. The sequence goes on from SJXQ01000198.1 coordinate 789,136, forward strand.
CTTCTACTGGGATGGATAGGAAGGCATAGCCTGGGAGTCCCATGAACTCAAGGTCGTGTACGCAACGAATTAGAGGAAACTCCAGCCAATCTAACATTGATGTGAGCTTGATGAGTCAAGAGATCTGTGTTCTACTGGTATGACCATTTAGCAGCTATTTTTGTGCCTTCAATAGGATTAGAGGATATAACTGGCCATATTGAAGTCTTAAGAACTTTCACTCAACAAACATTAAATGATAGTATCCAGGCTATTAGCTTATTGAACTCTGAGGTCTCTACGATAAGGAAGGTGGTGCTACAGAAGTGCAAGGCCCTTGACACCTTACAGCATCTCAGGGAGGTACCTGTGCCATAATTCAAACTGAATGTGGTGTTTTCATACCCGAGGAGTTCTCTAATATAACACATTTGATGAACCATATGAAAAATCAGATTTCTGCCTTAAGTGACCCATTCCCTAGTCTTGAAGATCTTTAAAAACAAACAAAAAAAAAAAAAACTATGATAGTATCCAGGCTATTAGCTTATTGAACTCTGAGGTCTCTACGATAAGGAAGGTGGTGCTACAGAAGTGCAAGGCCCTTGACACCTTACAGCATCTCAGGGAGGTACCTGTGCCATAATTCAAACTGAATGTGGTGTTTTCATACCCGAGGAGTTCTCTAATATAACACATTTGATGAACCATATGAAAAATCAGATTTCTGCCTTAAGTGACCCATTCCCTAGTCTTGAAGATCTTTAAAAACAAACAAAAAAAAAAAAAACAAAAAAACTGGCTTGGTACGGGAGGCTCATAGCTGAAATATTTACTTATAAGTCCACTAATGTTATTAGCTATACTGTTTGTCAGAGTCTTTTCCAATGAGTCAACTCTTCGCATGAGGTGGCCAAAGTACTGGAGCTTCAGCTTTAGCATCATTCCTTCCAAAGAAATCCCAGGGCTGATCTCCTTCAGAATGGACTGGACTAGGGGCAGGAGGAGAAGGGGACGACCAAGGATGAGATGGCTGGATGGCATCATGGACTCGATGGACGTAAGTCTGAGTGAACTCCGGGAGTTGGTGATGGACAGGGAGGCCTGGCGTGCTGTGATTCATGGGGTCGCAAGGAGTCGGACACGACTGAGCGACTGAACTGAACTGATACTGTTTGTATTTTGCCTGATTTACAAGATTGTTTCCTGTTTTATCCCTGTTTATACATCCTGTTTATACATCCCAAGTGTATAACTGAGCCTCCCATGAAAATAATGATAACTGGACAAATGCATAGCTGGATATGTGATCAAAGGTAATAGTGTAACTCTAGATATGGAAAGATGCATTGAGAGGGAATACTTTCCCGAGCCGTAACTAGAAGACAGGTGTCCAGAGATCTTTGACTATCAAGACCTAGTCCATTGAGTAGTCCATCAGCAAAATCTTCTCCAGAACTAAGAATGGGCCTTCCCAGCAACGTGGGACAAAATAGTCATGAAATGCCTCCTAAAGTATAGTTGGATTTATGACCATGAGGGGGCCCTATCAACTACAAATTGGCACTGGCCAAGAGAATTTTCCAGCAACTGAAAATTTGCCATCTGCCTCTGCAGAGACTGAACCTTTTGCTGCTGCAGCTGCTGACCTTTAAAATCCCCTGTGGGAGTTCAGGGTGGAGTGAGACATTTTCAGGTGGACAGATATTTTCAGGAACTGATTTCATGATCCCAATCCTTAATCTCTTCATACCTAGAAAAGCATTAAATCCCTTCATGATGACATCCGCAGAATGGTAACTGGCAGAAAACCCCTTGTGAAATAAGCACTGGATTGCACTGAACTCCCTCTTCACCAAAATCTTCTATATTGACCTTGCCCCACTACCTCTTTGGAGCAGCCTCTCAGAGCTCTCTGAGGTGCTGTCTCCTGGGATGCACTGTTCATTTTGCCCGAAATAAAACTTAACTTGCAACTCTGGAATTGTACTTTCTTTTTAGTCAAGAATCCAAAGTCTGACCAGCAACTTTCCTGATTTTTCCAGAAGGCAGTGGATAAGGAAAGCAGCAAATCCACCCGGTTCCTATAGCTTCACACATTCCTGTCAAATCTGCACTGAAAAACCCAGCATTCTGTATTTCCGGCCTCGCCCTTGATTAGGACACCTCCCTGCTGTTCCCACCCCCACTCCTGTATCTCTCCCTGGGGCTAGTGGACCTAGAGGGTGGACTTCTCCACTCTCTGGTCAGGCAGGGGCCCAGCTAAACATGTCCTGACACTGCCCTCTTAGAAGCCGGGAGATTTCAGGCAGGTTGCTTAACTTCTCTGGGCCTCTGCTTCCTCATCTGTCAATGGAGAGAATAGTTCCCCCCCAACCTGCCTCCCCGGGCCCCTCTAAGTCTCAGCACAGGGAGCTGGAGCCGACACCAGTGTTTGCTGTTACTCCTGTCCGTCTCAGCTCTGTTGTGTTGCGTCATCTGGAGATGAGGTGTGCTCTCGCTAACATCTGCTCTACTTACAGGAAAAACAAGTTGCTCAGAGCTTCTGCAGAAAAGTCTCACTTTCTGTTTCAGACGGGAAGAGCTGCCTTGCTCACAGTTTGGTGTAGACAGTCAGGTAAGCAGGAGACAAACCGTCCTTTTCTAGTGTCTGACAGCCTTGGCAGGGGATCTGACCGCCTGGCTGACTGAAATCTCTCCAGCCTGACAGCCCCTTCCTTGTCACTCGGACCTCAGAGGCAAGATGACCTTCCAGGGTCAGGAGTCCCAGAAACCATTTCCCACCCTGCCTGCTTTTCACTAGCAAAGCTGGCCGGGTTGATTCTGAGGGGTAGTTGAGAGGGCTCCAGTGCCCATGGCCTCTACTGTAACCCTCACGCACCCCTAAAGAGTCCAAACCTAAATGGGGACTGGCTTTGCAGACCCAACTATAAGTCAGGCCCTCTGATCTCCCACCCCCTCTTTCCTGCCAAATTTCTGTCCCCAAGCCCCACTGCAGAGCCACAGGAGTCCAACTCTTAGGGCCTAGAACATTCCACTTGCATCCAAGCACCAAACTCCTTAGCCTTCAGGAAGCACTCCAGTGCCAGGCCTGTTCATTGCTGTCATAAGGGAGTTGGAACAGCTGCTGGGGCTGTGGACCTGGGATCCCTGGGAGGGTTCTTGCTCAAAAAGCTCACTGGTACATAACAGTGAATGAACTTTCAGTGAAAATAACGTGTGCAGAGGCGAACCTGACACAAGGCAGGCCTCACTCCCCCAGCAGCACATCCTTGTGGTGGAAGTTGTTTTTGAAGTCAGAGCCAGACAGAGTCTTGACCACCTTTGACAGCTGTGTGGCTCAGAGTCTCACCCTCATTGTAAATGGGGATCACATGAAGCTCACAGAGTTGTGAGAAATCAAAGAGAGGATGTACATCAATAAGAAAACACCCGCCCCCAACAACACACACACACACACATACACACACACACACACAATGTCTAGCATAAGTTTCTTTTTTTAGCAAAGTCACTTAGTCGTGTCTGACTCTTTGCGACCCCATGGACTGTAGCCTACCAGGCTCCTCTGTCCATGGGATTTTCCAGGCAATACTACTGGAGCGAATTGCCATTTCCTTCTCCAGGATAAGGTTAGTGCTCAATAAAGATTCTGTGCTCAATATTCTTGTACAATGTCACGAACCTCATTCCATAGTTCATCAGGCCATCCCCATGGGAAAGAAATGCAAAAAAGCAAAATGGCTGTCTGGGGAGGCCTTACAAATAGCTGTGAAAAGAAGAGAGGCGAAAAGCAAAGGAGAAAAGGAAAGATATAAGCATCTAAATGAGGAGTTCCAAAGAATAGCAAGAAAAGATAAGAAAGCCTTCTTCAGCGATCAATGCAAAGAAATAGAGGAAAAGAACAGAAGGGGAAAGACTAGAGATCTCTTCAAGAAAATTAGAGATACCAAGGGAACATTTCATGCAAAGATGGGCTCGATAAAGGACAGAAATGGTCTGGACCTAACAGAAGCAGAAGATATTAAGAAGAGGTGGCAAGAATACACGGAAGAACTGTACAAAAAAGATCTTCATGACCCAGATAATCATGATGATGTGATGACTAATCTAGAGCCAGACATCTTGGAATGTGAAGTCAAGTGGGCCTTAGAAAGCATCACTACGAACAAAGCTAGTGGAGGTGATGGAATTCCAGTTGAGCTGTTTCAAATCCTGAAAGATGATGCTGTGAAAGTGCTGCACTCAATATGCCAGCAAATCTGGAAAACTCAGCAGTGGCCACAGGACTGGAAAAGGTCAGTTTTCATTCCAATTCCAAAGAAAGGCAATGCCAAAGAATGCTCAAACTACCGCACAATTGCACTCATCTCACATGCTAGTAAAGTAATGCTCAAAATTCTCCAAGCCAGACTTCAGCAATACGTGAACCGTGAACTCCCTGATGTTCAAGCTGGTTTTAGAAAAGGCAGAGGAACCAGAGATCAAATTGCCAACATCCGCTGGATCATGGAAAAAGCAAGAGAGTTCCAGAAAAACATCTATTTCTGCTTTATTGACTATGCCAAAGCCTTTGACTGTGTGGATCACAATAAACTGTGGAAAATTCTGAAAGAGATGGGAATACCAGACCACCTGACCTGCCTCTTGAGAAATCTGTATGCAGGTCAGGAAGCAACAGTTAGAACTGGACATGGAACAACAGACTGGTTCCAAATAGGAAAAGGAGTACGTCAAGGCTGTATATTGTCACCCTGCTTATTTAACTTATATGCAGAGTACATCATGAGAAACGCTGGACTGGAAGAAACACAAGCTGGAATCAAGATTGCTGGGAGAAATATCAATAACCTCAGATATGCAGATGACACCACCCTTATGGCAGAAAGTGAAGAGGAGCTAAAAAGCCTCTTGTTGAAAGTGAAAGAGGAGAGTGAAAAAGTTGGCTTAAAGCTCAACATTCAGAAAACGAAGATCATGGCATCTGGCCCCATCACTTCATGGGAAATAGATGGGGAAACAGTAGAAACAGTGTCAGACTTTGTTTTTTTGGGCTCCAAAATCACTGCAGATGGTGACTGCAGCCATGAAATTAAAAGGCGCTTACTCCTTGGAAGAAAAGTTATGACCAACCTAGATAGTATATTCAAAAGCAGAGACATTACTTTGCCGACTAAGGTCCGTCTAGTCAAGGCTATGGTTTTTCCTGTGGTCATGTATGGATGTGAGAGTTGGACTGTGAAGAAGGCTGAGCGCCGAAGAATTGATGCTTTTGAACTGTGGTGTTGGAGAAGACTCTTGAGAGTCCCTTGGACTGCAAGGAGATCCAACCAGTCCATTCTGAAGGAGATCAACCCTGGGATTTCTTTGGAAGGAATGATGCTAAAACTGAAGCTCCAGTACTTTGGGCACCTTATGCGAAGAGTTGACTCATTGGAAAAGACCCTGATGCTGGGAGGGATTGGGGGCAGGAGGAGAAAGGGACGACCGAGGATGAGATGGCTGGATGGCATCACGGACTCAATGGACGTGAGTCTGAGTGAACTCCGGGAGTTGGTGATGGACAGGGAGGCCAGGTGTACTGCGATTCATGGGGTCGCAAAGAGTCGGACATGACTGAGCGACTGAACTGACTGATCAATATTCTTAAAGAATATTGAATATTTTCAGTATTCAGAAAACGAAGATCGTAGCATCTGGTCCCATCACTTCATGGGAAATAGATGGGGAAACTGCGGAAACAGTGTCCGATTTTATTTTTGGGGGCTCCAAAATCACTGCAGATGGTGACTGCAGCCATGAAATTAAAAGACGCTTATTCCTTGGAAGAAAAATTATGACCAACCTAGGTAACATATTGAAAAGCAGAGACATTACTTTGCAAACAAAGGTCCGTCTAGTCAAGGCTATGATTTTTCCAGTGGTCATGTATAGATGCGAGAGTTGGACTGTGAAGAAAGCTGAGCACCGAAGAACTGATGCTTTTGAATTGTGGTGTTGGAGAAGACTCTTGAGAGTCCCTTGGACTGCAAGGAGATCCAACCAGTCCATACTGAAGGAGATCAGCCCTGGGTGTTCTTTGGAAGGAATGATGCTAAAGCTGAAACTCCAGTACTTTGGCCACCTCATGCGAAGAGTTGACTCATTGGAAAAGACTCTGATGCTGGGAGGGACTGGGGGCAGGAGGAGAAAGGGACAACCGAGGATGAGATGGCTGGATGGCATCACTGACTCGATGGACATGAGTCTGAGTGAACTCCGGGAGTTGGTGATGGACAGGGAGGCCTGGCGTGCTTCGATTCATGGGGTTGCAAAGAGTCAGACACAACTGAGCGACTGAACTGAACTGATTTTTAAGGATCTCCAGTCCAATGGTGGAGAGACACATATATACAAATAAATGTCATATAATGGGAGCCACTGTTCAAATGCTACTTTCTCCACGCAGCCTTCAGAGATGTACCCTCAAACCCCGGACAGGAAAGGAGAGGCTCCTTGTGGAAGTACTGTGGCGCTTTGTCCATTTCTATATCGCCTCCCTTCTCTTGTCTTTCTGTGACTGTTTATTGTGATTATTTACATTCTCTCTCCCATACTGGCCTGCCAGTCTCTCCAGGGTAGGCTTGTGGAAAGTCCTCTCTGATACTGGCAAGGATATCCCCTTTAGTTTCCATCTAATTCAAGGGTAGGATTCGGTAAGAAGACCTGGAGTTGTGGCTTCTATCTGGGTCTATCAGGGAAGGCTTCAGGGAGGAGGTGACATCTAGGTTGGGCCTTGATGGCTGTATAGGATTTGGAAAAGCAGCAACAGGCATTTCAGGGGAAGCCAAAAGGGGCGAGGGACAGTGTGCCAGGCTAAGACCTCGCAGGCAGTCTGTAGCTTGGAGAGCAAGGGTCAGGGAGACGGGGTTCAACCCCAGCCTCTCCTCAATGGCCTCTACCACCTTAGGTAAACACCTTCCCTCCTTGGCTCCAGTCTCCCATACCCGGAAGGGCTTTGCTAGATACTCCCTAGGGGTCCTTTCCAGCCTGGATATTTCAGTGGCTTCTTTGACCTGCCTCCCTTCCTGGGACAGACTCAGAAGGCAAAGTATTTCCCAGCTCAGAGAGAGCCCTCCCAGTGATGGGCAGTTCTGGTTCTCTCTACTCTGGAAGGTTTAGGTGCAGAGTTGCTTCATTTTGGAGTAAGAATGCAATCCCAGACAGATTTTCCAGAATGTGTCTATGTGGGGAGCAGTAGGGCCTGTGGAGAATGGCTTGGAATAACTGCCTATCCTAGACATTGCTGGGAATCTCGACTCATCAGATTGGCTCGGGCGGGGAACCAGGGTGCTGTCCTGACGTGCTCAGGGCATGCCTCTGGCCCACCTAGGATGAGCAGAGCTAGAAGCGGCTGCCACTCCTATCTATCTCCCGAGCTTCCCACATGCCTCTCACTGCCCCCAGGCCCCAGCTTCCAAGGTCCCACAATGCTCCTATTGTCCACAGCTCTGCCAGGCTGCCCCCTGGAGAGCAGCTCAGAGCCAAGGGGCTGGGCAGGGCCCTGATGCCTGGGGTACAGTCTGGAAGGAAAAGCAGTGTGGTCAGACCCACATGGATCTTGGAGTCGGAGAAGCTTAGAAAAATGAAATCCTAGAATTGGAAGCTCACAGGTGCCGGGGCTCTGGGCTGCCTAGACTGGAAGGAAGGCCCAGTTTCTAAAGTCCTGCTCTGTCATCTGTTCACTTTTTCATGATGAAGTTACGCTTGTTCTACCTGACTTACCTGGATTTCTTGTCTTCCAGCGATCTTCTGTGTCCCTGGTGCTGTGTGAACAAATTTTCTCTTGCTCATTTGGGGCTGATTTTATTTTAAAATTAGAGCCCTGTTTGTTTCTAGCACCATTAATTAAAATGCAAATAATGTGTTGGTATGGGAAAGTTCTTTTGTTTTTTCAAGTGACTGGTTAAGATCATGACCAGAGCAAGAATCTAAACATTACTCAACAACAAATATGGAATGATTCCACTTACAGGAGGTACCTAGAGGAGTTGAGGTCTTCCCTTGTGGCTCAGCTGCTAAAGAATGCGCCTGCAGTGTGGGAGACCAGGGTTCGATCTCTGGGTTGGGAAGACCCCCTGGAGAAGGGAAAAGCTACCCAACTCCAGTATTCTGGCCTGGAGGGTCACAAAGAGTTGAACATGACTGAGCCACTTTCACTTTCATTTTCAGAGGATTTGAGGCTTCCCTGGTGGCTCAGTGGTAAAGAAACCTGCCAACGCAGGTGACTCGAGTTCAGTTCCTGGATTGGGAAGATCCCTTAGGAAAGGAAATGAAAACCTACTCCAGTATTCTTGCCTTGGAAATCCCATGGACAAGAGGAGCCTGGCAGACCTGGCAGTCCATGCCATGGGGTTGCAAAAAGAGTCGACCTGACTTAGCGACTGAACAACAACAAGGAGGAGGAGGTGAATACACAGAAAGTAAATATTGGTCGCCAGGGGCTGGGCAAGGGGCTTGGGGGAAGGGCATTGGGAGTCAGTACTAAATGGGTACAGAGTTTTGGGGTGATGAAAATATTCTAAATAAAATAATGATAATGGTTGCACAACTCTGTGAATATACTTAAACTCGCTGAATTGTACAGTTCACAAGCACAAGAGTGAATTTTATGGTATGCGAATTATAATCTCTAAGCTGTCATTTTAAAGTTACGCCTGCTGTTGTTACAAATTCAAACCATAATGACTTGTAAAAAGTGGGTCTACCACACTCTTATCTCACTCCCAGAATGAACCACTGACAGCATTTGGTTAGATTTTTTCCCTTTCTTCTTGATGTTTTAGAATCCCACGTATCTGCACATGTACATGTTTATATACATAAATATACATGATTTATATGTATTATATGGGCTTCCTTGGTGGCTCAGCTGGTAAAGAATCAGCTTCCAATGCGGGAGATCTGGGTTCGATCCCTGGGTTGGGAAGATCCCCTGGAGGAGGGCATGGCAACCCATTCCAGTATTCTTGCCTGGAGAATCCCAGTGGACAAGAGGAGGCTGGTGGGCTAAAGTCCACGGGGTCACAAAGAGTTGGACATGACTGAGTGATTAAGCACAGCACAAGAGGGTACCCAGAGGCAATGATATTCTTTCCCCTCAGCCGCTCCAGGTACCCTCCATGGCCGTTCCTCTCCCCTTCATCTTTCTGAAATTTACCCTGAGATTTGCATGTGAAAATAAATGTAAGCTGGGGGACTTCCTTGGTGATCCGGTGACTAAGATTCCGAGTTCCCGATGCAAGGGGGCTGAGTTTGATCCCTTGTCAGGGAATTAGATCCCACATACTGCAACCAAGAGTTCACCTGCCACAATTAAAGAGTCTGCATGCCGCCGGGAAGATCCTGAGTGCCGCAACTAAGACCCAGAGCAGCCAAATAAACAGATACAGAAATAAATAAATATATATTTAAAAATGTAAACTATAGGTCCTGGTCATGCATTCGCTCAGCCATCCCCATCCGTGCTCACTCTACATTAGCTCCCTACCCCTGGAGCTTTTTTCATCCTCCCTTTACACTCGCTCCTTCACAGCCCTCCCGCAAAGCAGGCTGGAAGGAAGAAAGGGAAGTGAAAAGCGTTGCACCCTTTCCCAAACTAGTCAGGGTCCTCCTTTAGATGCCTGTTCTTCTTTAGGGCTTCCTTTTCCCTTGCCCCTTATGCTGGACAGAGTATTCACTAGTCTGTCTCACTCACCACACCAGTCAGCGCTTCCCTGCCTAGATCTGCCCGGCACTGTTACTGGGAATTTTTAGAAGTCAAACTACCTGCAGTGACATCTCTCACTGGCTTGCGTTTGACTTGCTTTCTTCAGGGGACGGGTATCACTCAGCTCAAATGTCCGCACCACAAGGAGGACTTCGCTGGCTGCCCTGCTTGTTCCCATGGTTCTCAGTCACTGTCTTGCTTTAGTTTCTTCTAAGCCCCTTTCACCATCTGAAATGATCTTTGCTGATTTACTTGTTCCCTGCCTGCCTGCCCCACTAGAACGTCAGTTCCATGAGGGCAGGGATCCTGTTCTGTTCACACCCCATCTCCCCCTGAGCTCCCCAGCCAAGAAGCAGGTGCTTGGTCAAAGTCTGTAGGATCCATGTTTGAATATAAAAGCATGCACAAAGTCTGGAAGGCTTGGCTTCAAACTGACAACCATGACTACATCATAGGAGGGAACTGGGGTTGAGGGAGTCAGTCAAATAGGAACTCTAGCTTTATTTTGTTTTTAAGTTTTTGATAAGGAGAATGTATTTACTTAATGGATAGTTAAAAAAATAAATACACCAGATGAAGGGCCCAAATCCCTCAGTCTTAATCCTGAAATTGTGGCATGATCTGGGCCCATGACCTGACTTGTGTAACTATCTGTTGCTTCTGACCTCACCTGTAAGCACAGCCCCACCTCTCACCCGAATCCTGATTGACAGTCTGCCCAGCATTTTTACATTCATTATCTCACCTGATTACCCACAACCCTGGGATGCAGGCAAGGCAAAGATTATTATGTCAATTTTATAGGGTAAGAAATTGGGGTTCAGAGGGGTCAGTTGTCTGGGCTGTGGTCATGCAGGCCCTTACTTCCTATCATGGTGAGCCGACTCAGATAATGAGTTTATAAACCCTTCAAAGGCTAATTTGGACCCAGAGTCTGGGCTGGGTGAGCTATTATTATGGCAATGGGATCAAGGTTAGATCTGAAGCTGTCTTCAGGGACCTGAAGGGAGCCCTTTAGGCTGGTGAGGACAGGATATAATCCCTCCGGGGTTTTAATGAAGAATACTGGTGGTCTTTGAAGGCCAAGGGGGGTGCTGGTATCAGAGTCCTGAGCCCAAGTCTCTGATTTAGTGAGAATACCTGGAACCCTCCTTTCTTAGAGTTGCTTTCCCACAGCGACAGGGCTGGAGGTGGCAGGGAAAGGCTGGTGAGGGGCCAAGAGGGCTGGCCAGGCAGCCTGGCTCATGGCGGCCCTTTCCTAGGTAACCTAAGAGTCTGTGTTCTGGGCAAAGATGGTGGCCTTCCAGTCTTGTTACAGATCTAGGGTGTGAGGTTCCCCCAGGTGGCAACCTGGGGTGCCCCACCCTGAGTCATAATTGTATTCTGGGCTGGAACTCAGTGAACCTTTGAGGAGGAAAGTGAAAAAAAGTGGTCGCTCAGTCGTGTCCGACTCCTTGCGATCCCTGGATAGTAGCCTGCATCAAGCTCCTCCGTCCATGGGATTTTCAAGGCAAGGGTACTGGAGTGGGTTGCCATTTCCTTCTCCAGGGAATCTTTCCAACCCAGGGACTGAACCCAGGTCTCTCACATTGTAGACAGACGCTTTACTGTCTGAACCACCAGGGAAGTCCTGAAGAGGAAGGATTCCCCAAATCAGCCTCTTTCCTCCATAGTTTACTCAAAAAGGTCCAGGGGACAAGATGGGTAACAAAACGTTTTCAATCCATTTACCGCATTGTTATCAGGCACTGGGTATCAAGTTAGAAATTTATGAGTGATGACTAATGGTGAGGCACCTCTTACTCCTCTCAGCCACTGTGTAAAGCAGGAATTACCTCATTTTTAAGATGTGGAAGCTAAGGTTCATGGAGACACAAAATCACATGGCTGAGTGAGCAGGAAAAGCCAGGATTCAAGCCTGAGTGGATATGACTCCCAAAACCCTGTTTTCTCCATTCTTCCCAGGGCTGATGGCTGACAGAAATGACTAGGGCCCCGCTCCTTCCTTTGGGGAGCGGTGAGAAAGACTCATCCCGGCTTCAAAGTGATGTCACTGCCACGGCAGCCTAGTGGAAGCTGATTCATCTCTCCTGGAGGTCATTAGAGGCTTTTGGGGAGGGTGGACCCAGGTCTTGATGGGGGAGCAGGAGAATGAGGCTTCAGAGGTTCCAAGGCCAGACACCCAAGGCCCCACCAGACAAGAGCCTGCTTCCCATAGGTCCTTCCCATGGGACCCCAATCCTCCACCACTCCAATCAGGATGCCCCAATGGGGAGGGGTGAGATCCCTGAGCCTATACAGAGCGCAAGGAAAACTGCAGGACCCATTGTGAGGCTCAGTACAGCACTGAGTAGTCAGCTGGACTGACAGCGGTGATGGGGGATGGGGTAGGGGGTGGAGTATCCCGCTCAGGCTCTGGGAAGAGGGGTAGGGGGTAGAACTACCTGGAAGCCAAGGGTGCTTTGGAGTGGTGAGACACGGTGAACAAAGCTAGTGGTCAGCCGGGGGTGCTTTGGGGGCTGCAGAGGAACTGCCTGATTGATTTGAGGTGGGGGAATGCCTCCCCCCAAACTTCAGGCCAGGGGAATGTGAAAGATTTGCAGGTTCTTAGGCCAAAGAGTGGGAAGCACTCAGGATGGGAGAAAGAGAGTTCCCAGTGGGCAGCGTGGTGGAGGTGGAAGAAGTCATTGTGGGGAGGGGCTAGTTTGCGGTGGGTGAAGGGTTCAGGGGCCATCTCAGAGCTCTTTAAGAG
>SJXQ01000198.1:813480-824877 GCA_006408695.1 Aepyceros melampus
CAGGGGATGGCCACCATTAGAGCGGGGAAACGGGATGTGTTCTTGAACTGAAGGGCCGGCAACCCTAACCCCACCCCATTCCCTGCAGGGTGAGGAGTGCTCCCCGGGCAGCCTGTCGAAGCAGGGCTCCCACCGGACCCCCAGCAGCACGTGCGCTGCCTGCCAGCAGCACGTACACCTGGTGCAGCGTTACCTGGCCGACGGCAAGCTGTACCACCGGCACTGCTTCCGGTGAGCGGCGGGGTGGGAGCGCCCCGAGATTCAGCACTGGGGGCTGCCAGGCCCCTTGCCACGCTCTTCGTGTTGGAGCGTCTTTCTTATCGCCATTTTACATGAACAAACAAACTAGTGAAGGGAGAACATTATTGGCCCAGTCCCAGAAATAGAGACGGGGCCAGAGCTCCTCGAGACTAAGCACCTGATGATGACCAAGGCACAGAGATGCTTTAAAAGCCTGGAGAAAAGAGGGCACTTAAAAAAATTTTATTTTACTTTTAGTTTTTTCTTGTTTTATTTTGCTTTTGTGTTTTCTAAAAAGAAAGCAATTAAAAAAAAATCATAGTAACAACTTGCTTTAAATGTGTGGTTCCCGGGGGAAGTGACAGTTAAAGAAACTTGAGTAAGAGGCAGGGAATATATAAATAGCTTAGAGAATGTATGGAAACCGTTTTACAACTGAATAGTCAATGAAAACCAGTGAATGGGAGTTATAGCATGTATTCAGCTATGTGTGTGTGTGTGTGTGTGTGTGCGCACACACGTTCAGGTGTAGTGGCTGGACCTGAAACCCAGGCACTTGATTGCAGAACTGACATGTCACGAGGGCCAAAATCTTGAGAAAAGGAACCACTGCGTTGACACTGTCATGTCTGGCTGTCAGGACAGTGTTTTAATATCTTTTTATGGTAACCACCAGTAAGGCACGTTTCACACCCTGACCAGTCATAGGTACGTCCATTAAATCAAATTTGTGTAAATAGATATACAGCCAGAACTAGGTTCATAAAACAAGTGTGATACACTCTGATACATTGCACTTTATTCTATTTCATAGAAAAACAAAACGAACCTTGTTGGCTGCACACCACTAAAATGATTTTCTGAGCCACTAATGAGCTGTGGCTTGCGTACTGGTTGGAACCTCGAGGGGGGACCCTTTGCTTCCTCTTGCAGCAGAAACTGAAGGCATGTTTCACAACTATGGTGTTGCTTTCATGTGATTTTATTGTTCTACTACGATTTTAACAGTTACCATTTTCCTTTTCCGCCGGCAAGTTATGAGTACTGAGACAGGACTCCTCTGGGCTGGCAGCCAGGAGGGGAAGGTACAGCTTTGGCTGCTGGAGAAGGGGTAGCCAGCACCCTGGGCTGGTTAAGTTGACCCCCCTACCCACCCCTCTTCTCGCTGGCAGGTGTCGACGGTGTTCCAGCACCCTGCTCCCTGGAGCTTACAGGAATGGGCCAGAGGAGGGCACCTTTGTGTGTGCAGAGCACTGTGCCAGACTGGGCCCCAGTGGGCGGTCAGAGGCCAGGCCTGGAACCCCGCCACAGCCAAAGCAGCAGCAACTTACAGAAGAAGCCAAGGAGGTGGAGGGCGGCAGCCCCAGCCCTAAGGCGACTGCAGGGGCGAGGCGGACGTGCCCAAAGCCAGCCCCGAGGGCCGACCCCAGGTCCCCACCAAGCCCTGGGTTCCTGGCAGACCACAGGAGCTGGCCAGCCCCCCAGCCAGCCGCCCCACACCCGCCCCCAGGAAGGCCTCTGAGAGCACAGCCCCGACGCCCCCCACGCCCCGGCCCCGGTCCAGTCTGCAGCAGGAGAACTTGGTGGAGCAGGGAGGCGGCAGCGGCCTGGTGAACGGTGAGCGGGGGTCCTGTTGGGGCTGGGCGCTCCCTGGGGTGTGGCTGCTGTTTAAACATACCTGTGCCGGGGAGTATCCATGGGGCCACGCTGTCTGTGCCTGTGTGTGGTGGATATGCTGGGGATGGCTGTGGCACTGAGGTTATTAATTCACGCAGCAAGTTGTTACCGAGGCTCCTCTATGCACGCTCTGTTCTCCATGTTGAGGGGATGGGATGTAGACCCCCGTCTCCGGCCTGGACCGCCCCCTTCTATGTGCCCCAGGTGTGTGTTCTTTTGTGTCTGTATTGTGAGCTTCGGTTTCGGGGCGTGTAGCGAGTGCCTATGTCCCCAGTGTGTCTGGGACTCTCTGTGTCCACACTCAGGTGACCTCCCCCCACACCCAGCCTGGGTGTTTGTCTACACCTGGGTGCCTGGCAGGGACTGCTCAGGGGCTGGGGAAGCTGTGTCCCTGGTCAGGTGTCCCCAGCCTGACCTCCTGCCCTGCAGTAGAGATCTCTGCCTCACCACCCCGCCCCTTAGGATCTTCCCACGTGACCTCCCTGGGCTTCATGAGCTCATAGGAACAAGGTTCTCTGCAACCCGAGACGAGCTGGGCAACTCTTGTCTGTAGAGGCCTGGGGGAGGGAGGCTCCCTGGTTTCCTCTCTCTGGGACTTGTTCTGTTCCATGCTCATGGAGACTGGTTCCTGAGTTGGACGTTCAGACCTATTTGTGCCTCGGAGGCGCTGCCGGTCTCAAGGGAGAGACAGGCACACACACACACACAAGGATTTTGGTGGAATTAAGAAGTCATTTAGATGGAGGAGCATGGAGAAGGAAATGGCAACCCACTCCAGTACTCTCGCCTGAGAAACTCCATGGACAGAGGAGCCTGGCAGGCTACAGTCCATGGTGTCGCAGAGTCGGACACGACTTAGTGACTAAGCCTCAGCAATAATAAGGGGTAGTGGGCGGTGGTATCATCTGATGAAAGGAGATTCAGAGCTGAAACTTGAGGGGAGAAAAGGGGGGTGCACAGAAAGAAGCAGTGGGGGGCAAGGAGGACCCTGCCCCATCCCCACACCCAGTGGCACTAGGGCCATGGGAGAAAACACAGCCTGACTTGAGAGGTTGCAGGGAAAACTGTGTCTTCAGGGGACAGTGAGGTTGTTAGCACCTGAATGTGAAGGGAACATTCAGGATACCAGTGATTTACTTCGCTGATGAAGGTTCCAGGGACTAGGAAGGAGGGGGAGACAGGAGAAAGGAATGTCTGGGACCTGGATGACAGGCCCGGTGTTTGTACTTCTGTTCCTCGTTGTACTGGAGGCCGTAGTCAGCTGGAAAACACCAGAAAAAAGAATGAGAAAGAAAACGTTATTTTCAGGTAATAAAACTGTCTAATGAGAAAATATTAAAAAAATCACACAAGTATAAGATGAATGTACTCAATGCCACAGAACTGTATATTTTATTTTTAAAAGTTACATGCACTGTGTAATCCTGTTCCATTTCATGTTATATTTTACCCTTTTGTTTAAGTTTGAGGTTTTTGGTAGACTTTTTTTTTTTTTTTTTGAGGAAATTGACAAGTTGATTCTAAATTTATATGAAGGAATAAAGAGTCAAAACATTCCTAAAAAAAGACAAAAAACAAACAGAGGAGCAGAGGCTACTGTGGAATTCACAGAGGACACTGGGGAGTCAGGGGAGGCTTTCAGGAGGAGGTGACCTCGCGATGAGTTGAGACAGTATTTCCTGTCCACTTTGGGAAAATGTCAGAGGGGCACTTGGGTTCCCCCTCCTTAACTGAAATGCATGAGGTCGGGAGGTGTGGTCTCCAGGTGTCCTGGCCTTGTGGCTTTGACCTTCTCTACCTGTTACCTCTGGTGTTTTATCTAATCTCCCCAAGCGCTGGACTGGGGAGGTGCAGGGTGCAGGGGAGGTTGCCATGGCCACCTGGAGTCCACGACCTGCTGGGTGGGATGGAAGGGCATTCCTGGGTGAGGCAGGCACTGGGGTTGGCTCCCTGACTGGCTCACTCTCCTTTCCCACCTAGGGAAGCTGCAAGAAGCCCCCATCCCCAAGCCCAGAGGGACCCCCAAGCTGTCGGAGAGGTACGCTGGCTCCAAGGGCTTTCAGGGCCCTGGCAGGGTGCGGGGGAAAGGGAGGACCCCTTGGGGGTCTGGGTCAGCAACAACGCCATGTAACCCACCAGCACCCCCTCCTGAAAAGGCGGGGCTCCTCTCTGGTGGGCAGGAACCTGTGGCCACACCCCCTTCCTGTGTGGCTACCCGGGGACCCCTCTCCCCGCGGGCGGCAGGGCCTGGTAGCAGGCTACCTCTGGAGTCCCTTAATCTTCCCAAGCCTCCACTGCCTCTGGAGTGTGAGGCCTAGGCCTCTTAGAGTAGTTTTAAGAATCAGTACCAGAGTACTCCACTGTATGCCAGACTCAGAGCCTCCACCCCCTGCAACCCCACATCACAGGCAAGAAACCTCGATTTCCAGTTCTTCTTTGGGAGCTGTGCTTTCCCTGTATGG
Source organism: Aepyceros melampus (assembly GCA_006408695.1). Classification (NCBI taxonomy): domain Eukaryota; kingdom Metazoa; phylum Chordata; class Mammalia; order Artiodactyla; family Bovidae; genus Aepyceros; species Aepyceros melampus. Next base: position 817,860 of record SJXQ01000198.1, read on the forward strand.
TCCCTGGACAGGGGGGTGGGGGGTGGAGAGAGACAAAGAGAGGCAGAGGGAGGGGAAGAGAGAGGGCCTCCCCGCCTCCATTCGGGCTTTGCACCCAGGAGGGCCCCACCGGGCTGGGGTGGGAGAGGGGAAGGGTGCCGTGTCTCACCCTCCTGCTGTGGGATGCACTGTCTGAGGAGAGAAGGACGCTGCCCCTCCTTGCCTGCTTACGGGTGCTACCTCTTCTTGGCCTCCGTTTGGAAGGGCATTCCTGGGTGAGGCAGGCACTGGGGTTGGCTCCCTGACTGGCTCACTCTCCTTTCCCACCTAGGGAAGCTGCAAGAAGCCCCCATCCCCAAGCCCAGAGGGACCCCCAAGCTGTCGGAGAGGTACGCTGGCTCCAAGGGCTTTCAGGGCCCTGGCAGGGTGCGGGGGAAAGGGAGGACCCCTTGGGGGTCTGGGTCAGCAACAACGCCATGTAACCCACCAGCACCCCCTCCTGAAAAGGCGGGGCTCCTCTCTGGTGGGCAGGAACCTGTGGCCACACCCCCTTCCTGTGTGGCTACCCGGGGACCCCTCTCCCCGCGGGCGGCAGGGCCTGGTAGCAGGCTACCTCTGGAGTCCCTTAATCTTCCCAAGCCTCCACTGCCTCTGGAGTGTGAGGCCTAGGCCTCTTAGAGTAGTTTTAAGAATCAGTACCAGAGTACTCCACTGTATGCCAGACTCAGAGCCTCCACCCCCTGCAACCCCACATCACAGGCAAGAAACCTCGATTTCCAGTTCTTCTTTGGGAGCTGTGCTTTCCCTGTATGGTCCCTGGACAGGGGGGTGGGGGGTGGAGAGAGACAAAGAGAGGCAGAGGGAGGGGAAGAGAGAGGGCCTCCCCGCCTCCATTCGGGCTTTGCACCCAGGAGGGCCCCACCGGGCTGGGGTGGGAGAGGGGAAGGGTGCCGTGTCTCACCCTCCTGCTGTGGGATGCACTGTCTGAGGAGAGAAGGACGCTGCCCCTCCTTGCCTGCTTACGGGTGCTACCTCTTCTTGGCCTCCGTCCAGGACACCAGCCCCCAGGAAGGACCCGCCGTGGATCACACTGGTGCAGGCAGAGCCAAAGAAGAAGCCAGCCCCGCTGCCCCCGAGCAGCAGCCCCGGGCCGCCGCCAGGCCAGGAAGGCAGGCAGGTGGAGAATGGGGGTGTGGACAAAGCGGCCCCACAGGGCCCAGAGCCCAAGCCCTACAACCCCTTTGAGGAAGAGGAGGAGGAGCCCCCCGCTGCACCCAGCCCGGCCCCCGGCCCTGCCCCGATCCCCCCGGAGTCCACTCCCTGCAGTCCACACCCAAGTCGCTGCACCCCTGGTACGGCATCACCCCCACGAGCAGCCCCAAGACGAAGAAGCGCCCCGCCCCCCGAGCACCCAGCACGTCCCCGCTCGGTGAGTGCTGATCCTAGGAGCTCCCCAAAGAGCTGGGACCCTGGGGTTGGGCACCTGGGTGAGCCTAGGGCCCGGGAAGGGCAGGGGTGCTGTGGGACCCCCCTTCCAGGTCAGGTGCCGTGTGTGCCCTCAGTATCGGAGCAAACCCGTGGGGTAGGTAGCGTACTCTGTTTTGCGGGTGAGGAAACTGAGGCACAGAGAAGGTGAGTGATTTGCTCAAAGCTGCACAGCACTTAAGCGGTGGAGGCAGAATTTGAACCCAGGCTCTCGACTCTACTCTCAACCCTTCATAACCCACCTTGCAGGATGGTTGTGAGAATTAAATGTGTTATCCGTTGACGTGCTTGTTAACACAGAGTCAGGCTTGGGGAAGGTGCACGACAGGGTTACCTCCAGTCCTGCCCGCCCAGTCACTGCCCTCCAGTTCCAGGCGCCTGAGGCTCTGACCCGGCTGTGGGACGGGGCGCTAGTGACTCTGAGCAGTTCGTCCCCTGTGTGTTCCTCAGTCTCCCCGGAAGATGGAGGTGGTGGGCCAGGTCCCGGCGCTGTGCCTCCCTCCGCCCGGCCCTCCCTCTCATCGTCCTGCTGTCTTCTTGGGCCCAGTGCCCGGTCCCCTTCCATCACGGCGGGGCTCCAGCTGCCTTGGAGACCTCAGTGGGAGTCCCTCAGACAGTGAGGCCGAGAGCACGCTAGAGATGACAGGAGGCCGGTGCTCAAGTGATCTAGGTCCCCCCAACCCCTGCTAGGGCCCTGGCACCCTCCAGCTGAGCGTGGTGGGTCGTGTGTGGGTTGGCTGTTTGGAGGTGGTGGGCGGTGGAGGCAGCCGATGGGATGAGCTCTGAGTCAGTCCAATCCCAGCCCTTCTCTCCAAGTCTGTCCTCTCACCTGGAAAGCACAGAGGATACTTTGAAACATGGCATCCGTCATCCACGAGGCTGAAAGTGGCGCAGGGCAGCGCCTGGCCGGGAGCCACCTGCTCCTCCTCCCCTGTTGCTTTTCCTCTACCTCTGCTCAGTGCGAGGCCTTTTTGCCTTTTCAGTTCGGCCTTCTTTGGGTCAGATCAGTCATGGGAGGGGAAGCGGAGGCTGCAGCCACGCTAGAGGAGGAAGCAAGAGCCATAAGGAAACCAGGGCTACAGCTGCACCATGAGGCGCAGGCCAGAGCCGAGTGTGCGGCATGAATTTGGGTGATCCGCCTGCCAGCGACCTTGGTCCTGTCCCACCTTTGCTATCCTTGCGGCTCCTGCCTGCCTGCCTGGATGTGGAGGACTTGGGTTTCCTGGGCCACCTCTCACTTCACTGTTGAGAGCGAAGTGTCAGGCAAGGCCAGAGGGCCTGTCTCTGCCCCCTCGCTCGGCACCCATTCGCGGTTTGGTTTGTGCAGCTCTCCACGCCTCCCGCCTGTCCCGCTCGGAGCCACCCTCGGCTACCCCGTCGCCAGCCCTCAGCGTGGAGAGCCTGTCGTCTGAGAGCTCCAGCCAGCCCCCCAGTGAGGAGCTCCTGGAACCACCCGTCGTGCCCAGAGCTCCTCAGAGCCTGCCGTCCATGCCCCTGGCACCCCTGGGACCTCTGCCAGCCTCTCTGCCAACTCCTCCCTGTCCTCTTCCGAGGAGCTGGTGCAGCCCAGCATGGACCGGACGCCTCAAGCCAGCCCTGGGCTTGCCCCCAATGCCAGGGGCAGCACGGGTCCCCCGCCAGCCAAGCCCTGCGGTGGCACTGCCCCCGCCCCCCTTGTGCTGGTTCGAGACAAGAGCCCTGCGCCTTCTCCTGGAGCCTCATCCCCGCAGCTGCAGGTGAAGGTGAGTGTCTGCTGTCCTGTCTAGCGGACGTGGGCCTGGTCTTGAGGCAGGAATGTCCAGGGCTGGCCATCGTTGCTGGCCCTGACTTGTGGGGTGACCTTGGCTCTGCCCATCTGGCCTTTCCTCACTCCATGCATTGAGGTACAGCTCCCTCAACATTCTTTCATCCACTGGCCAGACCTCCTGTCCATCTGTTCACCTGTCCACTTGCCCGACCTTCCATGTCTTGAGGCATCCAGCTCTTATTTACCTGCTGAGCCCAAGCACGTGCCCATTGGAGACACACACACCAGCCACCACTCACCCACACATCCTCCGTCCTCTTTCCATTCACTGAAGCCCTATTTGTGCCAGAAGCTGGCACAGCATCATTGAGACCCTGTCCTTGCCCTTTAAGGGCTCACCCTCTGCTCAGGGAGATAGGCCTAGACGATCGTCCTTCCATCTGGGGTAGAGAGCACAGAGGGGAGGGGATGATGCCCTTCTAGGGGTCGTGTTCCTTCTCCAGAGACCTCAGTCTCCCCTCCTATAGAACGGGGCTGATGGTGCTCATTGAGTCGCTCCTGTGTGCATGGGCTGGCCTGGGCTCCCGGGGTGATGGCTGTGGTGGTCCTTGTCCCCAGGGGCTCACAGCCAAGTTGGGGGTGGGGTACAGAGACGACTGTGCCTTGTGTGGAGTTTGTAGTGGGGTGGACTTGCAGAGGAGGGGTCAGCTCTCAACAGGCAGAGGGCCCAGGAAGTGGCTTACTGGCTGCTTCTGTTGTGGCCACTGCAGGGGTACAGGCAGCCCCTGCTGCCACTCCCTTCCCAAGCCCCCCCAAGCCGGCCCCACACTCCGTCCCCTCTGGGGGCTGCAGTGGGCACCCGCCCTGGCAGCTTGTTTTCCAGACGACCTTTGTGATTGGTGGAACACCTGTTTCTCAAGGCCCCGCCAAGAACCAGGGGTCACGGGGGGCAGGATACTCCTCTGGGCACCTAGTTTACCAGGAGGTCTCTCCTTTGCGCCACCAGTGTCTTGTCTTTTTTTTTTTTTTTTTTTTATTTATTTGGCTGTGCCAGGTCTTAGCTGCGAACATGGGATCTTTAGTTGCGCCATGCAAACTCTTAGTTGCTTCATGGGATTGAGTTCTCTGACCAGAGATCACGCCTGGGCCCCCCTGCAGAGTCTTAGCCACTGAACCACTAGGGAAGTCCCAGAGCCACCAAGTTCTTTTTTTTAAAATTATTAATTATTTTTGGTTGTATTGGGTCGTCTTTTGCTGCGCGCAGGCTTTCTCTAGCTGCAGGCGCGGGGGCTGCTCTGTTGCAATGTGCCGGCTTCTCATTGCGGCGGCTTCTTTTGTGGCCGAGCGTAGGCTCTAGGCGCCTGGGCTTCAGGTACTGCAGCACGCGGCCCGAGAGCGTGGGTTTCGGTAGTTGTGCACAGGCTCAGTTGCCCCAAGGCATGTGGAATCTTCCCCAACCAGGGATCGAACCCGAGTCCCCTGCACTGGTAAACGGATTCTTAACCACTGGGCCACCAGGGAAGTCCACCAGCAGATTCTGATCCTGCACTTTCTGCCGCACTCTGCAGTCCTCTGAGGGCCTGGGGCTCACCCGCCCTGGGTGGAGGCTGGCTCCAGGCCGGCTGTAATCCTGATCTGACCAGCCTGATAGAGGATAAGTCTGCAGAGGAGTCAGATGTCATTTAACTTTCTTTGGTCCGGGTGACCACCCCCAGCCCAGCTGTCACCATCTGCTGTGTGCCTTGGACAAGTCCCGCCTTTTTCTGGGCCTCTGGATGCTCTTAGGGGTCCCAGGGCTCCTTGCTGAGGGGGTGGAGGAGAGAGCTGATTCTGAATCCCCCGCCATCCCCAATACAGGCAGCTGGCCGTTTCCTGCCCTGGGGTGTGTGAAGGGTTGGTTTGAAGTTCTGTGGCTGAGAACCCTTGAGGGACTCAGGGCCTTCAGGCTGTCTGACCCTGCTGAGCTGCTCCAGGTGTGATTGTGGAGGGTGAGGGCAGAGCCCCAAGGGGGCTTCCTCCTGGGGTTCCCCATCCCTTACCCTCACCCTAGGATTCGGAGGGAATCTGAGACAGTGAGGGCGGGAGACAAGGCCCTTGGGTGGGTGCTGCCCTGCGGGGACCAGACTGTCTCCCAGCCGCGCCTGGACTCCTGCGTCAGCTCCCAGAGCAACTTCCAGCCTCAAAGAACTCCCCCTCCCCGACCTGAGTGGCTGGCACAGGTGAGGTGAGCAGCTCTCCCCTCCCCTTCCTCCCCCAGCTCTTGGAAAGCCAGGTCCTCACTCCTGGGAGCACTCCCTGGCCTCAAGGATGCCTGTTTCAGATGAGCTGGTGGAAGTGGTGGGAAGATGCTGGCACTGCCCTCGTGACAGGCAGGGCGTGTTCCCATGCTGGGCCTGCCCGCTCTGCTAGCCTCAGAGAGGACAAAGATCTCCCTGGGGAGGAGCAGTGTAGGATGGGGCCCTTTGCTGGGTAGGGCAGGGGCTGCCTCCCGCTACTGAAAGCGGGATCCTGCTTTTGTACTTCCTGGCTGGGTGACCCTGGGCAAGGTGCTGAGCCCCGTAATCCCTGCTGGGAAAGGGGTGTTTGTGAGGCCTGGGTGAGCTACCGTGGCTTTGTCCTGCCCTAAACTGCATGTCCTGACCACTGCCCCCAGCGCTGGAGGGCTGCCCGGCCTGAAACAGACCAAGTCACACTCCAGTTTGGGCCCTTGGGAAGAACGTGACCTTAGGCCAATTACTTAACCCCTCAAAACTTGAGTTTCCTCACCTGTAAGATGGGCAGACAGACCCACTTTGTGGAGTGGTTGTGAGAATTAGACAAGCATGTAGACAAGTATCCATTGTGGCAGGTGCACATGAGAGGTGCTGGGAAGTGGAAGTCTTTGTTGAATGACTGGGTGCCTCAGACTGGATGCTGGGAGATTCTGCCTGATTCCCACCCGCCCTGCTTTCCATGGTCCCACATGATCAAGCTCCCAGGGTCCTGCTGCCCCTTCCTGACTTATTAATATCTTCTGTCATGTTTCCCTGCCTTTAGTCTTCTTGCAAGGAGAATCCTTTTAACCGGAAGCCATCACCTACAGCATCCCCAAATGTAAAGAAGGCCACCAAGGGCTCGAAGCCAGCGAGACCACCTGCCCCAGGACATGGCTTCCCACTCATCAAACGCAAGGTATGCTACCTGGGCTCCGGCCCCGTGCCTTGGCGGCCTCAGGCTTCCTGTGGGACCCTGCAACAGGGTGGTCCATCTGGGCAGCTTCCCTGAGATGTGGGAGGGGGCATGCCTGGGAGGCCCAGGTGGGAGATCTGACTTACAGCCGGGGGAATTTTGAGCAGATCAGCTGCTCTGACCAAAAGCACTGGGTGATGCATTTAAATTGTTACTAATAATAGTGCAAGGATCAAAGCGTTCACATGACATACTTCTACTTAAATAGCTTAAGAGTGTTCTTGGTTTCTCTCTCCTTTGGGTCACTTTCTCATATTTTGATGTCCTTTCTGTAGTGGCAGAGGGGGCGAGGAAGTTGCCAAGAGAGGCAGAAAGTTGTGTCACCCACTGGGCATGCCTGATGGCACTGGGACCCAGGGCATGGGGTGTGGGACAGAGCCTAGGAGGCTAGCACTGGTCAGAGGGAAGCTCCTGGTGGCAGACAGATGGGAGGGCGGGCTGATCGCAGGTGACTGGGCGCTGTTGGGCAGGTCCAGTCTGACCAGTACATCCCCGAGGAGGATATCCACGGAGAAATAGACACCATTGAGCGCCAGCTGGATGCCTTGGAACACCGTGGGGTCCTGCTGGAGGAGAAGC
>SJXQ01000198.1:834936-854365 GCA_006408695.1 Aepyceros melampus
CAAACATTCATCAGAGGTAGGGGTGGGAGGGGGGGAACCAGTTAACTGTTAAAGAGAATTCTGGGGAAATGTATAAAAAGTAACCAGCTGACTGGTTTCCCAGGCATCCTGAATACCTCCAAGCTGACACGTGCAGAGGTTCAAGAGCACTGGTATAAATGGCCTGAAAATTTGATTAGCCACCTACTCAGCACCCTGTGGGCTGTTTGTCTCTCTGCCCCCGTTTAACCCCCCTCGGAGAGTAGAAGAGGGGTTGTGGTCGAGGCTCCTTACTCACGGGTGGCTTGAGGCTTGAACTGCTCCCGGCTGTAGGCCCCGTTGGCTTGGCATCTCCTGGCAGGCCGGAGGTGGGGCCGGGCTGCCAGGATGGGAGGCAGGTAGATGGCTGAGCTTGGCTGCTTGGAAGGCAAGACCCTCTGGCTGGAAGTTGGGTTGCACTGCAGGGGGAGAGTGTCTCCTCCTGGGGAGGGAAGGGTCAGGGTCGGGGGCCCACCTAAGTGGTCCCTACCTATTAGAACAAGTCAAATGGTACAGAAGAGTCTTGCCTTCTCCCCTCCACACCCTCCCCTCTATAACGAGCCGTGGTAACAATTTGGTGGTCTCAGCCCCTTCTTTTCGATGCTTACCTAAACATGTTCAAAGATACATGGGCATCTATAAGATTCCTTTTTCAAAGATTGGATCACACTGCATTCTATTCAGTAATAGACTAACAATCTTCCATGCGGTCGCAAAGAGTCAGACACAACTGAGTGACTGAACTGAACTAACAATCTACCATGAACATCTTTCCAGATCACTCCATTTATTTATAACGTCTTAATTTTTTTGGCTGTGCCACGTGGATCTTAGCTCCCTGACCAGGGATTGAAACGGCACCCTCGGCAGTGAAAGCTTGGAGTCCTGACCACTGGACCGCCAGGGAATGCCCCCCAACCACTGTTTTGATTTGGCTCCTGTCTACCTCCTGTACCTTTCCAGCCTTCTCTGTCATCACCCAGCAGGTAGTATTGAGCATGTACTCTGAGCCAGGCCTGGGACTCAGGGGGTAAAGTGGTCAGACAGCCCTGCCCTCACAGTACTTAATCTGGGGTTTAGATGATAATAACAGTGGTGATGTTAACAGCACAGCAGCAGTGACAGTACAGGGACGGGCCACAGGGTGTATCAGGGCGGGATTTACAGTTATAAATAGGGTAGCCAGGGAAGGCCTCACAGACACGGTGACATTTGAGAAAAGACCCATAAGTGGTAAGAGGCCAGCCAAGGTGATATTTTAGGGAACAGCATTCTAGACAGGATGGCTCAAGTGAAGGTCCTGAGGTGGGGATGTGCCCAGAGCATCTGAGAACAGACAGCAGACTAGGGTGCTGGAAATGGACTGAACCAGGGGTGGGGTGGAGTGGGAGTAGAGGTCAGAGCTCAGGGAGGGCAAGAGATGGACTGGGCCTCATAGGCCTCTGGAAAGACTGGCTTTTGTGAGGTGGGAAGCCATCGAGGGTTCTAGCTGAGGAGTCACCCCTTTAGCTGCCATTGAAAACACAGTGTTGGGAATTTCCTGGTGGTCCCTGCTTCCACTGTAGGGACAACAGATTTGATCTCTGGGCTGGGAACTAAGATCCCTCAAGATGCGCAAGCGAAAAAAAAAATACATAAAAATAGAAAATAACAGAGTTGGAAGTCAAGAGCTTCCCAGGTGGCGCTACTGGTAAAGAACCTGCCTGCCAATTCAGGAGACATAAATGACGTGGGTTGGATCCCTGAGTCGGGAAGATCCCCTGGAGGAGAGCATGGCTACCCACTCCAGTATTCTTGCCTGGAGAATCCCATGGACGGAGAAGCCTAGCAGGCTACAGTCCGTGGTGTCACAAAAAGTCAGACACGATTGAAGCGACTGAGCACACACGCATGGGGGTCAAGGGCAGAGGTTGTCACAGTCAGGATATGGTTTGAAGGTCAAGCAGACAGGACTGCTGGTGGGTTGGATGTGGGGTCTAGGAGAAAGGGAGAGAGGGGACAGGATGACCCTGATGTGTCTGCCCAGAAGAACCAGAAGAATGGAGCAGCCATTGTTTCCCACTGCCTTTCCTTTCTCGTGCCATCTAGGGCCAGCCATAGCTTTTCTCTCTCCTTTGAAGAGATGCTAAGCTCCCTCTTACTCCGCTTGCTGTTTCTACTTGTCCAGTGCCAAATGCCACCTTTCCTTCTGGCTCTCAGCAAATAATTAGAGCCCAAGCAATTCTGGGAGTTCCGGTGAAGGAGCAGAATGTGTGGCTTGCAAAAGAATTTAAACTAAGCCTCAAAGAAGTAGGACTTGGTTAAGAAGAGAGTAGAGAGGGGAATCTGGGAGAAGAAAGTAGACTCAACCCCAATGCTTGGAGGCAAAATTTTAAAGAGAAAACATCTAAGGAGAAAAAAACTGGCAAACTGTGACTGTGTTGACCTAACCACTAATCCAATTAGTTTTTCGATAAATATTGAGCACCTCGGAATCAAGGACTTTCCTGGTGGCTCAGATGGTAAAGTGCTGCCTACAAGGTGGGAGACCCGGGTTCAATCCTTGGGTCGGGAAGATCTCCTGGAGAAAGAAATGGCAATCCACTCCAATATTCTTACCTGGAAAATCCCATGGACGGAGGAGCCTGACAGGCTACAGTCCATGGGGTCTCAAAGAGTTGGACACGACTGAGCAGCTTCACTTTCACTAGGAGTCAAGGTACAATGGTGAACAAGGCAGGCTCAATCCCTGGTCTGGTGTTTACTTTTAATGGAATTTCTAGCACATTCTTTTTATGGTCATGATGTAAGAAAGGAAGGAAGGAAGGAAGGGTTAGTTGCTCAGTCATGTCTGACTCTATGCGACCCATGGACTATAGCCTGCCAGGCTCCTCTGTCCACAGGATTCTCCAGGCAAGAATACTGGAGTGGGTTGCCATTCCCTTCTCCAAGGGATCTGTAAGGGACATCAGATGATTAGTAGATGACTTGAGTTATGTGACTCAGCTGTGTTGTAGTGTTAGGCTCTGGCAGCCTGAGTTGTCCTTTTCCACAAAAAGGAAGGAGATCTGACTTCTGAGCTGACCTGATGGAGCCTCCCCCCGCAGCCAGTGCTGGGCAATCAGTATTTGTCTCTCTGACTCTCCCATTCCAGTTTCTGTGGTTGACCAGATGCCTCCTGATAGGCACCTTCTTTCTTGAAAGAAGGCAATAGCAATTGGTAGATTTGAGTGAAACCTGGCAGGCTTGAACCTTCTGGTATCCTCTTAAAGGTAACTTTACAGATCTTTGTTCTGATCCCCTAAAAGCTGATTCAGTTAAATCTCAGAATGCAAGGTTGTTTTCGAGATCTTAGAGGGCACCTTGTTACTGTGCCCATGTACATTCTGTTTTTTTTTTTTCCTTAAAAATAAACAATACAGTGTGTGGTCAGAGGTGAAATGTAGAAAGGTTTTGCATAGTTTTCCTAAGTTGGAAGCCTGCCAGTAATTGTGCTTCTGCCAGCTAAGCTATGAATGAATAAAACTATGCATAAGACACACACAGGCCTCTGTCTGGAGAGCTCATATGTTATGTGTGTAAGAGGGTGGGAGAGATTGCGGACTTGACAGCGTTCAGACTGTCTGACTGGGCAGGAAGTCTCCAATGGGCTGGTGCCCTGTTGGGAAGGCCGGCTAGAGCTGGACTGCAGGAGAGGCTCATGGGCTGGGACCCATGTCTTGTGAAGAAGCAAAGACCAAGACCCTGCAAGGTCAATTCCCCAAGAGCAAGGGTCAGAAATACTATTCAAATTTTGTTTTTGTGTGTGTGTGTTTAAAATTAGGTCCCCTACTCCTCAACATGGAGAGAGCATTAAAATGTGACCCAGAATCCCTCTCCCTGGAAGCCTCTGTAGTCAGCCTCTTACGTTTCATGGTGTCCATGATGTGGCGCTGTTGGAAGTTAGTCAGTTTGGATTCCTTCATCATCACTGCAAAACAAAGCACTGCAGTGAGGCTTCCTGGGCTGCAAGCAGATGCCTCATCTCACCCCACTGAAATTTAATACTGTATCGCCTCCTGCTCCCATTCTGGGTGCCTGAGTACTTGGCTTGTTCCTTGAACAGGGATTGAACCTGGGCCTCCTGGCACTGAAAATACTGAGCCCTAACCACTGGACCACAAGGAAATTCCCTTTTCTACATTTTTTTCCCCCTATACCACTCATCACCATCTAAGTTCTATATACCTTACTTATTATTTGTTACTTTCCTACTAGAATATTAGCTCCAAGGGAACAATAATTTTTGCTTATTTCTTTTCTTTATTGCTGTGTTTTCAGCACCTGGGATAATGTCTAAAGCATACAGTGGGCTTTAAAACTTTTTCTGTTGAGTGAATGAACAAGTATTCATTAAGCATGTGCCAGGGACTGGAGCTACAAATGTGAGCCAAAACAGGCATCATGCCCTGATGGCGTACATGAACTGAATGTTAATTCAACGTTAATTCAGTGGAACACACTAGGTGTCTGATTACAGGTTGCACTAAGCCCAGTGAAGGAAAATGTATTCGGTAGTGCGCAGACTATTAGGAAAGGCAATGGCAACCCATTCCAGTACTCTTGCCTGGAGAATCCCATGGACAGAGGAGCCTGTTGGGCTGCTGTCCATGGGGTTGCTAAGAGTCAGACAGGACTGAACGATTTCACTTTCACTTTTCACTTTCACGCATTGGAGAAGGAAATGGCAACCCACTCCAGTGTTCTTGCCTGGAGAATCCCAGGGACAGAGGAGCCTGTTGGGCTGCTGTCTATGGGGCTGCACAGAGTTGGACACGACTGACGCGACTTAGCAGTAGCAGCAGCAGCAGCAGTGTGCAGACATGTAACAGTTGGTCCCACTGTGGTGATGATGGGTGGAGAGGAAATAAGTCTTCCCTGGGGAAACTGAAAGTGTGATCTAAGGGGTTCATGGGAGTTAACCACTCTGAAAGTCTTAGGTCTTTGACTTTGGGTCACTTCCAAGTTGTAGGACCCGGACGCCTGAACCTTTCTGAACTCCAGGCTTCTTATCTGTAAACTGAAAATACAATTACTAAGCCATAAGTCATGTAGGAGAGAACTGAGAAACGGAGGGTACCTGTGACCACCGCTCTTCTTGTGCCGTTTAATGCACTGACCTCTGAGCAGCTCGCAGGTCCCTGGGGTGTAAGTGGTCGGCTTGGGACAGCGCCAGAACCCTGTTCCTTTGGTCACCGTCTCCACCCTCTCCTGGGAAGCCATGGGAGGGCTCTGAAGAGGGAAAAACCCAACGAAACATTTCCGGTCTCCCAGATCCAATCTCTTCTCACACCCTCAACACCACCCAAAGTTTGGGAACGGGTGTCGGTCTCCAGAGAATCGTGATGCCGCCTGTGAACATCGCGACAGTGCCCGATCCTCCCACCTCGAACAGATCCACTGGCAGATATACACACGCGAACAGAGACCTCATCCTGACCTGGTGCCTGTGGCAGGGAAGCCCCCTCGGGAGGAAAGGGGAGTGAGGGTAGCCGTGCCCAAACAGGAAACCTCACCCTGAAGTAAGACCCCGGCTGGGTGGCCTCTCTCCCCACAGGAGAGGCGGCTGGGCTCCGGAGATCGTAACCAAGGCTCTGAAGCAGCAGCCGCGCCTGGTCCCTCGCAGAAATACTTTTGAGATCTCAGCCACTGGAGCCTGCAGCTAGCGGCTTCGGCTACCATGGTAACGCAGACAAACCGCTCCGCGCATGTGCATATTTATCGCCCCGCCTGCCTCCCGGAAGTGATTACCGCTAGGTCACGGCGCAGGCGCCGAGTACGCTTGGCATCGCGCGAGGCGGAGGTACGCTGTTCGCTGGTCTCCGCGCGGGTTTGGGTCGCGGAACCCGGTGGCTGCTGCGCGGGCGTCATGTCAGACAACGAGGACAAGTGAGTGAGGGAGCGAAGTGACTTTTCCGAAGACTCAGAAGGGGCGGATGAAGCGGGAGCCAGAGTCGAAGGAAGTTGAGCCAGAGGTTTAGGACTGGGGTTGCTGAGGGGGCCCGCAGAGCCGGAGAAAGGAAAGGCTGGGAACTGGGAACATAGACCCGGCCAGAGGCTGGGTGCGGAAAAGGCTCCGGCTTGAGAGTCCAGAGTGGATCAGTGAAAAAGTATCTTTCAGCAACCTTCCACTGAGTCGGGCTCTATGTCAGTACCAAATGTTGATTCAGCTGGGGTCTCTTTCTAGAAGAGGCCCATAGTTAAGATGAGGACGTCAGATGACTGATTTATTGAATGATTCACTGGTTAGGTGGATATTTATTGAGAGCCTCTTACGTATCACATGAGACTCAGATTTTTGCCCACTTTGATTCTAGTAAGTGATGCTCTAACTAACGGGCTTCTTACACTTGTGCAGTTTTGATGGAGACGACTTTGATGACGTGGAGGAGGATGAAGGGCTCGATGACTTGGAGAATGCCGAGGAGGTCAGTACTGAGCCTTGGGCTCCCCTCTCTGCAGCCCAAGCTGCCAGATAGCCCGGCCAGTGATGGCCGACTGCATGCCTCTGCCTCCCGTTTGTGGTCAGGGTACTGCCAGTTAGAATGAGGGGAGATCTAGCCCTGGGTAGTGGAGGAGCCTACAGGGTTGGCCCAAAGGCTTTTGTCTTCTTGGAACACAGAGCATGGCTTCTGGGGCAGTTAGTTTACTCAGAGTTGAAATAGCCCCTTCATTCATTGTGCAGACATGTGCTGAATGTTTATTATGTACCAAGAGCTCAGCAGGGTGGGGCTAAATAAAGAGCAAGGGGGAGAGTGACCTGGGATAAGGCTGGAGAGGTCAGGGCCAAGATCAGCCAAGATTTTGTAGCCTAGGAGTAGCGGGGAGCTGCTGTTAAGTTTTGGGGAGCTGGGGAGTGGCATGATCCAGTGAGGAATGAGTTGGGTGAACCAAGAGTCAAAGAGAGCCCAATTAGAGTGCACTCCAGGTGACATCAGTAGCTTGCACTTGGGTGCTGGTAGTGTTTGTGATGAGAAAACAGATGAGAGATTTTGGTGGATTGGATGTGGGGCTGAGAAACTGGGAGATGACAGGAATGACTCCCGTGTCTCTGGCTTGAGCAGCTTGGTGGGTGAGTTACTGACGTCATAGATAAAATAGGGTTTTCTGTGCTGTGTGACTGGTGGAGGAAGAAGTATTCTTCTGGAGAGAGGGATCCCTTGATTTTTTTTTTTTTTAGATTGGTAAGGTGAAGGCCCTCTTCTGTGTGGGTTTTCCTGTCTGCCTAACACTCTGAGGTTATCTGTTCACTGAGTCAGAAGCCTTCTTCTCTGTTCTTCTGATGCCTTTCCATCTCTCTCCTCTTGATTCTGCCTCCTCCATGTAGTTCAGTCCTGTTCCTGTTTCTCTTTTCCTCGTGCCTCAACCTGGTTTAAATCTTTATTGGTGTTCATCTGCATTACTGCAGAAACTTGTTACCGGTTTTCCTGCCTTGAGTCTGCTGTTTGCCTTTCTGCTGCCAGAGTTGACTTTTTCTCCTACCCACATGATTGGTTACTATTGGTCTTGCTCAGTGTTCTCTCTGCTTCAGCCCTTAGCCTCTACAGAACATTCTTAACAGAGTATCCAGAGTGATCCTGTTAAATCTTCAGTCACTATGTTCTCCTCTTCTCAGAACCTGCGTCTGGTCACTTCTCATCTCATTCCGAAAAAAAGCCAAGAACATGCACAAGGTCCCCCGTGATCCGACCACCTGCTCCCTCTGTGACCTTCTCTCTTCTTGGTATCCCTGTCATGCCTGGGAAGTTCCGGCTCAGGACCTTTGTGCTGTTCCCTCTTCCTTTTCCCTTAGATATGCACACAACCTGCTCGTCAGCCTTCTTCAGGTCTGTGTTACGTGTCATCTCAATGAGGCCTTCCCTGACCATTCTATTTCAAATCACTGCATTTGCTCCTTCCTCCAGCGTCATCACTCAGACACTCCCTGTCTTTTCTCTCTGTTCTTATACTGCACATTTTACTACTAATTTATTTATTGTTCATCTCACTGTACTCCTGGGTTGGGAAGATCCACTAGAGAAGGGATAGGCTACCCACTTCGGTATTCTTGGGCTTCCCTGGTGGCTCAGCTGGTAAAGAATCCACCTGCATTGTAGGAGACCTGCCTGGGTTCAATCCCTGGGTTGGGAAGATCCCCTGGAGAACGGAATGGCTGCCCACTCCAGTATTCTGGCCTGGAGAATTCCACGGACTGTATAGTCTGTGGGGTCACAAGGAGTCGTACAGGAATGAGTGACTTTCACTTTCACTGTATTATAATGTAAAGCTCTGTGGGAGAAAGAACTTTGATCTGTCTTACTGCTCTGTGTCAAGCACTTAGAATGCTATCTGACATAGAGTAAGCACTCAGTAAATATTTGTTGGCTTAATTTTATATATTACAGAATTTATTCTCCTGTCTACCCTATTTGCATCTTTTGGGCTTATCATACCCCATAGTTAGGCATCCAGGCTGAGTAGGCTCTCTTCCCTCCTGTGTCTTTGCACATATGTAATTCAGCCTGCCTGGAATGCCCTTTCTTTCTTTCCTTGTTAGCTTGGCAGCTCGTACTCATCCTTGTAGGCTAGCCCAGGTCTCATCTCTGGACTGTATTCCTAACCCCCAGGATGAGGTGGATGCCCCCACTTTTTTGTGTAGTTTGTGGCACACTGGCACACTTTCACAGCACTTAATGTTTTGTTTACTTTTGCCTTTTCGCTGGACTGTGAATTCTTGGAGAGCAGAGACTCTCCATCTCAGCACCTTTATCATGTCTGGCACATGACAGATGCTTAATAAGTGACTATTAAATATATACATACATAAAGATGGGGTGCTTCTTCCTCTTCCTGCTTCGGGTGAGGTTGTCTGTGCTCAAGGACTTCTTTGTATGGAGCCAACTCTCTGCTGGATGAGGCGGCTGGCTTTGGACTCCTGATCACGATTCCTCTTTCACTAGCTCTGAGACTTTGGCCACGCTGGCTGACTGTCCACCCCTTTAAAATGAGCATTGTAATCCCCACTTGATAAGGTTTTTGTGAGGATTAGGTGAGGTGTTAATAAGGCAGTTGCGTGATCACCGGCACGTAACAAGCAGTAGCGTGGAGGCGCTTACAGTCACTGTTGTCGTCGTCCTCACCCCCAGTAACGCAGCCTGAGATTTTTCCCTCTTTTCTGCCTTTGTGTCCAGGAGGGCCAAGAGAACGTTGAGATTCTCCCTTCTGGAGAGCGACCGCAGGCCAACCAGAAACGAATCACCACACCATATATGACCAAGTATGAGCGAGCCCGCGTGCTGGGCACCCGAGCCCTTCAGATTGCGTAAGTATGAGCCCCCTCACCATCGTGTCCTTTGATCAGGCCACAGGGAGCCTCCGAGCTGTTGATAATGGCCTGGCCTGGCAGCAGACCCGTCCCTTTCTCACAGGCTAAACAAAGGCGGTGCCGTCCCCATGTGCCAGGCACTGTGCTAGACCCCGTCCTCAGGGAGGTTGTTGGGGGAATAGGACATAAGCAGTAGAGAGTAACAGTGAGAGTACAGAGCGTGATGACCGCCTGTCAGGTGGGGAAGCGGAAATAAATGCAGTACCAGAAACGAATCACCACACCATATATGACCAAGTATGAGCGAGCCCGCGTGCTGGGCACCCGAGCCCTTCAGATTGCGTAAGTATGAGCCCCCTCACCATCGTGTCCTTTGATCAGGCCACAGGGAGCCTCCGAGCTGTTGATAATGGCCTGGCCTGGCAGCAGACCCGTCCCTTTCTCACAGGCTAAACAAAGGCGGTGCCGTCCCCATGTGCCAGGCACTGTGCTAGACCCCGTCCTCAGGGAGGTTGTTGGGGGAATAGGACATAAGCAGTAGAGAGTAACAGTGAGAGTACAGAGCGTGATGACCGCCTGTCAGGTGGGGAAGCGGAAATAAATGCAGTAAGATCAAACCTAGACTCTTGTGGGCTGGGTAGTTGGGAGTGCCACTGCAGCTCCCGCTGGGCTTAAGGTGGCTCTTGAGTAGACTGGGGCCAGCCCAGGGGAGTGAGAGAGCCCTCCACGTTGAGGCCGCACTAGGAATGTGGAAGCACAGAGCAGTGGTCTGGAGTGTGGGGGGTTGAAATTAGCAACCCTTCCTTTCTCTCCCAAGTTGGGGACTTGCTGAAGAACAACATGATTCAGGAGCCAGCCAGTAGCCAGTCAGGTCAGGTCAAAATGTGCGATGCTCACATGTCCACCCGTCAGCCACAGGCATTGCAGGGGTCAGAGGCCGTGTCTGCGGGGCCGTGGGCCTCGTTCAGAACAGACCCAAAAGCAGCCCCCTGAGGGCAGGTGGCTTTGAGGAAGCAAGGGCCCTTGAAGAGGCTGGCCACAGCTGCTGGCTTTCCCTGCCAGGCTCCCCTGTCAGAGGAGCCCTCCTCTGTTCTGGCGAGAGTTAAGTGGGAGGACACAGAGGGCAGGCGTGTTACTGTTGCTCTCGTGGCAGGTCCTCCCCAGGGAAACAGGAGGCTGCGGAAAGGAGCCCTATGTCAGACTTCTTACCAGATGCTGGGGGAAATGGTGGACACCTGGAGGAGGGGTGCTTCGAGAAGAAAGGAGTGGGAAACAGGCCTGAAAGAAAAGCTGGGGTCAGAGTTGTGGGGTGATAAATACGCTAGGGGAGCGGTGGTGCTCAATCTGTGTGCTCCCCGCCCAAAGTTTTCAAACAGTGTTGGACTTTTATCTGTGGAGTGAAGGTGACCGCTCGGTGGAGGGTCTTATTGGGCAGGAAACCGTTGTTCTTCACCCACTTGGCAGCAGTAGGCCTCCTGCCAGCCTGGTTGCACCCCTTGCTGGTCTGAGTGAGTTGAGAGCCGCACCCTGTATGATGATTTCAGTGTTTCTGGGGTCAGGATTCTCTAGGCCTGTACCACAGGTATGGTCACTGCTGCCTGCATTTGGCCATTTAAATTAAATAAAACTAGATAGGAGTTCAGTGTTTCTATCTCCTTAGTCACATTTCACGTGCCCAGTAGCCTCTGTGGCTACTGTGATAGGTAGCACAGATAGAGGACATTTCCATCCTTGCAGAGTGCTAGATGGGTGGTGTTCATGTCTGCTGAACACGACCCAGCAGGAAGAATAATTCATAAACTATTTTTTAAACAAATAAACTGTATGCAAGTTAAAGTCTTTCAGCATCAAATAAGATATTGTGCTTGTGCCTTCTGGAGGTGTAAAGGGATTAAAGACACAATTCCCTAGTCCTCTAGATGTTTACTGTCTAGTAGGGAAAGGGAATTCGTTCTAAATACTCAGAACCCAAGGCAGACAAGATTGATGTTTTACAAGAGAAACAAAAAAGGAGAGAAGGGAATAAAGCGACGTGGTTTTGAAGGTCTCCTAGGTGCCAGAAATAGCACTAGGAAAGTGAAGGCAGACATGTGGATTGTGGTGGAGGAATGGCAAGCAGCTAGAGGCACAAGACTGGAAAAGATGTCACTGGTCCCTTGAGTGACAAGTTTAGAAGATGGGCATGCGTTGGGTGGACAGTCGAGCAGGCATTCCAAACAAAGCCCAGGGTCCTGCTTTCGTTTGGAGGTTAAGACTCTTGTCCAACCTTTTGGGGCTGGAGCACTCCTTCAGATTAAGAGCTCAGAGGCTGTCTGGTGGTTTCCCAGCTGCTGTAAGCCCTTGGACAGTCAGGGCTGGAGCTTGTCTTGAGTTATGGGCCTGAGATCCTGGACTTAGTAAGTGTTAGTTGCTCAGTCGTGCCCGACTCTCTGCGACCCCATGGACTGGGGCCCACCAGGCTCCTGTGTCCATGAGATTTCCCAGACAAGGATACTGGAGTGAGTTGCCATTTCTTTCTCCAGAGGATCTTCCCAACCCAGGAATCGAACCCGGGTCTCCTGAACTGCAGGCAGATTCTTTACCAACTGAGCTACAAGGGAAGCCTGCACTTAGTAGTAGAAGCTGAACAATGTTTTCTTGGATATTTGTGGATGAAGTCTCACTCCAGCTCATTAGCCCCATCTGGTGGCTGAATGGTTGCAACTGTGCTGTGCTATGCTCAGCCGCTGAGTCGTGGCTGACTCTTTGCGACCCCATGGCTGCTTCCCAAGGAAGGTTGCCACTTGGAACCCCTGGTGGAGACATTGAGGGCACACTCGCATTTCCTGTGCATGTAGCAGGGCTGGATGAATGACTGCTCTTGAATTATTCATATCTTGAAAGAAATAAGGCATATGCATATCAGGGAAACAGTTTGCCACATTCTTTAAAACATTAAACATTGGGGGTAGTTTAAATAATTATTGAGAGAAGATATAGAGAAAGTTAAATACTTGGTTTCTGCCCCTGGGGAATTTTCAGACTTTGAGGAGTAACAGACAGCAGAATATTTAACAATAAAATTAGTAGATCATTTAATGTAAACTGGTGGCTCTCAGACTGGCTGGTTATCCGAATCACCAGGGGAGCTTTGCTAATGCAGGGTCTCAGGCTCCTTCACTAGAGAATCTTCAGCGGGTCTGGGGAAGGACCTGGGAACCTGTATTTTTAGCACGCTCTCCTGGACGATCATCAGGTTTGGGGTCCATTAGTGTAAACATTGAGTTGGAATCAATAAGGGTGACTTCCTAGAGGAGATGGGCCTGGAACTGGTCTGTTTTTAGACCCTCTGCTGTGGGCCAGGTGTTGCACTAGAATAGAACTTGGGGTCCTGGACCACCAGGTCTGGTTTGGAAAACTTCAAACGGGAAGTCACAGGTTAGTGACAGTGGTGTTGAGGGAAGTGTGTGTAAAATGAGTCAGCCCTGAGGCTTCAGCACGCGCTTTCCCGGGTGGAGACTTCTGAGTCTGTCACAGGCCTGTAAGAAGAGGAAGCGCTCGTGTGAGGATGCAGAAGGGAAACAACAAGGCCCGCATAGGAAGCTGCAGGGGTTTGGTGTGGCTGGAATGTGGGGTGAATAGAGGCAGGTAGCATGAGAAAGCACTGCAGAGGTGAGTGGGGGCCAGAGGAGGTCCTGCCTGCCTGACGGCCATGGGGTACCAAGGAACAGAGGTAAGCAGGGGAGAGCCTGACCACAGGCCTTGTGTAGGGGCTAGAGGAGCAGGACCCCTGCAGGGGGTGTTCCAAGACAGAGAAGGAAAACGAGGCGAGCTAGGCCCTGAGGCAGGGCTGGGGGTTGAGTGGAGTGGTCAGAGGGTGAGCTCTTGCACATGTGGGTCCTTTGAGTGGGAATATCCTGCTGTGGCCGTGGGCTCAGGAGTCTGTGACAGGCCTGGGGAAGGTCCTTGGCTGGGGGAGTGGACGTGATGAATGTCACACAACCCAGTAATGAAAGTGCACCCTTGTCCCTTTCACAGTACCTGGTTTCAGTTTGTGCATCACCAGTTTTTTAATGGGAGGTGTTACAGCATAGTAGAGAGGAGTCTTCAGGGTTCAAATCTTGGTTCTACCACTCACTGGCTGTGTGACCTTGGGGAAATGACTGACCTCCCTGTGCCTCAGTCTCCTCCTCAGTAAAACGGAAGTAGCAGCAGTGCTTACTACACATGAAACATCCACATGGTGGGTGGAGAGCAGCTATGGCGCCTAGTGAGGTTTTGCTTGTAGCTAGTAGTGTTCTAGCATTATTGTTGTGTAGGCGTGGCAGGGCTTTTTGTCTTCATTTTCGAATGAGGATACTGAGATTTGGAGAGAGATTCAGGGTCGTTCAGGCACAGTTTCAGCCTAGTCTGCTGGCTGCCACTCGAGAACCCTCACTGTCAGCGCCCCTGGACCTCTGCTTCGCATCTGCCGCTTTGGGAGGTGTCCTTTCTCGGGGCCCTTTCTAGGTGAGCTCTGGGGTGCTGATCTGATCCTGTTTGTGAAACTCTGCCCAGCTTCATGCTGGGCCCTCTCCCTGTGTGTGTAATCTCCCCACACCTGTCCTTACACCCGCAGGATGTGCGCCCCTGTGATGGTGGAGCTGGAGGGGGAGACAGATCCCTTACTGATCGCCATGAAGGAGCTCAAGTAAGTCACCCAGATCCTGGTTTGCGGCTCCAGAGCCCTGGGGCCATCTCTTGGGTGCTACACTTCGCGTCTTCCCGCACTTCCCTGCTGGGGATGTGTGGTCTTGTTCCTATAGACCCTTAGTTTGGGAGTCAGCCCTTCACGGGGGAGGAGGGGACACTGACAAGACATGGGTCGTCCCTGTCTGTCCCATCGTCACTTTTTCCTGCTGCAGTTGGCCTTACCAACATCCCTCTGCTTTCTGCCTCGCCCTTTGCTGTGGGATGGCAGGCTCTTTGTAGATTTGGTCCCATACTCAGAGAAGCCGGGACTTTTTTTTTTTTTTGCTGAAATTCCTTACCTACAAAGTACATCCGTGGTCTCAAGAGGATGCTCCTAAGGCTTCTCCTCCCTTGCCGTCTGCACCTGCTGTCCCTCTGCTGCAGAGCCAGGGTCACCACCCTCATGAACCTCGATCTCTCCCCGGTCACAGGGCCCGGAAGATCCCCATCATCATTCGCCGCTACCTGCCTGACGGGAGCTACGAAGACTGGGGTGTCGACGAGCTCATCATCACCGACTAAGCCGGAGTCAGCCTCTGGACTGGGCCTCAGCCCGTGGCTCGTCTCATAGTCTTTTTATAGTCTTTATACGTGTAAATAGTAAATTCTGCAACCTTTCAACCCTCTCTGCCTCCTGCTGCCTTGTGAGGCCCACCTGCGTCTTCACTGTTACCGTCCTGCCGCCTGGAAGCTGTGCGCACCCCAGTGGCCCTGGGACCATCCTGGAGGCTGTGCGCACCCCAGTGGCCCTGGGACCATCTGCTTTCTAAGAAGCACCAGAGCCCTGACCCCCTGGGCTCCCCTGCGTGCCCCCTCCATCTCGCAGTCCACCAGCGCAGAGGCTGCGGCCGGAGACACCTCCACTGCCTTCCTAGGGACAGACGAGCCTTTGTGCCCAGGGAGCTGGTTGCCACGGAAACCCCCAATTTCCTTTCCAGTGTGGACTGGCTGCAGGGGCTTCTCCCTTCTCAGGAGTATCACAGAGCAGGTCTCATCAAGCCACCCATTGTTTTCCTAAGGACTTGCCTCGAGCCTCTTATCGTGGGCTGGGATCCCCTTTCAGGAGCCAGTGCCCCCAGCAGGAAGCTTGTGATCTCCTGCCCTCCCCGAGAGAGCCCGCTGGGCAAGTCAGCAGCTGGAGCAAGGGCCGAACACCTGCCCATCCCAGCCACACTACCCCTCCCATGCCCCACCTGTCAGACCACTCCCCATACGCCAGTCTGTTCTCCACAACCCATCTGTTTGGTCTGCCACACCCATACTCTCCCCCAGGCTCTGGAAGGTGTCCTTTTCCTTCTGTGTGGAGCCCCTGATCCCTCTAAGGATGGATGCTAGGGTGATGGTGGGCAGGGCAGCAGGGCTTCTGGGTTCAAGGCGTGGCATTAAATCCAGTCGATCACACTGGTTCTTCCCTCCCTTGGGGTGCGGGGACAGACGACAAGGAGAGGGTGTATACTGACACCAATAGGGATGGGAAGGAAACCTATCTCCCTGAATATTCCAGCCCTGACCTTCAGTCTGCTGCCAGCCCTTGCTTCCAGGAAGAGGAAGAGCCAGGCCTGCCTGACCTCTACAAGAGGCGAGGCCCCCTGGGTGGGTGCACCCTGGACAGGGTGGAAGTGACGAGCATCCCCAGGAGTGGGAGGGGTGTTCGCTGCTCTGGAGAAGGGTTAATTCAGGGAGCAGTGGACTTCGCACCCCCTTCCACCCTCCTCCAAGCCTGTGGAATCCTTTAATCAAGTTGGGTGCTGAAATTTCAGCTCTGAAATGCCGCCTTTGTGCTGGCATCCAGGCGGCCGCCCCAGAGTGCGGGGGTCACTTTCTCGGCCCCGTTTTTCTAAATGGTCTCTTTGTTCCTGCTGGGCCGCTCAGTATCAGATGTGATTAAAGGGAGATGGGGCTGGGGTGGCAGAGGAGAGAGGGACTAGGGGAGGGAGGGGGTTAACCCTTAGGGGATAGGGTGCAGAGGAGATGGAGAAAGGGGTGTTTACCCTCCCACCTGCCCCCTCCATTCTGCTCCACTTTCACGGAGTCAGGCCCTAGCTACTCAGCTGGCCTGGCCAGGGCACCATCTCCTCAACCCTCTCCAGATACACCTGTCCCTTCTCTGTTTACTGCGGAGCCACTACTTGACTAAGGCCCGAGCTCGTCGGGAATCTCAGGTCTAAAGCATGAGCATAAGCCAGGTCTTCTGATTTCTGTGGGCCATTCCCTCTCCTCCTGTATCCCCAGTGACTCTCCAGTCTCGTTGAGGTCATGCAGGTGGTGATTTCATCTTGATGTAGCCTTCCCACCTGCCCTGCCCGCTCCACATGCACAATCCCAGTGAACACGGGAGCACATAGGAAACACTGGACAGGCTAGAAATGGACTAATGTCCTGCTTCTCAATAGAGAAAAGGGAAGTTATAAGAAGTAGGAGTGCATAACTGATTGAGCCCCTAACGAAATTCTAGAATAGGCTATTGCATATTTGAAAACACTTGGATAATAAAAAAGATTCTGGAGCTAGCATAGGGTTTCTAAGAATATCACAAAGGGAACCGAATTTTCTATTTTCCAGTGGTTACCGGCCTGATAGGTTGGAGGAATGCCACAGACACAGGGAACCTTGATTTGAACAAGGCATTAGGCAGTTTGTGTGGCTGTGATAGAGAAGCAGTTATTTCAAGGTGACAATTAGATTCAGAATTGACTGGACAGCTTTACGAGTATAGATGGTAGAATGGATGGAGAGGTTTTCAGTGGTGGACACAGGGTCTGACCCTCTCATTCCAATCTTTTTTCATTAGTAACCTGAATGAGGATATTCAAGTTTCAAACATGAAGCTCAGGAGAGCTATAAATTGGATTCAGAATTCCGAAGGATCTAATATAGGTGGGAAAATGGTCAAGTGCAAAAAGATGAAATCTGTTCAAGACCAGTAAAAAAATCCTGCATTTATCTACAACGCAACGACATCAGCCAAGCAGCAGAAAACCGCGTGTATACAGTTCAGGGTGGTCCAACTTGGCTGCAGGTTTTATCTACAAGAGGAAGGATTTGTAGTTACAACTACACTTCATGGGAGCCGGCAGTTTTGGCGAAGTGGCCTGAAGAGCTTGCACGACACGGCTTCCAGGTGGAGGTCTGGCCACCCTGGAGGACTGGGCTAGTTCTTGGTGTCCCCTTCCCAACCCGAGGTCCTGACTAGGAGGTGAGGGCCTGGAGCCCACAGATAGAAACGGATACTGTAGGGATGCTGGTCTGGAGCCATGACAGAAGCACGGCCTCAGATTACAAGTGGAAATAGGGCAGGTGGAAGAGACGAGGTTAAGGGTGCAAGGTTTGGACTCAGCTGGTTTCAGATTGTGTACCAGTACTTCTTCACACCCACCTCTCAAAGCGTCAAGTCCCCGTCTGGGAAATGGGGATAACGACTGGAACACTCTCTCATAGGCCAGAAAGATGTAAAGCACTCAGCCAGGGAGCACCCAGTACGTGGGAGCTATTAATGTCACTATGAACTGGGTGGAAGGGGAGACTTCAGCCATCAGAGCTGTCCGTTGATGGAGCATGGAGAAGAAATTTCCCCTGTCTCTGAGGTGGAGGAGCCCCGGGTCCCAGAGTGCAGGTTGGAATTCTGCTGAGCAAAGAGCTTTTGGGGAGGAAACCCCAAGGACTAGATGGTGGTTATGTCTGCCATCCTAGTTTATACTTAGACATGGGCAGGGGTGGACCTCTGTGTGTGTGTGTTGCTGGAGGAGGTGGCAAGTGGAAGGTATAGTGAGAGAAGGCCCACTCACCCGTCCTAAAGGACCAGGCCTACTGACTGCAGACAGCAAGACAGACCTGGTCTACCTTTCACATACTTGTTCCTTGAAGTCTTTGCAAGGGCCCTTCTCTGCTGGGCGAGAATGGCCTGCTTGGAAGGCATTCATGCGGAGTTCCAGCTGAGCTGGCAAGTGGCCCACCTGCAGTGTGGACATAGCTGGGCTGGGGGCAGAGTTCCGGTCTGAGGCCTCAGTTCTGAGCACCTGCTGACCTCACTGTGATGCTTGCTGTCCTGAGCTACTGCACTGGGTGAGAGAGGGGACCTTTGGATTATCTGTCCTTTGCATTCTACCCTCTAGCTACTTCCAGAAAGCATTTGAGGAAGCAAAGGTGCAGGGATAAGAGACCAGGTCAGGCCCACCAAGCAGGTAACCGGAACCTTTAATTTTATTATGTGGAATGCTTAATGCAGAGTTAATAGGGGCTGGAGTACCTAGCAGAGGGGAGGGGGGCAGAGGGAGCTACTGAGATAAATAAGAGGGGGGGCAGTAATGAGTTACATGTGGACTTGGGGGTGGAGGCTGCAGAATAGGAAAATGGGGGCACAAGAGAGCTACATACTTTATTCAAATACCACTGGGAGGCAGAGGGCAAGAGGCCAGGGCAGCATGTACATGGCAGGAGTTAGTGTCTCCAGCCTGCTGGGCCCTGGGGCTCCCCCTGGAGCCAAGGGTTTGGGCCTGAGCAGCTCTAACTCTCTGGGAAGCCCAAGGAGTTGGGGCTGAGAGCACAAGGACCACAGAGCCTGGCGAGGCTGGGGGGCGGGGGGCTGGTGGGAGCCGAGAGAAAGGCTCTGTGAATTGTCTCCGAACCCTTTCCTGGGATCCCGGCCTCCTCACGTCCTGGGTGTGCCTCAAAGTTGGGACACTGTCCTGGAGTGGGACCTGGGCCCTTTTGCTCCATTAGACAAAGAATGAGGTTATTGGCATCGAAATGGATCTGAGGGCCTCTGTGCCAATTCCTTCCTGTGTTCAGGAGGGCAGGGGGCACTGAAGGGTTGAGGAGACCTCAACCTCAGCTCCCATCCCACCCCAACTCCCTTGAGGTGGTTCAAAGCTGTCCTCAGCGCCCCACACCCAGGGGCAGACGGAGCCCCAGTAGTCCCTGACACAGGTTTCTGGCTGGCCCTGCTCTTAAGACACGTGGCCTGGGTGCACGGGTCAGACCCCCTATTCCTCGCAGAAGAGGGAACACAGGCACAGGGGTGGCCAGGCCTCCGATTCCCACCCGACCTACCCTGGGTGCTCCACCCTTCCAGAGGAGGGCAGGCGGGGCCTGCTCAGATCCTGGGATCGAGGGTCATTCCTTGGGGGGAAGGTACAGCCCCTCATTTTTCAGTTTAGGGGCAACAAGCTACCTCCTTCTCCTCTGCCCAGCCGAGTAGCCCAGGGCTGTGCCTGGGCCAGAGCCTGGGTAGGACGGGGTGGGGTCATCAAAGGCAGTGAGCCAGACAGAAGGCCTTCCCCTCAGCTGTCAGCCTCTGCAGCCTCCTCCTCTGCCGCCACCGGGCCTGAGATGGGCGAGGAACAGGGCGCGAGGGCTGGGGGAGGGGGCAGGGCAAGTGGG
>SJXQ01000198.1:879864-892987 GCA_006408695.1 Aepyceros melampus
GGCCGTCGGGCCTGCTCTCCGGGCGCCCCGGTCCACGCCCGCGTCTGCCTGAGGGTCCCTGGTGCGGCCTTCCGTCTGGGAACAGCCTGGGCCGGTGCCGTGGAGTGCCAGCCTGGGCTCCCGAGTGGTCACCTCTGTCCCGGGGTCCTGTGGCCTGGCTCCGGGTCCCATTCGGACACATTCCTGCCTGGTGACAGCAGGCACCTTTGGCCGCATGCTTGTGGCGGGCACCGGGGCACTTAAGTCACCACAAGGCTGCAGCCTCCCCGCTCTCTGCCAGCCTCAGCCCGTGGCCCGTGGGCCTGCAGGCCTCCGAGGCATCCTGAGTGTCACGGCCCAAGGAAGGGCCTCGGGGAAGCTCCAGGTCAGACCCCTGGTTTTGCAGACCTGCAGGCTGAGCCTCAAGAAGACACCGCCTGGCCCCGGGTCACGTACCTCTCAGCCCAGTGCCCTGACCCCACCCCGCCGGGGCCTCCCAGGCCACTGGGCAGCAGTTGTGGGCTTCGGGGCCATCAGAGCAGAGGACCTGCTTCTTCCTTGTGTGATGGGGGCGGAGCTCCTTAGTCTTTTGAGCCTGGGGGGGGGGTCTTGTCTGTAAATGGGGTCCTGTAACACTCACCTCGCAGCTCTGTTGTGAAGTGAGAGAAGGTAACAGGTGTACAGAGCCTGACACAATAGAGCCTGCTGAGTGCTGTTGTTTGTACTGTGATTATCATTATTTTTGGCGGTCTGCGCGACATCCACTGCCCTTGGCTGAATTCCACTCCAGGCAGGCTGCGTGCATCTTCCTGGGCTAGTCTTAGGAATCCTATGGTCGCCGCTCCTGGGCTGTGGTTTCAGTGGGGGTGAGATTCCCAGCCCCGAGCCTCCTGGTGCCAGCATCCTTTCCACAGCTGGTGACTCAGCCCGCGGGTCCTGCTGGAACTTGGTGCCTCTCCGCCTGATGGCCAGGTGCGGGGACAGAGTGTGTGGCCGCTGTGGGAGCTCTGGAAAGCTCTGGGCCTCTGTCTCTCCTCTGTAACAGGGCCAGTCTCCTCACCGTGGTAGCCTCTGGGCATGTTGAAGCTGAAGGCATCTTAAAAGTTGTCTGGTTGGATCCTCTTATGGTTGAAGTCTTTCTGAGGGACTGAGAGCTGAACAGAGCTCCCAGGCCCCTCTGTATTGGGCTGGAGTCTGGACTCCTGGGTCCTGGCCCCAACTCTGCCTTGAGGAGCCAAGGGGGCCTGGAAAATTCCTTACCTCTAGCTGGGATGGAGAGAGGGTCAACTGAAAGAAAGAAGGGGGAGCCTTTTGCAAACTGTAAAGTGCTCCGTATTTGGGAGGTTCTCAGGAGGGGGGCCTCGCTGGCCTAGAGGTCCAGGGAGGAGGGCAGCAGGTGGCCAGGCCTGTCGCTTTGCTCTTCTGCAAACTCCATGTAGTGGTTTAGGGTCCAGAGGCTGCTGCACTGAGGCCCCTCCCAGAGGGACAGACTCTAGTGGTAGGGCAGGTGGGGCAACCCAGGAGCTCCCTGCCCAGCCTGGGGGGCGAGCCTGGTGTTTGAAGATGACATTCTCCAACATCCTCAGAGGGAAGGGCAGGCAGATGATGTCCCACTCTCTCTCTGCTCTGGGCTCAGTCCCTGCCCTTGAGGAGCTCACAGCTCCTTGACTATCACTCATTCAATCCCATAGACCTTTCCTGAGTATTAGGCATGGTGCTGAGTACTAATGGCATTGATTAGTTTAGTTCTAGTTCTCAGCCTGGGGCTCAGCTCATGGTACTCAGGAAAGGTCTATGGGATTGAAGCGGGTGATGGTTGAGACAACCTCTCTGGTGGCAGGATGGAGTGTATAGGTGGAGGCAAGGTCTGCAGCTTGTCTGGGAGCACAGTGATGGACGTGGGTGAGTGAGGAGTGATGGTGGGCCTTGTGGCTGGCGAGGGAGGTGTGGGGAGGGATGTTGAGGACAGTGAGTCAGACAGTCCTGAGTTCATGGCCTCACTCTGCAAACTCCTACTTACAAACCAGCTGCCTGCTCTGAGCCTCAGTTTCTTTATCTGTTAAATGGGGATAATAGGATCTGTGTGACACAGCCATCCTGAGGCTCCAGAGAGGTAACATGTGCAGGCTCTCAAGGGCACGCATGCTGGACACTCATACAGTGTGATGAGAACAGAGGTCTTTGGAGAGAATGGATATAAATTACAGAAATATGTTATAAAAGTATAGTCGACAGGTACAGAAGTAAATGCAGTTTGCGTTGTCTTAGATTCATAGAGACGAAAGATAGATTTTTAGGGGAATTCATGAATTTACCCATTCTGTGGACAGTGCCTGAGTGCCTGCTCTGTACTGGCTGGCTGCTGGCCATACAGAGAGAAATTAGGCACTGTGTTGACACTGAGGTCCATGGTCCTGAGAAGGACACAGGCAGATAAACACCGAATTCACGGCACCCAATACATGGGCAGCACTGGGCGGGGTAACAGCACCAAGGGAATCATCTCAACTTTGGGGAGGAAAGGCTTTTTGCTTTCTAGTTTTGTTTTTTTTTTTGCTGTACTCTGTGGCATTGGCATCCTACTTCCCTGACCAGGGCGCAAACCCACGCCCCCTGCATTGGCAGTGTGGAGTCTTAACCACTGGATGGCCAGGGAAGGCCCCGGAAGGCTTTTTATCCCATAAAATGTTTGAGAACTAAAGAAAAAAATCACAAGCTTCCAAGTATGTAAAGAACCAAAAAAATAGGGAAATTAATCAAAATTTCAAGTGAAGAATTACAAACATCCTTTAAAAACTTGTTTAAAGCCAAATGATTATATTTAGTATGTAACATGGATACATTTTAATGTGTCCGATTATGCTGTGGGATCAGTCTGGGACCTACAAGGGTCTGCTGAAATGATTCTACACGCCAGGAATTGAGGTGCTCAGCAAAGGGAGCTGTCTGGTTGTCTGGGGCAATCAAAGAGGGCTTCTCAGGGGAAGGGATATTTGGGGCAAACCTGAAAGAGAGAGGAGGGGTTGAACAGAGGGGAAAGCAGCCTGATGGCAACTGAAGGAGCTGCGTGAGCAAAGGCAGAAAGCACCGGAAGAACTTGGGAGAAGAGCAGGCTGTTTGGTTTTAGGGTAGGGTGAACAAGCGAAGGCCCAGAGTGACAGTAGGAAGGTTAGCAGGACACTTTATCTCGAGGACAGTGGGGAGCCAAAAAGAATGTTTAGGAAGGAGAGCGGGTGGTGACATGGTCAGACTTCTTTTTTCGGCTGTGTTGGGTCTTTGTTGCTGTGCACAGGCCTGCTCTAGTTACGGTGCGTGGGCTGCTTACTGCGGTGGCTTCTCTTGTTGCAGAGCACGGGCTCCAGGGCACATGGGCTTTTCAGTAGCTGGCATACGCAGGCTCAGTGGTTGCAGGGCTTGGGCTAAATAGTTGTGGCCTATGGGCTTAGTTGCCCTGCAGCATACGGGATCTCAGTTCCTGGGCCAGGGATCAAACCCGTGTCCCCCACATTGGCAGGCAGATTCTTAGTCACTGGACCATCAGAGACGTCCCCAGAGTGTTTTTTAAAGTTCACTCTCAAAACATCATGAAAGATGCATGCTGTGTGGAGGAGAGGAAGGTGCTAGAAGAGAATAGAGGCAGGAAGGCCAGTTGGAAGGCTGAGATGTTAATCCCAGTGAAAGATGAGGACTTGTGCTGGGCAGGGTCAAGATGGGGAAAGAGGAGGAGGAGAGATTTGAGGAGTAATCAGGCAGTGATTGGAATGAAAGATGCTGGAAACAGGTGGTATACCAGCACCTGCTAGTCTCCCAGACTTCTGTGGGGCTGACGTTTTCATGGTGTATTTCCTGGCTGAATCCCCATGAAGAGGAGGCAGGCTTCTCTCAACTGAAATCTGCATTATGTGATCCTTCAACTAACCATAGTCCTATGTGCCCTGCATTTAAAAAATGTCAAAAAGGAAAAAAAAAGCCCACATGTAAGTGATATACAGACCAACTAGAAAATATAGAGAAGCAAAAATAAGAAAGTAAAACTCACTCTTAATTCCATCCTCTAGAGAGTGGTGACAGTTTGGTATAAATGTGTGTGCAACCAAGTGTACATCTGAACGTCCCTGTGTGTCTGCCTGCTTGAGCAGTTCAGTGCACAGTAGACGGGCTTGTCTCTAGGTGGAGGACGAGGTCGATGTTTGGGGTTCATCTCTGTACCGCGAGGCTCTGAGTGTTTGGGTTTCCATCAGCTTCACGGACAGCAAGCTGTTCTAGAAAAACAACTTTTTGCTCACTGCATCTGTCAGGGACTGAGAGAAGCTGGGTCAAGTTCCCTATACTTTTTGTTTGTTTGTTTGTTTGTTTTAATATACATTTACCCTGTCACTTTATTTTTTAATTGAATTTATAAATTATTTTTTTGGCTGCATGGCACTTGGGATTTTAATTCCCCTGCTGCTGCTGCTGCTGCTAAGTAGCTTCAATTGTGTCCGATTCTGTGCAACCCCAGAGACTGCAGCCCACCAGGCTCCCTCGTCCCTGAGATTCTCCAGGCAAGAACACTGGAGTGGGTTGCCATTTAATTCCCCTACCAGGGGTCAAACCTGTGCCCACACAATGGAAATATGGAGTCTTAATTGAACCTGCCAGGGAAGTCCCCTTTATTCTTAGCATACTTCAATTTCTCCTTGAATCTTCTTTAGTTTCCATTTTACAGACGTTGACACTATGTTATTTGGTGCATAAATATTTATATTTTTATATCTTTATTGTGTTTAATTTTAGCTTTGTAAAGTCTGCTTTCTCATCATTTTTAATGGTCTTTGACCTAAATTTAACTTTGTCAGATCATAACGTTGCAAACCCTGGTCATCTGTGTTTTCTTGGTATGCCTTCACCATCAGCAAACAAATATACACTATAGATATTTAAACGTTTGAACTCCAGAGGTCAATAGAACTGAGTTGGAATCCCGATCTGATACTTGTTGGACGTGTGACTGAGTCCCTTAAAGTTTCAAATCTTTATTTAAAATTTTAAAAATGTATTTACTTATTCGACTGCATTGACTCATAGTTGCATCCCTCAAGATCTTTCATTGTAGGGCACAGGCTCAGTAGCTGCAGAGCGAGGCTTCTCTCTAGCTGTGGTGGGCAGGTTTAGCTGCACCGCGGCATGTAGGATCTTAGCTCCTTGCCGAGGGATCGAACCTGTGTCCCCTGCATTAGAAGGCAGATTCTTAACCACTGGACTATCAGGGAAGTCTCTAAATCATCATTAATTTTTTTTTAAAGTAATTTACTTATTTGGCTGAGCTGGGTCTTAGTTGCAGGATGCAGGATCTAGATTCCAGACCGGGGATTGAACCCGGCCACCTGCACTGGGAATGCACAGCCTTGGCCACTGGACCACCAGGGATGCCCCCAAATCTTCATCTTTTATGAAAGAGACTCATAACAACTACACAGGGTTGTTGTGACTGAAGGAGAAAAGTCTGGCATTAAAAATAAAAGATCGTCGTGAGTGGGCACCCGCAGGCTCAGGGCCTTGTGCTGAGGGCAGGCCGGGAGTTTCTAAGCAGCCGCTCCCAGGGCCCATGCGGCACGAGCATATTCATGCGCAGAACTGATCACAGTGCCAGGTGGGGCACCTGGTTTCCACAGGAGCGGCTGGGGGAAGGGCTGCTGCAGCGCGAAGGATGGAGGCAGGCACCCTAAAGGTCTTCGGGGAAGACCGAGGGCTCAAAAAATCTGGAAGGAACTTGGATTTTACCAGTCACAAGCACTCCATTTTTCAGTGAATTAAACAGAGTGGTTCAGAGAGGGCCAAGGATATGTCTGAGGTCACCAAGGGGAAGCAGCAACTTGGGTCCTTGAACCTGAATCCTGACTTGAGGTCCAGCACTCAGCACCAGGCACCCCAGAACCCGGAGCAATATCAGCAGGGACCGTGTCTTCGGTAGGCCCCCCAACCCCTTCCCCACAGGGTCCCCTGAGAGCCCTGTCCTGGACTGCACCTGGGTGGGGGGCACCTCCTGAGGGTGGAGGGGAGCAGGCGTGGGGACAGGGCAGATCCCGAGGAGTGGGCAGGGTGGCTGCCGGGCAGGAGGGGCACCCAGCTGCAGGGACTGGAGTCCTGACTCATGAGGGTGAGCCGCAAAGGGGAAGGCCCGGGGCTCAGACGAGGTGGGAGAGGTGCAGGAGCTGGGGTAGCAGAGAAGGAGGAGGCTGGAGAACCCGGTGGTCAGAGGAGGGGGTCAGACCCAGCTCAAACTGTGGGGCAGCCCCGGTGCCTCCCAACTCTGCTTCCACAACCGCAAGATGAGGGTGGGGGTGATGCCTCCCGGGGGTCCTGGTGGGGGGCAAAGAGCAGAGCTGCCGCCGTGGGTCCTCTGGTTCCCAAGAAGGTGGGCTCGAGGCCCTCTGCGCCTCCAAGGGCCGTGCACAAAGGGTCTGTAAATACTTGCTGAATAGCGAACCGTGAGCCCATGACTGCCTGAGTGAGTGGCAGAGGGAGACTAGTTCTAGCTGAGGCCAGTTTCTGTCCTGAGGACTTTGAGAATTTCAGCCCTGTCGGCCCCCTGTGACCCGTGGGCAGGATTGAGCCCCACTCAGAGAGTGGCCTGAGTGCTGCCCACTTACCTGCAAGGCTCTGCCTCCTTTCTAATGAAGACGTTTGTTGTTGGTGGTTTTTTTTTTTAAATCTTATAAAGAGCTTGCAATTATTTATTTGCCATACCATGAGGCATACAGGATCTTTGTTCCTCGACCAGGGATCGAACTCCCGCCCACTGCAGTAGAAGCACAAAGTCTTAACTCCTAGACCACCAGGGAAGTCCCAAGCCATTTATATTTTCTGGACCCTTCTACTCTCCCTCACGTTCCTCTTGGACCAAGGCAGAGAGAACACCAAGAGGAAACCAGGAAGGGTTCTGACTGTTGTTGTTGTTATAAGATCTGGTTCAACCTCTGGAATTGGGGTGGGGGCAGGGGCATTGGCGTGGTTGGGAGGAATCAGGTTGAGCTGTCAGGTATGACCAGAAGCTGTGACCTGGTGAGCCGGCCACTGGGGAGGAGATGACAGCACTGGCTTAACAGCACGGCTCTGGAGTAACTCTGGGCATGCTTCACCTCCCTGTGCCTCAGTTTTCCCATCTGTAAAGTGGGGAGAATTATAGCACCACTTCTGGAGGTCACTATGATCTATGAAAAGCACTTAGAACTCCTGGAATGCAATAAACATTCCTTTAACAAACATCTATGGAGCACCTACTTGGGGTCCTCAGATTAAATCAGGGAACTATAACAAAAGCACAAACTCCAATTGAGGGAAACAAACAAAGCCCCACATAAGTGAATTCTACATGGTTTGATAAGGTGAAGGGGGTGTCATGAGTAGGGGGAAGGGTGGCCCACAGCTTTAAGCAGGGCCATTAAGGCAGGCCTCACTGAGTGAAGACTTGAGGTTTCCAGGGTAGTTGAACATAGGGGTCTCTGGAAAGAACATTCCAGACAGAAGGAGCAGTCAGGGTACAGGTAAATTCAGAGGACAGGCAGATTCCTGGCTGTGTTTGTTTTCCCTTTTTAAAAATCACTGTGTTTTAACATCTTTATTGAGGTGTAGTTAACATACAATGTGCTCAGAGGGTAAAGAATCCACCTGCAATGCGAGAGACTTGGGTTCGATCCCTGGGTTGGGAAGATCCCCTGGAGGAGGGCATGGCAACCCGCTCCAGTATTCTTGCCTGGAGAATCTCATGGACAGGGGAGCCTGGTGGGCTATAGTCTATGGGATTGCAAAGAGTCGGACACAACTGAGCAACTAACGCTAACATACAATAAACTGTACGTGTTTACAATGTGCGTTTTGATGAGTTTTGACACATCCATATACACATGTGAAACCACAGTCAAGAAAATAACATATTTGGGGGACTCGCCTTCCAGCACAGTGGGCCTAGGTCCAATCCCCGGTCAGCCTCACTGGGTCCACCTCAGCGGCTTCCTCACTGGTCCCCTGCTTCTGCTTGGCCCCTCAGCCCTCTCACTCGCTGCTCCTGTCCCTCCAGGGCTCAGCACTCCCCACCTGGGGGCCTGTGCCCTGCCTACTCCTGCCCAGTAGCTAAGCCCGAGTGCTGCAGGGATGAGCCCTTGCGCCGTGAAGACCTGATGTAGCAAAATAAAAATGTGTCCCTGTCCTTTAAAGAAAGAAAATAACATATTCATCACCTGCAAAGCTTTCTTTCTGTCCCTTGGTCATCCTTTCCTGCATTTCCACCCCATCCCCAGGCCACCATGATCTGCTCCTGTCCCTGTAGATTAATTTGTATTTTTTAGAGTTGTGTGTAAATGGAGTCATACAGTATGTACTCTTTTTTTTTTTTTTTTTGGCTTGGCTTCATTCACTCAACTTAATTGTTTTGAGTTTATCCATGTCACTGTGTGTATCGACAGCTTACCCTTTCTATTACTGAAGAATATTCCATTGTATGGATAGACCACAATTTGTTTATCCGTTCACCTGTTGATGGACGTTTGAGCTGTTTCCAGATTTTGTCTATTACAAATAAAGCTACTGTGAACATTCATGTAAAGTCGTTGTGTACATATGTTTCCATTTCTAGTGGGTAAATACTAGGAGTGGAATGTCTGGGTTGTGTGCAAGGAGTATATTTAACTTTTTAAGAAAACATCAAACCATTTTCCAAGGTGGTTGTACCATTTTACATTCTCCCTGGCAGAGTATGAGAGTTTGACTTCCTCCACAGACTTGGTATGGTCAGTCTTTTTCTTTTTTAATTAAAAAATTTTAAAAAGTTGGCTGCTCTGGGTCTTCATTGCAATGCACGTGGGGTTTCCCTAGTTGCAGATCACGGGCTCTAGAGTGCCTGGGCTCCACAGTAGTGGCATGAAGCTTAGTTGCTCCAAGGCATGTGGGATCTTAGTTTCCTGACTTGCGTCCTCTGCATTGAATCAAACCTGCGTCTCCTGCCTGGAAAGGCAGATTCTTAACCACTGGACCACCAGGGAAGTCCCTGGTCAGTTTTTTTGAAAAAATTATTTATTATAGGCCATACCGGGTCTTAGTTGAGGCATTTCGGATCTAGTTCCTTGACCAAGAATTGAACCTGGGCCCCTTGCACTGGGAGCATGGGAGTCTTAGCCACTAGACCACCAGGGAGGCAAGTCTCCCTGGTCAGTTTTTCAAATGATAATTTTAGCCATCTAATAAATGTGTAGTGACTTTAATTTGCATTTCCCTGGTGATGAATCATGAACTTCTTTTCCCGTACTTATTTGCCATCTGTATATTTTCTTTGGTGAAGTGTCTCTTCAAATCTTTTGCCCATTATAAAAAGGGTTTTTTTTTTTTTTTTGAGTTTGGAGTGCTCTTCATTTATTCTGATTACAGTTCTTTGTTAGTTATACAACTTGCAAATATTTTTCTCCAAGTTTTTGGCCTGTAAAGTTGTCTTTAGAAGGGCAACATTTTTAAATTTTTAAGAAATCCAATTTATCATTTTTTCTTATGGGCTGTGCATTTAACACTGTATCTAGGAAATCTTTGCCTGACTAGAGTCCCCAAGATTTTCTCCTATATTTTCTTCTAGAAGTTTTACAGTGATCTGTTTGGAGGTAGTGAGGTTTTTGTTTCTCTTCTGCAAATGGCTATTCAATTGTTTGAGTACCATTTGTGGAAAAGACTGTCCTTTCCCTGATGATTCATCTTTTGCACCTTTGTTGAAAATCAGTTGACCATATGTTTGGGTCTGTTCTTGAGCTTTCTATTTTTCCCATTCATGTTTTTCTTTATGCTAATACCACACTGTCTTGACTACTGTAGCCTTATAATGAGTCTTGAGATCAGGCTGTATAATTCTTCTGACTTTGTTCTTTTTCAGATTGTTTTGACTATTCTAGATTCTTTGAATTTCCATATAAATTTTAGAATCAGCTTGTTAATTTCTCAAAAATAGCTTGTTGGGATTTTTATTAGGATTTAAATAAATCTATAGATTTATTTTAATAAATTTATTTAAATAAATCTATAGATATAATTTGGGGGGGACTGATATCATAATAATATTAGACTTTTAATCCATGAATGTGTTATATTTCTCCATTCATGTCTTCTCTAATTTCTCTCAACAATGTTTTATAGATTTCACATTTTGTCCAATTTATCCCTAAGCATTTTGTATTTTATGCTATGTTAAATGATATGATTAAAAAACTTTTTAATTTGAAATTAATTTTAAACTTACAGAAGAGTTGTAAAGACAGTTCAAATAGCCCCTGTATATCCTTCATCCAGTTTCCGCTAATGCCTGTTTTATTTCCAAGATCCAAGTCAAGATCCCACATTGCACTTAATTGTCGTGTCTCCTTAGTCTTCTCCCATCTGTGACAACTTCTCAGGAATCTTTCCTTTCATGACCTCAACATTTTTGAAGAATACTGGCCAGACATTCTGTAGAATGTCCCCCAATTTGGCTATTTCTGATATTTTCTCATTATTAATCTGAAAGTATGAATCTGGGGGGAAAACACTACACGGGGAGGTCCCCTTCTCATCACATCATATTAGGCATATGTGCGTGCTAAGTCACTTCTGTTGTGTCTGACTCTTTATGACCCTATGGACTGTAGCCCCCTAGACTCCTTTGTCCATGGAATTCTCCAGGCAAGAACACTGGAGTGGGTTTCCATGTCCTTCTCCAGAGGATCTTCCTAACCCAGTGATCAAACCCTCGTCTCTTATATCTCTTGCATTGGTAGGTGGTTTCTTTACCACTAGTGCCATCTGGAAAGCCTCTTGCATTAGGGATAACATGATATTGATATGGCTTGTTAATGGTAATGTCAACTTTGACTCCTTGGATAAGGTTGTGTTTGCTAGGCTCTTCCATTATAAGGATACCGTTTCCCCTTTACTTATTCTATCTGTTAGATGTGAGTCGAGTCACTAAGTCTGGCTGACAGTTGAGGAGATGGAAATTAAGCTCTACTTCCAGCACCACCTGGATGGGAGACCTGGGGTCGATCCCTGGGTTGGAGATCCCTTCTTCCTCTGAAGAAAGGAAAGGCTACCCACTCCAGTATTCTGGCCGGAGAATTCCATGGACAGTATAGTCTATGGGGTTGCAATGCATCGGACACGACTGAGTGACTTTCACTTTTCAGCTCAACAGAGTTTATTTAGGCTTTCCCTATTATTTGTAATTTGTTTCTCTAACACAGAGAAATAGAGCTCTTATTATCTATAGCATATTTACCTATTGTTCAAACAGTGTACATATAAAACAGTCTCAGAATTGCTAACCCATACCTTGTAAAAAACAAATTCACCAACTAATATATAGTATTTGTAAACAGTTGCTTTTGTCTCTTGCTTTACAGTATCTAGTAAAAACACTATTGTATGAAGTTCCCTAGGTCAGGTCTTCTCTACTTCTTAAGTGTTATTATATCATGAATTTATAATATGAATCTATCCCTCTTTCACATTTTATACTTTTATTTTAAATGACCTGGAAAATCTTAAAACTTCTAATTTTACGAGTATATAAAAATATAGTTAATTTTTTTCATATATTGGTGTATTTTGCAACCTTGCTAAACTCACTAACTTTTTATAGTAGGCTTTTTCTGTAGATTATTTAGAATTTTCTATAGAGATGATTCTGTTGCCGATGAATAAAGATAGTGTTGCTTCTTCCAACCTATATGCTTTTTATTTCATTTTCTTGCTTTATTGCACTGGCTAGCTCTTCCAATACAATGTACAATAGAAGTGAGAGTGGGCATTCTGGATATGTTTTGAAGGTAGAGCTAATCTGATTTCCTAAAGGATTGGTGTTTAGTGATTATTATGAACACGGCTTTCTTCTGCTGGAGGAATAGTCAATGCTCACATAAGGAGCCTGGGGCCCCAGCAGGGGTGGTGGGGATGGTTTGTGGGGGGGCAGGAATGGTCAGAGTGTTATCAAGAGACCCCTGCTTAGCAGAGGTGAGAGGTGGGTGAACAGGAAACTTTCCTATGCTTCTTCCTTCTTCCAGTTTGGGCTTAAATGTGAAGGGACTAAGAGGATTCCATGCAATTTTTTTCTTTTTATTGAGGGAAGACAGGCTAAGTTTATTTTGAGATTAACTCCCAAATAGGTCATTAAGCACTTTTCTGTCCCATAATCCCAGATTCCTAATTTGAGTGTCCATCCCAAAGCAGCTGAGTAAGCAGGATTCCTGGGTTTGGAGTATGGAAACTTGGGTTGGAATCCTGGGTCTGTAAGCACCAGCTATGATCCAAGGGGAGTCCCAGCCTCATCTGCCCATCTATGCGACCATGTTATGAAGCTCAGGGTGGCTGTGAGCGAGCACCACACCACCACCACCATCAACTGTGATAATAATGGCCACACCTATCGAAATTTAACTACATGCCAGGCTCTTTTCTAAGTATCTTATTTGTATCAGTTCATCTTTCCAAGTATCCTTTGAGGTGGGTATTTTTCTTGTCTCCAAGTTGCTAATGAAGACACTGTGCTCAAGTGGTAGAGCAGGATGTGTGATTCCTGACCACGTTTGGGGACCGTCTGTCTTGCTGGTGCTGCCTCCTCAGCTCAAACATTACCTCCTGACAGAACTCGCCCCTGATTTTCCTTCCCTGGGCTCCCCGACACCCATCAACCTGTGCTTTCCCACATTAGGAACTATGCCTGGCTTCTCCTCACACCCCAGCATCTAGGGAGGGACACTGGAGAACGGATCCTTTGCCCTGAAAGCGCGGCTCAGGAAGCAGCCTGTGTCGCCATCTTGTAGGTCAGCTGTGGCTCTGATCACACCTCTGGGGTCACTAGGAAGAAGGCCTCCATCAGGGAGGCTGGGACTCCAGATGAAGCCCGTGGCCTGAAGGCATCTTGGAGCCTGCTCCTCCTCCCCTGCACCGTGGCCAGGCAGCTCCAGGAAGTGTTGTGCATGACACACGCCCCCCACTCACCACCTCCCAGAGAAGGGATCATTGTGTCCGAAGGGTTAATGAGGGATGCGAGGAAGGGGCCCTTTAGCCATGATGCCCTCTGACCTTTCATAAATCAGAGGGGATGGGGGACAAGGGGGCTGCTTGGCAGGACTTGGTGGGGTGGGGGCTTAGAAGC
>SJXQ01000198.1:915189-1050889 GCA_006408695.1 Aepyceros melampus
CCCCCCCCCCGCAAGGCAGGCTGGGATGAGCTGAAGTCGCTATTTTTTAGATGAGGAAACTGAGACACAGAGAGGCTGCCCAGTCAGGACTTCAGGCTCACCCAGGTGCTCCAGCCCTGGTCATCTCTCTCCAGGGCTGCAACCCACCCACCCCTTAAGAGGCCTGGAGGATCCCGAAAGCCCTGGTCCCTTGTCTGGAATCACAGAAGCTGGAGCCCTTGGGAGATTGTGCTCAGATGCTCCATTCAGTTGACTTGGTGGTGGATGGGGCATGACAGAGGCCCCTAGGTTTGCCCTCCAGAAACCACAGTCCAGGAGGAGAGACAAATCAGTAAAGAGTCAGTGTGCTGGAGACAGGCGGCCTGGGATCTCATTTAGGCTGGAAGGTTGGGAAAGGAAGGCTTCCTGGAGAAGGTGACTGTGCCCAGAGCCTCAACAGATGAATAAAAGTTCACCAGGCAAAGAAATGGAGGGAGAAGGCAGGAAAGGAGCTGGGATTGTGGGGGAGTCTGGGAAGAAGGTGAGCAGTGTGTGTTGGGGTAGGGAGGCCCCACCAGGCTGGTGCACTGGATCAGGGTGGGGCAGGAACAGTGGGAGAGCTAGGCAGGGGGGAGGGGCAGTGCGGGCTGCAGAGGGCAGGGAGGAAGGGCTCCTGAAGACCCAGGGTGCCCTGATAAGGTACAAGGACTGCATCCTGAGGGCAGTGGAATGGTCACTGAAGGATTTTAAAGGGGTCCGTTTGTGTTCTAGGAAGATCTTACAGGCTGGGTCTATGCTGGGTTTATTACTGTTTTCCCAGCACCCAGGTCAGTAACTGGCTTCCCAGGTGGCACTAGTGGTAAAGAACACATCTGCCAGTGCAGGAGACGTAAGAGACGTGGGTTCGATCCCTGGGTGGGGAAGATCCCCTGGAGGAGGGTATGGCAACCCACTCCAGTATTCTTGTCTGGAGAGTCCCATGGACGGAGGAGCCTGGAGTGCTACAGTCCATAGGGTAGCAAAAAGTCGGACATGGCTAAAGTGACTTAGCAAGGACTCAGCTCAGTAACTGGTCCACAGTTCAGTTCAGTTCAGTCGCGCAGTCGTGTCCGACTCTTTGCGACCCCATGAATCGCAGCACGCCAGGCCTCCNGACTCTGATGCTGGGAGGGATTGGGGGCAGGAGGAGAAGGGGACGACAGAGTATGAGATGGTTGGATGGCATCACTGACTCGATGGACATGGGTCTGAGTGAACTCCAGGAGTTGGTGATGGACAGGGAGGCCTCACATGCTGCGATTCATAGGGTTGCAAAGAGTCGGACATGACTGAGTGGCTGAACTGATAACTGAGGATTGATAAGTATGATCCCATTGCCATTTACTTTGTGGTCTTGGGTTTGAGTTTATACACCCTTTCTGTGTTTCCTTTCTAGAGAAGATCCTTTAGCATTTGTTGAAGAGCTGGTTTGGTGGCGCTGAATTGTCTCTGCTTTTACTTGTCTTTAAAGCTTTTGATTTCTCCTTCATATTTGAATGAGATCCTTGCTGGGTATAGTAATCTGGGCTGTAGGTTTTTCTCTTTCATCACTTTAAGTATGTCCTGCCATTCCCTTCTGGCCTGATGAGTTTCTATTGAAAGATCAGCTTTTATCCTTATGGGAATCCCCTTGTGTGTTATTTGTTGTTTTTCCCTTGCTGCTTATAATATTTGTTCTTTGTGTTTGATCTTTGTTAATTTGATTAATATGTGTCTTGGGGTGTTTCTCCTTGGGTTTATCCTGTTAGGGACTCTCTGGGTTTCCTGCACTTGGGTGACTATTTCCTTCCCCATTTTAGGGAAGTTTTCAACTATTATTTCCTCAAGTATTTTCTCATGGTCTTCCTTTTTGTCTTCTTCTTCTGGGACTCTTATGATTTGAATGTTAGGGCATTTGACTTTGTCCCAGAGGTCTCTGAGGTTGTCTTCATTTCTTTTCATTCTTTTTTCCTCTCTGCTTCATTTATTTCTACCATTCTATCTTCTACCTCTCTTATCCTATCTTCTGCCTCCGTTATTCTACTGTTGGTTCCCTCCAGAGTGTTTTTGATCTCATTTATTGCATTATTCATTATATATTGATTCTTTTTTATTTCGTCTAGGTCCTTGTTAAACATTTCTTGCATCTTCTAAATCTTGTCTCCAGGCTATTTATCTGTAACTCTATTTTGTTTTCAAGATTTTGGATCATTTTCACTATCGTTATTCTGAATTCTTTTTCAGGTAGATTCCCTATCTCTTCCTCTTTTGTTTGGTTTGTTGGGCATTTATCCTGTTCCTTTACTTGCTGAGTATTTCTCTGCCTTTTCATCTTGTTTATATTGCTGTGTTTGGGGTGGCCTTTCCATATTCTGGCAGTTTGTGGTTCCTCTTTATCATGGAGGTTCCTTGCTGTAGGTGGAGTTGGACAGGTGGCTTGTCAAGGTTTCCTGGTTAGAGAAGCTTGTGTCAGTATTCTGGTGTGTGGAGCTGGATTTCTTCTCTCTGGAGTGCAATGAAGTGTCCAGTAGTGAGTTTTGAGATGTCAGTGGGTTTGGTGTGAATTTGGGCAGCCTGTATATTGAAGCTCAAGGTTATGTTCCTGTGTTGCTGGAGAATTTGCATGGTATGTCTTTCTCTGGAACTTGTTGGCCCTTGGGTGGTGCTTGGTTTCAATGTAGGTATGGAGGCTTTTGATGAGCTCTTATCGATTAATGTTTCCTGCAGTCAGGAGTTCTCTGGTGTTCTCAGGTTCTGGACTTAAGCCTCCTGCCTCTGGTTTTCAGTCTTATTCTTACAGTAGCCTTAAGAACTTCTCCATCTCCTTTCAAAGACAATAGGCTGCCTTTCTGGGTGCCTGATGTCTTCTGTCAGCATTCAGAAGTTGTTTTGTGGAATTTGCTCAGCGTTCTAATGTTCTTTCAATGAATTTGTGGGGGAGAAATTGGTCTCCCCGTCCTATTCCTCCACCATCTAAGGGCTGCCCCCTAAAGTGTTTTCAAATAACCAATATTTTTAAGTCTATGAGATAAAGGGCAGATTTAGTATCTTAATTCTATAATTAAGTAAATATTCTGAGAAATTTAGTAGGTAGTAATTTAGTAATAGAAAAATTTAGTAGTATAGAAATAAGGTCATGATGCTAGAAAGTGGTAGAACCAGAACTGGAATGAAAGATATTTTTCACTGCACTAGGTCACAAGTTAATTTTCCTTAGTATTTTCCTTCAGAAAAACCTCTAGATTCAGGAAAATGCATTTTATAAATATTTGCTGTTGTTCAGTCACCAGGTCGGTTTCGACTTTGCTACCCCATGGACTGTGGCACACTAGGCTCCTCTGTCCTCCACTGTTTCCTGGAATTTCTCAAACTCATGTCAATTGAGTTAGTGATGCCTTTCAACCATCTCATCCTCTGTCACCCCCTTCTCCTCCTACCCTCAATCTTTCCCAGCATCAGGGTCTTTCCCATTGAGTCAGCTCTTTGCATCAGGTGGTCCAAGTATTGGAGCTTCAGCTTTAGCATCCTTCCAATAAATACTCAGGGTTGATTTTCTTTAGGATTGATGACTAGTTTGATTTCAAGGCAATCAGACTCTCCTTAAGAGTCTCTCAAGAGTCTTCTGCACCACAACTTGAAAACATCAATTCTTCACCTCTCAGCCTGTTTTATGGTCCAACTCTTACATCCATACATGACTACTGGGAAAACTATAGCTTTGACTAGATGGACCTTTGCCTGCAAAATGAGGTCTTTGATTTTTAATATACTGTCTAGATTTGTCTTAGCTTGCCTTCCAAGAAACAAGTATATTTTAACTTCATGGCTGCAGTCACCATGCAGTGATTTCATCCCCAAGAAATTAAAATCTGTTAGTGCTTCCACTTCCCCCTTCTATTTGGCAAGAAGTGATGGAATCTGCAGCCATGATCTTAGGTTTTTGAATGTTGAGTTTCAAGCCAGCTTTTTCACTCTCCTCTTTCACCCTTATCAAGATACTCTCTAATTCCTCTTTACTTTCTGCCATTAGAGTGGTATCACCTGCATATATGAGGTTTTTGATATTTCTACGGGCAGTCTTGATTACAGCTTGTGATTCATCCAATCTGACATTTCACATGATGTATTTTGCATTTAAGTTAGATAAGCAGGATGATAATATACAGCCTTGTCATACTCCTTTCCCAATTTTGAACCAGTCGTTGTTCCATGTCCAGTTCTAACTGTTTGCTTCTTGACCTACAAACAGGTTTCTCAGGAGACAGGTAAGGTGGTCTGGTATTACTCTTTAAGAATTTTCCACAGTTTGTTGTGATCCACAATGTCAAAGGCTTTAGCCTAGTCAGTGAAGCACAGGTAGATTTTCTTTTTTTTCCTTTTCTGGAATCCCCTTGCTTTCTCTGATACAATGAATGTTGGCAGTTTGATCTCTGATTCCTCTGCCTTTTCTAAACCCAGGTTGTATATCTGGAAATTCTTGGTTCACACACTGCTCCAGCCTGGCTTGAAAAATTTTGAGTATAACCTTACTAGCATGTGAAATGAGCACAACTGTATGGTAGTTTGAACATTCTTTGCCATTGCTCTTTTTTGGGATTGGAATGAAAACTGATCTTTTCCAGTCCTGGGACCATGGCTAAGTTTTCCAAATTTGCTGGTATATTGAGTGCAATACTTTTAACAGCATTATCTTTTAGGATTTTAAATAGCTTAGCTGGAATTCCATCACCTCTGCTAGCTTTGTTGGTAGTAATACTTCCTAAGGCCCATTTGACTTCACACTTCAGGGTGTCTGGCTCTAGGTGAGTGGCCATACCGTTGTGGTTATTTGAGTCATTAATTTTTTTTTTTAAATAATTTTTCAGTGTATTCTTGCCACCTCTTCTTAATCTCTTCTTTTTCTGTTAGGTACTTACCGTTTCTGTCCTTTATTGTGCCCATCCTTGCATGAAATATTCCCTTGATAGCTCCAGTTTTCTTGAAGAGTTCTTTAGTCTTTCCTAGTCTGTTGTTTTCTTCTATTTCTTTTC
The DNA here is from genome assembly GCA_006408695.1 of Aepyceros melampus. Lineage (NCBI taxonomy): Eukaryota > Metazoa > Chordata > Mammalia > Artiodactyla > Bovidae > Aepyceros > Aepyceros melampus. Next base: position 920,217 of record SJXQ01000198.1, read on the forward strand.
ATTGTTCATTGAAAAAGCCCTTGTTATCTCTCCTTGCTCTTCTCTGGACCTCTGTATTCAGTTGGATATATCTTTCCCTTTGTCCTTTGCCTTTTGCTTCATTCCTTAGCTCTTTGTAAAGGTTCCTCAGACAACCACTTTGCCTTCTTGAATTTTTCTTTGGAATGATTTTGGTCACTGCCTCCTGTATAATTTACTAACCTCCATCCATAGTTCTTCTGGCACTCTGTCTACTGGACCTAATCTAATTTATACACATAAGAATATGTAGATAAGTATTTTCTTTTTAAAATATGGCCTTTAGTTGTTTACTGTGTTAAATGATTGGGTGTATGTGCTTAGAGAGTAAAAGTTTATAGATAAGTCCAAAGACCCCTTTAATGTCCAACTTCAGTCCCGTTCTCTCTCCTCAGGGGCAAATGCCCACATGAATTTGATAATGTTATCCTTCTAATCGGTAAAAAAAAAAAAAAAAAATCTCAATTTCCAGACAAATGTATGATGCTATATCATTTATTCATAAAAAATTATGAGGATAACATACAAATAAATCTATGTTCTCTTTCTTTTTCATTTATCATCAAATGGATCTTGAAGTATGCCAGACTTTTCTAAACATGACATAAAATGCAGAGTCTGCTTTTAGAATCTAGATCTCTAGTAGACATGTCTAGTATCTTTCCACTATCACATTGCCTATTAAACGTCTGACTAAGACTTTTTTAAAATTTGGAAATATGCTTTCAAGTTTGATTAAAATTCCATCTGGTCTAAATTTAACAGATAAGAAAGAGAGGAGGAAAAGCATTTGGGGAGACTACTTTGTGCTTGCTAAAGAGCTGAATAAAAGTGCCTCCTGGGCAGAAAGTTTGTTATTCCATTTTCCTGCAGAAGGAATGTTCAGTTAGAACTTATTCATTAGTGTTTGGGAAAAAGTAACTTACCTCCTTGAATTAAATCAATTTATATCCATCAGAGTAGGGGAGTTGAACAGAATTTCAGAGTATATTATTCAGTAATCTTTTCTGTTTTCCACATTGGAAATGAGAAGATGCTACAAAATACCAGTATAAATAGAATTGCCATTTTAGAGCAAGACTGAGTGAAAAAAAAAAAAAAACCCACTTTATTTGTAAAAGCATTTGGGTGGATATGACCCAGAGGCTGTAGTTAGATCTTTTCTGGGTTGAAAGGAGTGTTGATGGTCTAGTTGCTAGTTGTGTCCGACTGATACACTGGTAAATGTTTACCAACTGGCTTTTCTGAGAGATGAGTACACCCTGAGTTAGAGCATTTGCCCATTTACATGGTATAAATACTCTCACCATGGTCGATTTCAAACTACCTACTTGACATTATAATGGTATGCCTCTGTTTATCTCTTTCACCTCCCTGTTGAGCGATAAATAGCGATAAACCTATAAATCCCATAATATAGGATTTATAATGTACTAGATACAAATTTTCCAGATAAGAATACTGGAGCAGGTTGCTATTTCCTATTCCAGGCGATCTTCCTGATCCAGGGATTGAACTCACGTTTCCTACATTGGCAAGCAAATTCTTTACCACTAAGTGACCCGGGAAGCCAACCACTACATAGCATTTATAACATACTAGGTATAAATAACCTCAAGAGCATGAAAAATAGTGAGATGAAATAAAATAATAAGAAAGGATGAGTTTTGAATATTTATTACCTTGTTTTGAATATATTTACTTAAATTAGTAAATACAGAATTTAATTTTTAATGATGTCTATGTTTACCATCTGGCTCATGATGTTCATTAAAATTTAATAGTTGGCTCTAATGAGCCACTGTGAGTCTACTATAGCACACCCCTGTGTTAGAGAATATAACTAAGAATTTTGTTTTAATAAGCTACCTACTGAATTGTAAGTTATATGGGAAAGTAAAAGCAAAGAGAAATAGAGAGTTGTGTTAATATGCAACTTTTACAGTAATCTTGCTCATGTATTTTAATAAGAATATTTAAAAATAATTTTGTTTATTTAGGTGAGAGTTGACTGTGTCAGATGTGCTTTATTTCTTGGTTCTTTATCTCAACTTTTAAGTGATAGCATATGAAGTAAACTTAGGTGAGTAGATACTGTCAGTATGTCATATATAATAATAAATATTACTTATTTTTTTTTCCTTAAGGAGTAACTGTGACGCCTGATGAAGAACAAAACTTGAATCATTACGTACAAGTTTTACAGAACCTAATACTAATGTTCCCACTAAGGAGCCAGGTCGTCAGAAAAAATCAAAGTCTCCAAATAATGGAGGACCGAGAGTATCAAGAGTTAAGGAGCTAAAATATATGCATGATGTCGGTCCAGGTGACAATGATGTTTTAATCAATCCCATCAGTGAAGAAACCACAACTTTCCCTACTAGGGGCTTCACATTGGAAATAGACAAGAAAAAAAGTACTACAAGCACAGCATTCTGGTCGATTAAACCAAATAATGTTTCTGTTGTTTTACATACAAAAGAACCTTTTATTGAGAAAGATGAGCCAGCGCCAGAGCCAGAGCCAGAGCCAACTGAACATCGCACTGAGGCACCAACGCAAGTGCCAAGTGTTACCGAACCGAGTCAAGATGTCACCTCTTTAAGCAGGAGCACTGACTTGGATACCGCCACGGAAGAAGATGTTCCTCAGCTCTCAGGTGACAATGGAATGGATTATCTTGAATCACATGATGTGTACAACGAAGACATTTTGAAAAGAATTGCAGATATTAATTCACAGTTGCATCACGTACCTCTTCCTGAGAGCTACAAGCCAGAATATAGAGCGGACATTCGAGCCTCCAAAGAACACCTAAAACGAAGCCTTGCTCTAGCCATGGCAGCAGAACACAAATTAGAAAAAATGTATAAATCCCAGCTGTTACCAGAAGGACAAAGCAATGGTGGAGTTTATGACATTGTAACTGTTATTAACATGCTGTATAATTCTAGATATAAATTATCTGAATATTTAGATATAAAATATGTTCCATCAGAGATGAGAAGAAAAGCCACTGTAGTAGTCCATACATTGAAAAAAATACTATGTGCTGGTCATGGAGAAGAAACTCACAACCTCCTTAAGCAGTTATTAAATAATAATATAAAAATTTTACACATACTTGATACTCATGACAAAGATGATTCAAGCTAACTGTGCATTCATTCGTGGGAGAAATAAGCATATTAGTGATTCAAAATTGTATGAAAATATTTTCTATTGTAGTTCACTGTGTAACATCTTTATATGTCATGTGTTATGAAAAATTTTCATATGCACTGAAACCTACCAATTAAAAATAAAACTTTGGTTCAGGAGTTTGTAGTTTTCTCATTAATTTTAAAAGTTATGAGTATCTAATCTTTAAAGTGTTTAAGCTTTGATTTTACTTGATAGGGTGGTAAATTCTTCCATTTTATAAGGCTTAAGGGGCTGTGCAGTCCACTATGTATGTAGTGGTAGTAGTAGTGTTAGTCGCTCAGTCGTGTCCAGCTCTTTGCAACCTCTTTCGCTGCAGCCCACCAGGTATCTGTCCATGGGATTCTCCAGGCATGAAAACTGGAGTGGGTTGCCATTCCCTTCTCCAGAGTAGCTGGTTTTAAATAACTGCATATAAATGTAAAATTTTAGGATATGTTATCTTATTATTCTCTTAGAGGATCTGAGCATTCTATCTGAATAGCATAATTGGAGCTTGTAATCAAAACTACTTTTATCTGAATATTATATATGTGCCACCTTTGAAAGGTGGATGATATATTAAGATACATCCCTATTCCTTTGTTGTTAAATACTTCTGGAGTATCAGTGAAGGACTGTAACCTGGATTTGTAATGAGATCATTCTCACTTATCTTCTCTTTTTGTTTGTTTATACACATATACATGGAAGCTTTCCAAATTTTGTATTTGGGAGTATGACTAACATGGTCTTCCCTGGTGGCTCAATGGTAAAGAATCCTCCAGCAGTTCAGGAGTTTCAGGAGATGCAGTTCCGATCCCTGGGTCAGGAAGATCCCCTGGAGGAGGGCATGGCAACCCACTCAAGTATTCTTGCCTGGAGAATTCCATGGACAGAGGAGTCTGGCAGGTTCATAGAGTTGCACAGAGTCAAACACAGCTGAAGTGACTCCACATGCGCACACACACGACTGACACCATTAAGGTTAACTGTAATTTTGTGATTATGGTACAGGTAATTCTGTTTCATGATTTGTGGTGGTTTTGTCAGTAAGTCATGTCCCACTCTTGAAACCTCTGGACTGTAGCCTCAAAGTGAGATCTGTAAGATAAGGTTGTGTGTAAGGAAGAAGGGGGCATTCCAGGTAGAAGGAAGAGCATGTGTAAATGGTGTGAGGTGAGAGTGAGTAATGGCAAGTTCAAGAAGATAGAAAGGTAGGGGAGAGTTAAATAAATGAAATTAATAAAAAAGAAAGGTAGGGGAGAGTACCTCCAGATGGAGCTGGTAAGGTACACGGGGCTGGACTAGATCTTGCAAATCCTCAAATTGCATATTGAATAATTTTAGCCTTTATCTGATAGTAACTGTGACGTCATCAGTAGATTCTAAGCAAAGGCTAGATATGATCAAATTTGTGTTCTTAAAAAACCCCACTCTGGCTACAGTTTTGAAAGTAGGCAAAAGTAGAAGTGTACTGTGCATAGGTCAAATTTAGCTTGGACTAGATGGGAAGAAGTGACAGTTAAGAGGTAGAATCAACAGGATTTGGTGATTGAATGGATACGGTGACTGAGGGAGTAGCAGGGATCAAAAATAACTCCCACACAGTTAGCTGTATTATAAAAAGAAGTGTAAAAGTTTTGTTAACACTTTTCCTGTTTACTACTGTTGCTTATTTTATTTATAAAATCATTGATTTATTTGTTACTCTGACTTTGCTGGCTTTCGTTGCTGGGTGAGGGCTTTCTCTAGTGGTGACTAGCCGGGAATGCTCTCGTTGCAGTGCACAAGCTTCTCATTGCAGCCGCTTCTCTGGTTGTGGAGCACAGGCTCTAGAGTGGGCTTCAGTAGCTGCGACATGTGGGCTTATGGTCGTGGTGTGTGCAAGGGCTTCAGTGGTTGTGACATTTGGCCTTTGTTTCTCCATGGCCTGTGGGATCTTCCTGGACCAGGGATTGAACCTGTGTCCTCTGCACTGGCAGGTGATTTCTTTGCCACTGGATCACCATGGAAGTCCACTGTTGCTTATTTTTAAAAAATAATTTTGCTATGGAAAATTTTAAACATGTGCAAAAGTAAACAGATTAATAAACCCATGTCCCAGCATCCAGTTTCAACAGTTATCTACTAATGACCAATTTTATTTCACCTAACCCCCTTTTCTCTTTCCTATTTTTATGTTGGGTTAAGTACTAGATTCTTTTCATTTTATTTGTAAATATGATAGTGTGAAGCTCTATAAGCTTTAAAAAAAAAACTGCCAAAATTACCACACATAAAAGTTTAATAATTCTTTAAAGCATCAAATATAGTCACTGTTCAAATTTATGGTTGTGTAATAATTTTAAAATTTTATCAGCCTGGACTTTGGTGGTGCAGTGGATAAGAATCCGCCTGCCAATGCAGGGGACATGGATTTGATCCTTGGTCCGGGAAAATCCCACATGCCCCCGAGCAACTAAGCCTGTGTGCCACAACTACTGAGCCCCTGCTCTAGGGCCCATGAGCTGCACCTACTGAGCCTGTGTGCCCCACTAGTAAAGCAAAACCCGTGTGCCTTAGAGCCCCCCTGCTGCAGCTGTTGAGCCTGCGTGCTGCAGTAGTGAAACCTGCATGCCGCACTAGTGAAACCTGCGTGCCTAGAGCCCACTGGCAGCAAGAGAAGCCAGCACAGTGAGAAGTGCAAGCATGACAACGAGAGAGTAGCCCCTGCCTGTCACAAATAGAGAACGCCTGTGCAAAGCAATGAAGATCAAGTGCAGCCAAAGATAAATAAGTACATTAAAAATGTTATAATAAAAAATTTAATTTGTTTGAATGGAACAAACTAAATAGATCCAAATAACGTTTACACGTCGAGATTAGTTGATTTAAATCTCTTTTAATCTACACCTCTTCTTTTTCCCCTTCTTGAAATTTGTCAAAGAAATTGGTCATTGTACCTGTGGTTTTACACAGCATGGGTTTTGCTGATTCTATCCCCGCATAGTACCATTTAGTGTGTTTTTGGTAAGTTGGTATTAGATCTAGAGAGGCTTTGTCAGACTCAGGTTGATGGTTTTGTTTTTTGTCAAGATGTGCTGTCAATCTGATATGTCTGTTTTTATATTTTTAGCAGCCTTGATGATTATTACATGGATAGATTAATTGATCAGGTGTTAAAAAAGGGGATGTCATTTTCTTTCCTTTATTAGCTGAAATATGTCTTATAAAGTGTCTCCCATATGTTGTTTGACTCCCCAGTGGTCCAGTGTGTTGGAAAGGCATCATGTGCTTGAATCTTTCTCTATGTTTAATAATTTTCAGAACAGTTAGTTCATAGAATCCTCCAATGGGACCAGTTTTTAAAAATCAGATCTTTATTCTGTTAGAGCAGTTGTGGGCATGCAAAAAAATTTTAAAAAGGGTACAAAGTTCCTTACATACCTTGCTCTCCTCCCCCAAAATCTCCCATATTATTTATAGCTTATGTTAGTGTGGTACATTTGTTACCACTGATGAACCAAGGTTGATACATTATTATTACCGAAGTCCATAGTACCTTAAGTTTCACTCTTTGTGTTGTACATTCTTTCAGTTTTGACAAACGTAAAATACCATGTATTCACCATTACAATATCATACACAATGGTTTCACTATCTTAAAAAATGCCTTGTGCATCACCTACTCATCTCTCCTTCTCCCAACCCTCCATGTGTTGTTCAGTAGCTAAGTAGTGTCTGACTCTTAGCAACACCATGGACTACAGCATGCCAGGCTCCTCTGTCCTTCACTATTCCAGAGTATGCTCAGATTCATGTGGGTGATGCTATCTGACTATCATCTCATCCTCTGCCGCCCCCTTCTCCTTTTGCCTTCAATCTTTCCCAGCTTCAGGGTCTTTTTCAATGAGTCGGCTCTTTGCCATCAAGTGGCCAAAGTATTGGAGCTTAGCATTGGTCCTTCCAATGAATATTCAGGGTTGACTTCCTTTAGGATTGACTAATCTGATCTCCTTGCAGTCCAAGGGACTCTCCAGAGTCGTCTTCAGCACCACAATTCGAAAGCACCAATTCTTGAATGTTCAACTTTCTTTGTGGTCCAGCTCTCACATCCCTACATAACTACATAGCTTTGACTATATGGGCCTTTGCTGGCAAAGTCTATCTCTGCTCCAGCCCATGTCAGTACTGGTATCTTTACTGTATATTTTAGCCTCTCCCAGAATATCATAATTAGAATCATATAGTACATAACCATTTCAGATTGGCTTCTTTCACTTAGCAATATGCATTTAAGGCCCCTCCAAGTCTTTGTGGCTTGACGGCTCATTTCTTTCAGTACTGTATAGCATTCCATTGAACAGATGTACCACAGTTTATCCATTCACCTATTGAAGGGGTATCTTGGTGGTTTCCAAGATGGAGCAGTTATGAATAAAGCTGCTATAAACATCCATGTGCATTTTTTTGTATAGACATGCACTTTCAGTTGTGCCAGTTTTTTCACACCTTTGAAAGTGAGATACTTCATCAAACTTTTACATTTGTCCACTCTGATAAATGAAAAAATGCCAGCTAGTTATTGTTATAATGTATATTTCTTAGTTATGAGTTGAACATTTTTTCATATTTATATTTTATCTATAGAAATAGTCTGTTTATTTCTCTATGGTTTGCTCTTTCTTAGTGATGCATACAACCTTTTATATAATAGGAAATTAGAATTTTTTGTCATAGTTTTATAAATTTTTTTTCAGGCTTATTTGTATTTTGATTTTTCCATGTAGAAATTTAAAACATTTATAAAACCAATTTACACATTTTTTTTCTTTGAGAGTCTTTATGCGTTGTGTCTTGCCCTTCCCACTCTAAGATTTGGAATATCAAAGGTAGAAACAAAAAAATTTAAATCTGTAAACCCGCGACCCAAAGAGAATCACTTAGTGACAAATTAGTATATTTTTTACTTAATATATCTTGAACATTTTCTTGTCAGTAAGTGTTCTTAAAAGCATAATTTTTAGATAATTCCATTGCATGTATGCACTATATATAAATTGTAAAATCATTTCCTATTGTTAAACATGGGCTTGTTTCCAAGTTTTTCTACTGCAAACAAAGCTGGGGTGAGCATTACTGGTTGTACATCTTTGATGACATTTTTATTTTTCTTCAGATGGATTTTGAATTTGGGTTACTAGGTCAAAATTTAGAGACGCTTTTTACAGTTAACACTAGCAAATATACATACTCCAAGGAGTATACAAGAGCACTTTTTCATGCAACTTAGTCACCTTTGGATATATTTTTTTAATTTAGGTTTTTTTTTCTGCCAATTTCATAGAAAGAAGATTATACCTTATTAAAGTTTTAATTTGTATTCCTTTGAATGCTCATAAATGGGTTTTTTTCCAAATTCTAATAGTAATTTTTTTAAAAATTATATATATACATCTGTTTCCCTATCATTCTGGAAGATGTTTACTATTTTAATTATTAATTTATTAAAGCTTTTAAAAAAGGTTTTTACTAAAACTTTAAAAAAATGTTTATTTTAAAGCTTTTTGTAAAATGATTTTGTTATCCTATGCCTTATATGCTTGCTACAGATATTTTCCCCAGTTTATTACTTCTTTTTTTTTTAACTGAAAGTTTTAGTTTGAGATACTCGTATATTCACAATAGTTGTAAGAAATAATGCAAAGAAATTCTGTACACCCTATACCAGTTCCCACAATGATAAGATCTTACAAAATTATAGTAAAATGTCATAAGCAGGATATTAACATTGGTACAGTCAATATACAGAACATTTCTATCAGCACAAAGGTCTTTCATGTTGCCTTTTTTATAACCACACTTTTCTCCAGCCCCCAGTTCTTCATTAACCCCTGACACAATGATTGTGCTCTACATTTCTATAATTTTGTCTTTTAAGAATTTTGTATAAGTGGAATTGTGTAATTGTAAATGTTTGAGATTGCCTAATTTCACTCAGCACAATTCTCTACAGACTCACCCCGGTTGCTGTATCAACAGCTCCTTCCTTTTCATTGCTGGGTAGTATTTCATGAAACAAGTGTACCAGAGTTTAACCATTCCACCCATTCTAGGACATGGGAATTATTCCCGGTTTTTGGCTATTAGAAATAAAGCTGTATAAGAATTCTTATATAGCTTTCTATGTAAATATAAGTCTTAATTTTCTTGGATAAACACCCAGAGGTGCAGTACTAGATTGTATGGAAGCTGTGTGTTTAGTTTTCAAAGAAACTCTCTTAACTCTTTTCCATAGAGGTCATACCATCTAACATTCCCACCAGGAATATGTAAATGATTCAGTTTCTCTTTATCCTTGTCAGCATTGGTGCTGTTATCCTTTTTTTTTTTTTCTTTTTAAGAAATTTTAATGGGTATGTGGCAACCCACTCCAGTGTTCTTGCCTGGAGAATCCCAGGGACGGGGAAGCCTGGTGGGCTGCCATCTATGGGGTCACACAGAGTTGGACACAACTGAAGCGACTTGGCAGCAGCAGCAATGGGTATGTATTGTAGTACATTATGGTGGATTTAACTTGCATTTTCATAATGGTTATTCATAGTATTCGTGTGCCTATCTGCCATCACTGTGTTCTGTTTGGTGAAATGTCACTTCATATATTTTGTCTTCTCATTGCAGTCTTTCTTATTTCCTTTTCCTTTTTTTCCCCTGTTGAATTTTGAAAGCTCTTTATGCATACTAGTTGCTAGTCTTTTGTTGCATATGTGGTTTGCAAATACTTTGTCCCCATCTGTAGCTTGTCATTTCATACTCTTAACGTAGTCTTTTGTAGGGCACAAGTTTTATTTTGATGAAGTCCAGTTAATCCTTTCATGAATAATGCCTTTGGTGTCAAGACAAAGAGCTCTGGTTAGCCTTGTACCTGGAAGATTTTCTCCTATGTTTTTATCTTAAAGTTTTATAGTTTTACGTTTTACTTATAAGTCTATGATCCATTTTGAGTTAATTTTTACATAAGCTGTGAAGCTAAGCTTGAGGGTTTGTTTGTTTTTAATCTATGAATGTTCAGTTGCTCAAGCACCATATTTTGAGAAGTCTGTCTGCCATTGAATTGCTTTTGTATCTTTTAAGAAAATCAATTAGGCATGTATGTAGAGATCTACTTATTTCTGAATACTTTATTCTATTGGGTTAGTGTTTATCCCTTTACCAATAGCATACCAATAGGGGGTGCCACGTTTTGCTAGGTTTATACTTATTTCAGAGAAGGCAATGGCACCCCACTCCAGTACTCTTGCCTGGAAAATCCCATGGATGGAGGAGCCTGGTAGGCTGCAGTCCACTGAGTTGCTAAGAATAGGACAGGACTGAGCAACTTCACTTTCACTTTTCACTTTCATGCATTGGAGAAGGAAATGGCAACCCACTCCAATGTTCTTGCCTGGAGAATCCCAGGGACAGAGGAGCCTAGTGGGCTGCCGTCTATAGGGTGGCACAGAATCGGACACGACTGAAGCGCCTTAGCAGCAGTAGCAGCAGCAGCATACTTATTTCATTTTTGAACAACTTAGAAAGGTATTTTAATTTCAGTGTTCACATGGTCATTACTAAAATACAGAAGTATAATTGATGAGAAATCCACTGTCATTTGTTTTGTCTTTTCTTGGTGGTAAGATGTCACTTGTTTCTCACTGCTTTCAAGGATTTTTCTTTGACTCTAATTTTGAGATGTTTGCTATACTAGGTCTTAGTGTGGATTATTTTAGACTTATCCTATTTGGAATTTGTTCAGATTCTTGTATCTATAGGCTTATGGGTTTTGCCAAATTTGGGAAGTTTTCATTCATTATTTCTTTGAGCACTTTTTCAACTCTACCTTAATCTCACTTCCTAGGACTCCAGTGACAGGCATGTCATTTTATTATAGTACTATGGATTCTGGGGCTCTCTTCATTTATCTTCATAAACCAAAAGGTTTGCTTTCTTATTCAGATTTGTGTAATTTCTATTATTCTGTCTTCAAGTTTACATATTCTTTCCTCTGTTCCCTGCTTCCTGCCCCCTATTCTTCTGTTGAGACTGTTCACTTAGCTTTTTGTTTTAGTTATTTTGTTTTTTAATTCTAAAATTTTCATTTGGTACTCCTTTATATCGTTTGTTTTTTTTTTAATTTTTTTTGTTTTGTTTTCTTAATTAATTTTTATTTTTTAGTTTGTTTTGCTTTACAATACTGTATTCATTTTGCTACAATCGACATGGATCAGCCACGAGTGTACATGAACTCCCAATCCCAACCCCTACCTCCTCCCTCCCGCCCCACACCCTCTCTCTGGATTATCCCCGTGCATCAGTCCCAAGCATCCTGCATCCTGCATATATCTTTTGTTTCTTTGGGGCGATTTTATACTTTTTCATTTATATTGATCATATTTATAATGTTCACGGAAGCATTTTATGATGGCTACATTAACATTTTTGTAATATAATTCTAACATCTCTGTCATCCTGGTGTTGACATCAGTTGATTATCATTCCTGCTAAGTTAGTGGTGAACATTCTCCACTAGGCCTCCTTTTTCACCACTGTAGTGGTGAGCAGGAAGGATGACTTACTATTGCTGAATAGAGGTAGAAGTCCAGATTGTCCCCATGCTCTCCACTGTTCAGTACACCCATCAGGGATGAAATTTCCGGCTTCCTACTCCCCTTTCTCTGGCACCACACTGGTGAGGGCAGCATCCCTACTTGGGTTTTGCTGGTGGTCACAGTTTTTCTGTATTGCTTTGCTGTTACTATCTAGAAGTTTTCTGTATTGCTATCCTGCCCCTTCCCAGATCCTTTGGCTAAAGGGAATGGCTTTTATGGGGTTTTTATGTAAGTGCTGCCTCCTTTTTCAGAGTTGTCACCTTCTTCAGCTCCAAGTCTGGGGTATATGAGGCAAAGAGGGAAATCTGGAGAATGCGCTGCAAGTGAAGTTGCTGAATTGTATCCAACTCTTTGTGTCTCCATGGACTGTAGCATGCCAGGCTCCTCTGTCCATGGGATTCTCCAGGCAAGAATACTGGAGTGGGTTGCCATTTCCTTCTCCAGGAGATCTTCCCAACCCAGAGTTTGAACCCAGGTGTCCTGCATTATAGGCAGATGCTTTACCATCTGAGCCACCAGGGAAGTCCATGGAGAAGGCACTATCATGTCATTTCTTGGGTTTAGAGGTCTTTAGCCAGTATACTTTTTTGTTCACCTTTAAGAGTCTTCTTAAAGTTTATATATAAGTCCAGCTATTTTAGTTGTGTTCAGGAGTTTGTTGGAGAAGGAAATGGCAACCCACTCCAGTGTTATTGCCTGGAGAATCCCAGGGACAGTGGAGCCTGGTGGGCTGCCGTCTATGGGGTCGTACAGAGTCAGACACGACTGAAGCGACTTAGCAACAGCAGCAGGAGTTTGTACTTTGTCCTAAAGACCATAAGAATATTTTAAATGATTTTAAGCATTTTTAACAAGTCATCCTAGTTGGCTGCAGGGTACATAAAGGAGGGAACAAGATTGAGAGTAGAGATCAGTTAGGAGACTATAGGAATCTGGTGAAAGATGATGTTCTGGATCTGGAAGATAACAGAGGGAATAGAAATAAGTAGTTGAATTTAAGAGATATTTAGGAATTAAGAATCAATAGAACTTGGTGATTGATGTCTAAGACAAAGGAGTGCTCAATAATATCAACACATTCAGTTCAGTTCAGTCGCTCAGTTGTATCCAACTCTTTGCAGCCCCATGGACTGCCCCATGCCAGGCTTCCTTGTCCATCACCAACTCCCAGAACTTGCTTAAACTCATGTCCATCGAGTCAGTGATGCCATCCAACTATCTCATCCTCTGTCATCCCCTTCTCCTCCTGCCTTTAATCTTTCCCAGCATCAGGGCCTTTTCCTATGAGTCAGTTCTTTGCATCAGGTGGCCAAAGTATTGGAGCTTCAGTTTCAGCATCAGTCCTTCCAATGAATATTCAGTTTATTTTCTTTAGGATTGACTGGTTTGATCTCCTTGCAGTCCAAGAGACTCTCAAGAATCTTCTCCAACACCACAATTTAAAAGCATCAATTCTTCAGCGCTCAGCTTTCTTTATGGTCCAGCTCTCACATCTATACATGACTACTGAAAAAACCATAGCTTTGACTAGATGGACCTTTGTCAGCGAGATAATGTCTCTGCTTTTTAATATGCTGTCTAGATTGGTCATAGCTTTTCTTCCAAGGAGCAAGCATCTTTTAATTTCATGGCCGCAGTCACCATCTGTGTGATTTTGCAGCCCAAAAAGATAAAGTCTGTCACTGTTTCCATTGTTTTCTCATCTATTTGCCATGAAATGATGGGATTGGATGCCGTGATCTTCATTTTTTGAATGCTGAATTTTAAGCCAACTTTTTCACTCTCCTCTCTCACCTTCATTGAGATGCTCTTTAGTTCTTCTTCGCTTTCTGCCATAAGGGTGGTATCATCTGTGTGTCTGAGGTTATTGATATTTTCTCCCTGCAGTCTTGTTTCCAGCCTGTGGTTCATCCAGCCTGGCATTTCACATGATGTACTCTGCATATAGATTAAATAAGCGGGTAACAATATACAGCCTTGACGTACACCTTTCCCAACTGGGAACTGGTCTGTTGTTCCATGTCAGTTCTGATAGTTGCTTCTTGACCTGCACATGGATTTCTCAAGAGGCAGGTAAGATGGTCTGGTATTCCTTTCTCTTTAAGAATTTTCCACAGTTTGTTGTGATACACATAGTCAAAGGCTTTGGTGTAATCAATAAAGCATAAGTAGATATTTTTCTGGAACTCTCTTGCTTTTTCTATGATCTAACAGATTTTGGCAATTTGATCTCTGGTTCCTCTGCCTTTTCCAAATCCAGCTTGAACATCTGGAAGTTCTTGGTTCAGTATGTTTAAGAGTAAGCAAATTTATGGATGAGATTATTTTGGAAATGCTATTTTTTACTATATTTAAGATGCCTATGAGACATGTACCAGTTAGATATATTGGTCTAAAGCTTCAGAAATAGCTGGGAATATATATATTTAGGAGATTTCTGCATATAAATGGAAATATAAACCATTGAAATAGCAAGATTCTGTATGTAATATATAGAGAAGAGAAGAAGGCCTAGAACTAGGGCTTAAGGAACTCCAATTTAAAAACACAAATAAGGAAAAGGTGCTCCTAAAGCAAATGGGGGCAAAAATAGAGAAGTAAGAGGCATACTAGGGAAAGTGTAGTTAAATAGAAGTCAAGTGAAGTGAAGGGGAAGTCTCTCTGTCATGTCGACTCTTTATGACCCCATGGACTGTAGCCCACCAGGCTCCTATATCCATGGGATTTCCCAGCTAAGAATACTAGAATGGGTTGCCATTTTGTTCTCCAAGATAGAAGCCAAAGGAAAAGTATTTAAAGAAAGAAGAATTTGCCATCTTTGGGATCTTCCTCATCATGTTCATCTTCCCTGGTGGATATTTGCCACCGGTACTTTGGGCTTTGTGCTTTCCTTCCTTTTTTTCCCGTCTCCTTTACTTATTTAACTAAAACATTGTCTTGGTTTTCTTCTGCTTCACAGCAGTATTCAAAGCATCTGTTCTTTTCAGCTGTTCTTCCTTCATGATGAAAGGGGCAAATGTGGAACCTGGAAGAACCCTGCTCCTGAGTCATTTCCAGAACACACTTGCTGATGGGGCGCCCCTTGCGGGGGAGGTGGTCCATTCCTCCCTGCTTCTCTTCTTTCACTGCCTTTCTCCACTGCCCTCACTTATCCTGCAAAGCTTAGCATCTTATCCCAAGCCATTTGCTCAGGAATATCCCTGCAGAGCCTCAGTAACAATATCTGCTTCCAGTACTTTCAGCTGGAACTAAAGTCTTTATGTGAAATATATAACTTGGGAGGAATTGACACTGTTGTAATTGAGAAATCTAGATAAAGGCTCAAGATCTCAGTGCAAAAATGGTTGTGGTAGAGATGTTGATGAGGAAGGCGTACTGGACAAATAAGTTTAGATAAGAAAATAGAGATATAAACTGTAGACAATTCTTGAGATACTTAACTGACTAGGATGAGAGGAAAAGATGATTATCTGGAGGGGAAAGTAAAGCCTAGGGAAAATATTAGTTTGTTATTTTGAGATAGGTGAGACTCATGTTTAGGAGCTGATGAGAGGAAGCCAGAGGAAAGGAGAGACTGAAGATGGGTAGGAGGGTGAAACGGAGCAAATGAGATGCAGGGTTCTGGTAGAGGATTTTTTTTTTCTATAGATGAAAAGATTAACACCTCTTTTATTGCAATAGGAGGGAGGGAGAAGAATGGGCTCAGATAAAGGTGAGCTTATAGGTTCTGTAGCAAAAAATTGAGGGAATTCCAGATTGTAGCTTCTATTTTTTTTTCAATGATGTAGAATACCTGTTGATACTGGGTGAATTAAAAAGTTTAAAAAGAATAGCATATGTGAAGGGACTGGTACATACTAAGTGCTTAATAAATGATAGCTTTGTGTTACTTGCAGCTTTAAAGAGGTTTTCTATGCTTATACAGGGTCAAAGTTGTATAACATGATTTGAGAATATTCAAAATATCTCCTCTATAATCTGGCAAAGTTCTTGAAACATTCATTTGAAATTCTTTCTTTAGTCCTTGCTTTCTAAGATACATATGATGTGTATATTTTATTACGAGTTTTGTAGTATGAACTCTTATATTAATACTTAGGTCATTGATCCATTTTGAATTAGTTTTTGTATGTGATGTGGGTAGGAGTTGAACTTTACTCTTTTCTATTTGAATATCTAGTTGTCCCAGCACCATTTGTTGAAGAGATTATTTTTCCCCAATGAATGCTCTTGCACCAGTGTTGAAAATCATGGCAATAGATAAATGAGTTTATTTCTGAACTCTGAATTCTACTCCATTGTTCTACCTGTTTATCCCTGTGCTATTATGACACTATTTTGGTTACTGTAGATTTGTAATAAGTTTTGAAATGGGGAAGTGTGAGTTCCCCAACTTTGTTTTTCTTTTTTAAGATTGATTTTGCTCATTCAGGACAACTTGCAATTCCATATGAATTTGAGAACTAGCTTTTCCATTCCTGAAAAAAAAAAAAAAAGACTGCTTGAATTTTAAAAGGGATTGCACTAAATCTGTAGATATACTTGGGCCTTAAAATAGAAATATTCCATCAACAAAGGATTTTTTGTTTGTTTATTTAGGTCTTCTTTAATGCCTTTTAACAATGTTTTGTATTTTTAGTGTAAAAATCTTTCACCTCTTTGGGGAAATTTATTCTCAGGTACTTGATTGTTTTGAATGCTATTGTAAATGGAATGTTTTCAGTTTGGTCATTGTTGATGTATAGAAACATAACTGATTTTGTCTGCTGTGTAACTCTTCTGAATTTATTATAGTGTGTAGTTACTATATAGTACTATATAGTTATTGTAGCTCTGTGGATTATTTGGAATATCTCTATATAGGATCATGTCATCTACAAATAGAGATAAATTGACTTCTTTTCCTTTTGGGTGCATTTCATTTCTTTTTCTTGCCTTATTGCCCTGGTTAGAACTTCCAGCAAATGTTGAATAGCAGGGGAGAAAGTGACCATCTTTATCTAGTTCCTGATCTTAGGGGGAAAGCTTTCAGTCTTTCACCACTAAGTATGATGCTAGTTGTAGGTTCTTTTTTTTATAAATGCCCTTTATCATGTTGAGAAAGTGCCAATCAATTCTAGTTTTCTGAAATTTTTTTTTAACATGAAAGGATGTTGAGTTTTGTCAAATGATTTTTCTGCGTCAATTGGGAAGATAATATGGTTTTTTTCATTTCTTTTATTAATGTGGTATATCACGCTGATTGATTTTCTTATACTGATTCACACTTGCATTCTTGGGGTAAATTCTAATTGAACATAGAGTCTATTGTTTTTAATATGCTGATGAATTCTGTTTCCTAGTATTTTCTTAAAGAATTTTGTATCTATATTCATAAAGGATATTGAGCTGTAATTTTTCTTGAAATGTGTTTATCTGACCTCATAGAATGAATTAGGAAGTATTCCCTCCTCTTTTGTCTTTTGGAAGAATTGTGAAGAATTGATGTTAATTTTTCTTTAAATGGTTGGTAGATTCACTGGTGACGCCATCTAGTCATGAACTTTTCTTTCTTGGGAAGGAGGTTTTTGATTACTGACTCAATCTTTACTGGCTATAGGTCTATCAAGATTTTCTATTTCTATTTCTTCTTGAGTCTGTTTTTGATATCTGTGTTTCTGGGAACTTGTACATTTCATCTAGATCTAATTTTTTATCATACAATGGTTTATAGTATTCTCTTATAGTTATTTTTATACTGTAAAGTAGGTAGTAATGTCCTCATTTTCATTTCTGATTTTAGTTATTTGAGTCTTCTCTTTCTCTCTCTGTGTTATTCTAGCTAAAAATTTGTCAATTTTGTTGGTCTTTTCAAAGAACTAACTTTATTTTCACTTATTCTATTTTCCTATGCTCTAACTTTGTTATCTTCATTCTAATATTTGTTATTTTCTCCCACCTTCTAGCTTTGTGTTTATTGTGTTCTTCTTTTTCTAGTTCTTTAAGATGTAAAGCTAAATTATTATTATTTTATTTTTTGGCTGTGCAGCATGTGGGACCCTAGTTCCCTGACCAGAGATGGAATCTGTGCTGCCTGCACTGGAAGCCCAGAGTTTTAACCACTGGACCACTAGGGAAGTCCCTAAATTATTCATTTAAAATATTTCTTTGTTTTAGCATAGGCATTTGCTGCTATAAGTTTCCCTCTGAGTACTGCTTTCATGGCATCCAACACATTTTTGTATATTTTTAATTTTAATTCATTTATTTTTTAAATTGAAGGGTAATTGCCTTACAGAATTTTGTTGTTTTCTGTCAAACCTCAACATGAATGAGCCATAGGCGTACATATATCCTCTCCCTTTTGAACCTCCCTCCCATCTCCCTTCCCATCCTACCCCTCTAGGTTGATACAGACCCCTTGTTTGAGTTTCCTGAGCCATATAGCAAATTCCTGTTGACTATTTTACATATGGTAATGTAAGTTTCCATGGTACTCTCTCCATACATCTCACTCTCTCCTCCTCCTCCTCATGTCCGTAAGTCTGTTCTCTATGTCCGTTTATCCATTGCTGCCCTGTAAACAAATTCCTCAGTACCATTTTTCTAGATTCCAAATATATGTGTTAGAATATGATATTTATCATTCTCTAACTTACTTCACTCTGTATAATAGGCTCTAGGTTCATCCATCTCATCAGAACTGACTCAAATGCATTCCTTTTTATGGCTGAGTAATACTCTGCTGTGTATATGTACCACTGCTTCTTTATCCTGGAATCTAGGTTGCTTCCATGTTCTAGCTATTGTAAATAGTGCTATAAATAGCTATTGTAAATGAACAATGGGATACATGTATTTTTTTTCAATTTGGTTTCCTCAGGGTATATGCCTAGGTGTGGGATTGCTGGGTCGTATGATTGTTTTATTCCTAGTTTTTTAAGGAATCGCCATAATGTTGTCCATAGTGGCTGTATCAATCTACATTTCCATCAACAGTGCAAGAGCATTCCCTTTTCTCCACAGCCTCTCTGGCATTTGTTGTTTGTAGACTTTTGGATGAGGGCCATTCTGACCAATGGGAGGTGATATCTCATTGTGGTTTTGATTTGCATTTTTCTAATAATGAGCAATGTTGAGCATCTTTTCATGTGTTTGTTAGTCATTTGTATGTCTTCTTTGGAGAAATGTCTGTATAGGTCTTTTTCCCACTTTTTGATTGGGTTGTTTGTTTTTCTGGTATTGAGTTATCTGATCTGCTTGTGTATTTTGGAAATTAATCCTTTGTCAGTTGTTTCATTTGCTGTTATTTTCTCCCATTCTAAGGGTTGTCTTTTCACCTTGCTTATAGTTTCCTTTGCTGTGCAAAAGCTTTTAAGTTTAATCAGGTCCCACTTGTTTACTTTTGTTTTTATTTCCATTACTTTAGGTGGTGGGTCATAGAGGATCTCACTTTGATTTATGTCATTGAATGTTCTTTCTGCCTATGTTTTCCTCTAAGAGATTTATAGTTTTTGGTCTTACGTTTAGGTCTTTAACCCGTTTTGAGTTTATCTTTGTGTATGGTGTTAGGAAGTGTGCTAATTTCATTCTTTTACATGTATCTGTCCAGTTTTCCCAGCACCATTTATTGAAGAGACTGTCTTTGCCCTATTGTATATTCTTGCCACCTTTGTCAAAAATAAGGTACCCATAGATGCATGGGTTTATTTCTGGGCTTTCTATTTTGTTCCATTGATCTATTTTTCTGTTTTTGTGCCAGTACCATACTATCCTAATGACTATAGCCTTGTAACATAACTGAAGTCAGGAAGGTTGACTCCTCCAGCTCCATTCTTCTTTCTCAAGACTGCTTTGGCTATTCAGGGCCTTTTGTGTTTCCATATGAGCTGTAAATTTTTTGTTCTGGTTCTGTGAAAAAAAAAATGCCATTGGTAATTTGATATGGATCACATTTAAACTGTCGATTGCATTTTGTAGTATAGTCATTTTCACAATATTGATTCTTCCTACCCAGGAACATGGAATATCTTGCCATCTGTTTGTGTCATCTTTGATTTCTTTCATTAGTGTCTTATAATTTTCTGTGTACAGTTCTTTTGTCTCCTTAGGTAAGTTTATCCCTAGATATTTAATTTTGTTGCAGTGGTATGGTATTGATTCCTTAGTTTCTCTTTCTGATTTTTCACTGTTAGTATATAGAAATGCAAGTGACTTCTGTGTTTTGATTTTGTATCCTGCAACCTTGCTAAATTCACTGATTAGCTCTAGTAATTTTCTGATACTATCTTTAGGGTTTGCTATGTACAGTATCATGTCATCTGCAAACAGTGAGAGCTTTACTTCTTTTCCAATCTGGATTCCTTTTATTTCTTTTTCTTTTCTGATTGCTGTAACTGGGCCTTCCAGAACTATGTTGAATAGTAGTGGTGAAAGTGGACACTGTTTTCTTGTTCCTGATCTTAGGGGGAATGCTTTCAGTTTTTCACCATTGAGAATAATGTTTGCTGTAGGGTTATCATACATGGCCTTTACTATGTTGAGGTGAGTTCCTTCTATGCCCATTTTTTGAAGAGTTTTAATCATAAATGTGTGCTGAATTTTGTCAAAGGCTTTTTCTGCATCTATTGAGATTATCATCTGGTTTTTATCGTTCCATTTGTTAATATGGTATATCACATTGATTGATTTGCATATATTTAAGAATCCTACTTTCCTGGAATAAACCCAACTTGGTCATGGTGTGAGATGAGTACAATTGTGTGGTAGTTTGAGCATTCTTTGGCATTGCCCATCACTTCATGGGAAATAGATGGGGAAACATGGAAACTGTCAGACTTTATTTTGGGGGGCTCCCAAATTACTGCAGATGGTGACTGCAGCCATGGAATTAAAAGATGCTTACTCCTTGGAAGGAAAGTTATGAGCAACCTAGACAGCATATTAAAAAGCGGAGATATTACTTTGCCAACAAAGGTCCATCTAGTCAAGGCTATGGTTTTTCCATTAGTCATGTACGGATGTGATAGTTGGACTGTGAAGAAAGCTGAGTGCCAAAGAATTGATGCTTTTGAACTGTGGTGTTGGAGAAGACTCTTGAGAGTCCCTTGGACTGCAAGGCAATCCAACCAGTCCATCCTAAAGGAGACCAGTCCTGGGTGTTCATTGGAAGGAATGATGTTAAAGCTGAAACTCCAGTACTTTGGCCACCTCATGTGAAGAGTTGATTTATTGGAAAAGACTCTGATGCTGGGAGGGATTGGGGGCAGGAGGAGAAGGGGACATCAGAGGATGAGATGGCTGGATGGCATCACCGACTTGATGTACATGAGTTTGGGTGAACTCCGGGAGTTGATGATGGACAGGGAGGCCTGGCGTGCTGCTCTTCATGGGGTCGCAAAGAGTCAGACACGACTGAGCGACTGAACTGAACTGATCATGGTTTATGAACTTTTTGATGTGTTGCTGAATTCTGTTTGCTAAAATTTTGTTGAGGATTTTTGCATCTATGTTCATCAGTGATTTTGGCCTATAGTTTTCTTTTTTTGTGTTGTCTTCATCTGGTTTTGGTATCAGGGTGATGGTGGCCTCATAGAATGAGTTTGGAATTGTTCCTTCCTCTGCAATTTTTTGAAAGAGTTTTAGAAGGATAGGCATTAGCTCTTCTCTAAATGTTTGATAGAATTCTCCTGTGAAGCCATCTGATCCTGGGCATTTTTTTTTGCGGTGGGTTGCGGGGAGGGGGAAGATTTTTCATCACAGCTACAATTTCAGTGCTTGTAATTGGGTTGTTCATAATTTTTATTTCTTCCTGGTTCAGTCTTGGAAGATTGAACTTTTCTAAGACATGTCCATTTCTTCCAGGTTATCCATTTTATTGCCATATAGTTGTTCATAATATTCTCTTATACTCCTTCATATTTCTTCATTGTTTGTTATAACTTCTCCTTTTTCATTTCTGATTTTATTGATTTGATTCTTCTCTCTCTTTTTCTTGATGAGTCTGGCTAAAGGTTTGTCAATTTTGTTTATCTTCTCAAATAACCAGGTTTTAGTTTTATTAATTTTTACTATTATTTCTTTTTCATTTATTTCTGCTTGGATCTTTATGATTTCTTTCTTTCTACTAATTTTGGGGGTTTTTGTTCTTTTTTTCCCAGTTGTTTTAAGTGTAAAGTTAGGTTGTCTATTCAATGTTTTCTTGTTTCTTAAGGTAAAATTATATTTCTATGAACTTACCTCTTAGGACTGCTTTTGCTGCATCCCATTGGTTTTGAGTTGTTGTGTTTTCATTGTCATTTGTTTCTAGAAATCTTTTTTATTTCCCTTTTGATTTCTTCAGTAACCTGTTGGTTATTTAGAAACGTGTTGTTTAATCTCGGAGAAGGCAATGGCAACCCACTCCAGTACTCTTGCCTGGAAAATCCCATGGGCACAGGAGCCTGCTAGGCTGCAGTCCATGGGGTCGCACAGAGTCAGACACGACTGAGTGACTTCACTTTCACTTTTCACTGTCATGCGTTGGAGAAGGAAATGGCAACCCACTCTAGTGTTCTTGCCTGGAGAATCCCAAGGATGGAGGACCTGATAGGCTGCCGTCTCTGGGGTCACACAGAGTCGGACACGACTGAAGTGACTTAGCAGCAGCAGTTGTTTAATCTCCATGTGTTTGTGTTTCTTATACTTATTTTCTTGTAGTTGATATCTAGTCTCATAGCAGTGTGGTCAGAGAAGTTGCTTGATATGATTTCAATTTTCTTAAATTTACTGAGGTTTGATTTGTGACCCAAGTTGTGGTCTATCCTAGAGAATGTTCCATGTGCACTTGAGAAGGTGTATTCTTCTGCATTTAGATGGAATGTCCTAAGATATCAATGAGATCCATGTCATCTAATATTTAATGTATCACTTAAGACTTGTGCTTCCTTATTAATTTTCTGTTTTGATGACCTGTCCATTGGTGTGAGTGGGGTGTTAAAGTCTCCTGCTATTATTGTGTTACTGTCAATTTCTTCTTTTATGTCTGTTAGTGTTTGTCTTATGTATTGATGTGCCCCTATGTTGGGTGCATAGATATTTACAATTGCTATGTCTTCCTCTTGGGTTGATCCCTTGATCATTATGTAAAGTCCTTCTTTATCTTTTGTAATCTTTATTTTAAGGTCTATTTTGTTTGATATGAGGATTGCTACTCCAGCTTTCTTTTGGTTCCCATTTGCATGGAATATATTTTTCCATCCTCTCCCTTTCAGTCTATATGTGTCTTTAGGTCTAAAGTGGGTTTCTTGTAGACAGCATATATATGTGTATTGTTTTTGTATCCATTCAGCCAGTCTGTTTCTTTTGGTTGGAGCATTTAATCCATTTACATTTAAAGTAATTATTGATATATTTGTTCCTATTGCCATTTTCTTAGTTGTTTGGGGTTGATTTTGTAAATCTTTTTCTTCTCTTGTATTTCTTAACTATATAAGTCCCTTTAACATTTGTTGTAAAGCTGGTTTGGTGGTACTGAATTCTCTTAACTTTTGCTTCTCTGGAAAGCTTTTGATTTCTCCATCAATTTTGAATAAGATCCTTGCCAGGTACAGTAATCTTGGTTGTAGATTTTTCCCTTTCAGTGCTTTAAATATATCCTGCCATTCCCTTCTGGCCTGCAGAGTTTCTGCTGAAAGATCAGCTGTTAAACATAAGGGATTTCCCTTGTATGTTACTTGTTGCTTTGCCCTTGCTGCTTTTATATTCTTTCTTTGTGTTTAGTCTTTGTTAGTTTGATTAGTATGTGTCTTGGCATGTTTCTCCTTGGGTTTATCCTGTATGGGACTGTCTGCTCCTCTTGGACTTGATTGACTATTTCCTTTTCAATGTTGGGGAAATTTTCGACTATAACTCTTCAAAAATTTTCTCATACCCTTTCTTTTTCTCTTCTTCTTCTGGGATCCCTAGAATTCGAATGCTAGTGCACTTGATCTTGTCCCAGAGGTCTCTGAGAGTATCCTCAGTTCTTTTCATTCTTTTTACTTTATTCTGCTCTTCAGAAGTTATTTATACCATTTTATCTTCCAGCTCACTGATTCATTCTTCTGTTTCAGATTTTCTGCTACTGATTCCTTCTAGAGTATTTTTAATTTCAGTAATTGTGTTGTTTGTCTCTGTATGTTTATTCTTTAATTCTTCTTCTGCTATTGCTTCTAAGTAGCTTCAGTTGTGTCCGATTCTTTGCGATCCTATGGATGGCAGCCCACCAGGCTCCTCTGTCCACAGGATTCTCCAGGCAAGAATACTGGAGTTACCATTTCCTTCTCCTTAATTCTTCTAGGTCTTTGTTACTTGATTCTTGCATTTTCTCCATTCTGTTTCCAAGGTTTTTTTTTTTTTTTTAAGTCATCTTTACTATCATTATTCTGAATTCTTTTTCACGTAGTTTGCCTATTTCCTTTTCATTTATTTGGATTTCTGTGTTTCTAGTTTGTTCTTTCATTTGTGTAGTATTTCTCTGCCTTTTCATTATATATATATTTTTAACTTATTGTATTTGAGGTCTCCTTTTCCCAGGTGTCAAGGTTGAATTCTTTCTTCCTTTTGGTTTCTGCCCTCCTAAGTTTGGTCCAGTGGTTTGTGTAAGCTTCATATAGGGTGCGATTTGTGGTGAGTTTTTGTTTTGTTTTTCCTCTGATGGGCAAGGCTGAGCAAGATGGTAATCCTGTCTGCTTCTGACTGGCTTTGAATTTTTGCTTTATTTGTTGTTTAGATGAGGCATCCTGCACAGAGTGCTACTGGTGGTTGGGTGATGCCGGGTCTTGTACTCAGGTGGTTTCCTTTGTGTGGGTTCTCACTATTTGATACTCCCTAGGGTTAGTTCTCTGGTCGTCTAGGGTCTTGGAGTCAGTGCTCCCACTGCAAAGGCTCAGGCTTCTTCTCTGGTCAGGAACAAGATTCCACAAGTGGTTTGTTATGGCATTAAATCAGATTAAAACAAATACCCAAAAAAGAAACCAAAGATGAACCCCAGACAAATGGCAGCTACAAAATTAGGCAAATAATAATTAACTTAATGGAGTATACACATATACATATGCACCCATAAACAGTCCAGCTAAGTAAAGTACAGTAGTTGACCCAGCAAGCAAAGGAAATAAAAAATTATATCTACCAGTTAAGAAAAAATTAAAGCACAAACTGTAAAACAAAACTAAAGCAAGGTGCTAAGTGGGGAATAAAGCAATGAAAACAAAGCCAACAAGTATGTTGAGAGGAAAGGAAAGAAAGAAAGACTAGATATGCAAAGTTAAATAGAGGTAGATGAAGAAGATTTATATACATTAAAGATTAACTGCACGGGGAAAAGAACAGTAGGAAAAGCAAACAGAAATAAATGTAGATAAAATATAGTAGGTTTAAAAAAATTAAAGAGAAGAAGAAGAAGAAAGAAAAAAAAAACAAAAAAAACAAAAGGAAAACTCCGCAGAACTGCAAAAGCCCAATGTAGAGGCAGAGGTTTATAACAACAATTAAAAGTGTGACTGAATATATATATATATATATATATACACACCCATAAGCAAAATCACAACAGTCCAGCTAAAATAAAATACAATAGATTAGCCCAGTGAACAAATGAAACCAAAAATTATATCTACCAGTTAAGAAAAAAACTAACTAAAATACAAACAGTAAAACAAAACTAAAGCACAGTGCCAAGTGGAGAATAAAGCAATGAAATCAAAAGTAACAAATATGTTGAGAGGAAAGGAAAGAAAGAAAAAAATAGATATGCAAAGTTAAATAGAGGTAGATGAAGATTTATATATGTTAAAGATTAACTGCAAGGGGAAAAGAACAGTAGGAAAAGCAAGCAAAGGAATAAATGTAGAAAAAATATTAATAGGTTTAAAAAAAGTAAAATTGAGAAAAAAAAAATAAATGGGAAGAAAATAAAAGAAAGAAAGAAAAACTCCACAGAACTGCAAAAGCCCAGTGTAGAGGCAGAGGTTTATAATGACAATAAAAAATGTTACTGAGGAAAAGAAAAAGAAAACCTCAAAAGCTTAATTAGATTTCATAGTGCCAATAAAATTGACAACTACAACGGAGAGGGGGGGGAGAAAATTAAAAAAGTAAAAAAAATCCAAAGGAATCTATAGAACAAGTCAAAATATAAGAATAATAAATGTTTTTCTTGAGTCACTGCTGTCACTGTCCTTTCCCATGCTGGGAGTCACAGTCCACCTCACCTCCCTAGGATGCCCTCCAACACTGTGCTGGTCTCTGGACCTGCTGTGGAGGCAGCTCAGATTCTAATCTGGTCCTACTCCTATGTGTTCTTGCCTCCAATGTCCACAGCTATCAGAACGAGTGTGTTTTCTTTTGTGGGAGCTCTCAATGACCTTTTATATATTCCATAGACACAGAGTCTGCCTAGGTGATCGTGTGGATTTAATCTGTAGCTTGTACAGCTGGTGGGAAGGATTTGGGTCTTCTTCCTTAGCCACATTGCCCCTGGGTTTCAACTGTGGTTTTATTTCCACTTCTGCATGTGGGTCGTCCACTGGAGTTTGCTCCTGAGGCTGCCCTGGAGGGCTTGGGTTTGCCCCTGTGAGGGCCAGGTGCGGAGGTGGTGCAGCTGCTTGGGTCTCTGGGGTTCTGGCAGCACCAGGTCCTCAGGGGGGTTGGTGTCTAGGGCAGCAGGAAATATAGTGCTCTAGAAGGGGATGCAACCAGTATTGGCCAATACACTCCAATATTCTTGCCTGGAGAACCCCCTGACAGAGAAGCCTGGCAGGCCACAGTCCACAGGATTGCAAAGAGTCAGGAAGACCCAAGTGACCTGCATGCATAGATGCAAGACATTTTTGCCTGTGGCAGCTCTGCCCCATGAGGGCTGGGCATGAAGGTGGTGCAGCTGCTTGGCTTGCGGGACCCTGGCAGCGCCAATTGTGCAGGGACATAGTTGCCCTGCCCCAGGAGTTGTGGCCCTATCAGAGTCTTTTTTTTTGAGCCTCTTGAAGCTGCTGATCAGAAGGCCTCTTTGGCCAGTCTTTCTCCGTAGCTCTGCCCATTCAGGCACTTAGAAGGCTCCCTTGCCTGGGATCCTTCTCTGTTGTTTGGAGTCAGGCACATAGAGGGGCCCCCATGGCTGGGGTCCTACTCTGTAGTTCCACACATCAGTCACGTAAAAGAGCACCCTTGGTGGGGTCCTACTCTGTAGTTCAGTACGTCAGGTGTTTGATGGGCCAGCCTCTCTGTTGTTCAGCTGCCAGTGGTGGCGTGTGGGGAGAGAGAGGCTATGGTGATGGCTCTGCCGCTTCTGGTGACGCAGCAGTATCGCCTTGCTCCATGGCTGCCTGGCTTTCTTCCACGGGCTTAGCCTACTGCAGTCTCCTCCCTCACATCTCCTCCATCAGTCTCTCCTCAGGCAAGAGCAGCGCTTGCCTTGGGATTGCTCCACAGTCCCTAAACTCCAGCTCCCAGCCGCTGCACCTTCTAGGGGACCTGTGTCCCTGTCCAGGGTATGAATGACTGCGTCAAGGACTGTCTGATTCTCATTCCATTTAGGCTGCCACAGATCAGCTGTTTCACTCTCAGCCTTGAATGTTTCTCCTGTGACTCAGACAGTTGCCCCATGTGGGGATCAGACCCCTGCTTCAGTTCCCCCACCCGCCCAGGGCACATCCAGTCCTACTAACACTCTTGTTTTTCCCCCTAGTTCCTTCATCCTACCGAGTTTTAGCTGAAACTCCAGTACTTTGGCCACCTCATGAGAAGAGTTAACTCATTGGAAAAGACTCTGATGCTGGGAGGGATTAGGGGCAGAAGGAGAAGGAGACGACAGAAGATGAGATGGCTGGATGGCATCACTGACTCGATGGGCCTGAGTCTGAGTGAACTCCGGAAGTTGATGATGGACAGGGAGGCCTGGCGTGCTGCGATTCGTGGGGTCACAAAGAATCGGACACGACTGAGCGACTGAACTGAACGAACTGATATATTCTTTCTACTGGTCAGGTACTCCTGTCTGCTCTCAGCTGGTGCTCTGCGTGCACTTCTGTGTCTGAAGGTGTATTCCTGATACATCAGTGGAGCGCGATGTACTCCACGTCCACCTACTCCTCTGCCATCTTGTTTCCATTTTTGTATATTATGTTTTCATTTTCACTTGTCTCTAAGTATTTTTAACTTCCCTTGTAATTTCTTCTTTGATCCATTGGTTGTTTGAAAGTGCATAGTATTAATTTCCTCGTATTTGTAAATTTTCCAGTTTTACTTCTGTTATTGATTTCTTGTTTTTTTTTTTTTTTTCTATTATGTTTGGAGATAATACTTTGATCTCAATCTTTTAAAATTTGCTGAGACTTTTTTGTGAACTGATCTATTGTCTAATTTAATGAGTGTTCTCTGTGCACTTGAGAAGAACAAGTACTTTTTTAAATATATATAATTCTTTTAGGCAGAGTACCTCTGCCACTGTGGAAAGACTCCTTCTCTGTGGAACACTTTCCATGAGTCTTGAGGAGGGCTTGGTCTCCCATTTGTATCACTAACTTTAGCAGGAGTGAGAGACTTCACCATTTCAACGTCAGCTGGAAATCTAATACTAAATTAACCCACTCAGGGGCAAAGGAAGAGGTTATTGCCAAATACCCTGGCTGTTATGGACATTTCTGCTCTTGCTTTGAAGGAATGGCTAGGAGTCTGGAGGCAAGCTTCTGGATTTGTCTCTGCTAGAGTGGGTTGGGGTTCCTCCCATCCTTACTCTGCAGGAGTGAGCTGAGCAGGCAACTAACCTTGGTAGCCAGTTCCCATTGACTGGGATTCCTCAACCCTCAGTACTTGATCCCTATGTGGATGGCAGGAGATGAGGATAGGGTCATATTTCTTACATACTTCCCAGAGGTCACTGATGTTTCTTAAAGAAGGCAGGGGTTGTCAGATGAGCTTTCTGGTCTGGGTCTCCTAGATGGGACGTGGGGGATATGTCAACCAGTAGCCTCTGGGCTTCTTTTCAGGCACAAAATAGCTTTCCGTGGCCAAGCTTCATAGATCTGTGCCCATGTAGTGCTGAAAATCAACGCAACCTTCAGAAGGCCTAAAATATGACAACTTGGGAACATAGGATACTCTAACTCACCAGCCCAGAAGGTTGTTTTTAAAAAACATCAGCATGAAATCTCCTAGACTCTCAATGTGTTAAAATTGGAGGAGATCTACAAGCAAGGCTGACTCTAGCCCCCTCATTTTACAGATGATAAGACAAGACATTATGAGAGGGGAGACCTTGCTCAGGATCACCCTGCAAGCCAGTGGCACGACCAGGACTGCCCCAAGTCCACCCACTACCCCACCACCAGTTTGGGAATGAAGGTCAGCACATTCTCCTTTTCTTATTCTTGCTGCTTCTTGAAGCTCATCTTTTGAATTCTGTGCCCATGTTCTTTCTTATCCAGTCCTACTACCACTGCCTTAATTAAAGTCTCTTTCGTCTTGCCAGGATGGTGATGATGGTGAAAACAATATTAATGACAGCGGCTTACACTGGGTGAGTCCTTCCTGCTCACCGGGCCCTGTTCTAAACTTCACAAGTATGAATGCTTTAAAACTGAAGAGCCCCTTGAAGGAGATCATAATATCACTTTGATCTCGTAGATGAAGAAACTGAGGCACAGAAAAGCACAAGGTGGGCTTCCCTGGTGGCTCAGTGGTAAAGAACTGCCTGCCAACACAGGAGATGTGGGTTCAGTCCTTGGGTCGGGAAGATCCCCTGGAGAAGGAAATGGCAACCCACTCCAGTACTCTTGCCTGGGAAATCCCATGGACAGAGGAGCCTGGCGGGCTACAGTCCACGGTGTTGCAGAAGAATCAGATGCAACTTAGCGAATAAACAACAGAGATGGTGGTGAAGTGGTGGAGCCAGATTTGAATTTGAGCAGTTTGACTCTGGAATTTATGCCCTAAACCATTTTATTAAAGTGCCTTGAGTGTGTATTAGCATAATGGATAACATTACAGACTCCTGTATTACACCCCCATTTTACAGACCAAGAAACTGAGTCTTGGTGAGATTAAGCAAGGTCACAAAGCTAGTAAGGAGCAGAGTTTGTTCTCAGACCAAAGCTCTGGCTCTTAAACACCAATTATACTTCCTTCTTGTCATCATGACCTCCCTGCCACCATCAACCTGACAAAATCTAAACCTCCAACAGGAGGGCCCAAGAAGCTGTGTTTTTAACAAGCAAACTTAAGAATCACTGATATCAGGACTGCTATATTTAAAAATAGATAACCAACAAGGACCTACTGTATAGCAGGTCTCTGCTCAGTATCATGTAACAACCTAAATGGGGAAAGAATTTGAAAAAGAATAGATATATGTATACACCTAACTGAATCACTTTGCTGTCTGCCTGAAACTAACACAGTTAATAACTATATTCCAATATAAAATAAAAAGTTTTCAAAAAGGAACTACTGGGATCAATGGTCAAGATTAAGGAACCAAACAACACAGAGTGTGGGATCCTAGGCCTATCACTTTAACCCCTTTAAGCCTCATTTCTCTCTCCTCTAAAACAGGGGTGTTAGCTATTTTCAACCACAGCCAGCATTTATCATCTGCTCACTGTTGTCCAGGCCCAGCGCCTCACACGCACAGTTTCATCCGATCACACTGCTGTCCCACAAAGTTGTAGAGGAAGGTAAGTGAGACGACACCAAGGACTGAGCCAGTATGGGTTCACACTCAGCAGACAATAGATATCATCTTAGCCACGATTATTGCTCTTCATCCATTTTGTGTCTGCCTCCCCTCTGAACAGCAAGATTCTCACAGTTATGGCATGCATGTGTCTCACTCATTTCTGTGTCTGAACAGGATCTGTCTCATAGCCAGCTTCCAGTTAATCTGTAGATATCTGTTGACATGAAGGCTGAGAGCGTGTCCTCTGCTTGGCTTCCAGACCCTTATTGACTTTTTTGGCTGAAGTGAGCCTCTTGCTTTCCATTTTCTTCCACAAACCCGAGCTATGCATGCTTCAAGTGATTATGTTCTACTTTAGGGATAAGAACAGCACAGGGTGGATTTTTGAGACTTGCAGAAGAGGATGGACAATCCGGGCAATTTGGACCAGCCTTCATCACAGTGTAATGTAAGATGTGAGCTGACATGCTGGTGGCCAAGGTGACCGGTGACCTTTCCACCTCATCTGTCTGCATTTGAGTTCTCAGAAGGCTTATTGCTGCTGCTATGGGAGTACATCTCTTGACCCCGTAAAGTGGGGTGACCACTGCTTTGATGCGTCACAAGGTCACGGTGAAGATCAGATCAGATAACCACATGCTAGTGGAGGTCTTTGCTAACTGTAAAGTTTTATACTGGGGCTATGCTTCAATCAGGTGGGCGTCTGGTTCTTGGTGAGTCTCCCCTCCTCTTGGTGGGGACGTCCCTCTCCAAGACTCAGGGCCTTACCTTCTCATTGTTCTCTCTTCCTGCTCCTCTGCTCACTTAGATCAAACCAGGCTGGGCTTTCCTCACTTGCTTCTGAATCCCTTTTGGACCCATCTTCCTTGTCCTTGTCCCCTTGCTTTCAAATTCTTAACTGACATTTTCATTTTTCTACAGGACCAGAGTCTTTCCAGCATTCCCATCTTACTTTAGCAGTGCCCTGTTTCTGCTGGTAAGTGTTATTTGGCAGTCTTGGCTCATGGACCACTGCCTGAACATGCAGCTGTCTGATGAGCTCCTAGCCACTGGGGGAAGGGAGTCTGTTCCTGTCTTCCTTTATTACACATGTACAAGCCTCCTGTCTCCTGGAGCATCCTGTCACATTGCTTGTCTCAAGCCAAGATCTCACCTTTCAACAGAACCTCATTCAGTTTGTTTTCTTACTGACATCATGTCGTTCCACCTGGATGATCTTCTGGTCTCTTGGTGGCCCTTTCAGTCTCTCCAGCTGGTGGGATCTAACCCAGACTTCTGAGAAATCAAACCTGCTGTTGAAACCAAGAGCTAACGCTAACAGACGGGGTGCTGTGAGTAGGCCTTGTGCCTGGGACACCTGGTACAGTCCTGCAGGCCCCACAGGAGGCTCTGCTCCCCACCAGTCACCCTCAGAAGCCCTGTGCAGAAGGTTGGAGGGCAAGCACCACCAGTGTCCAGGTAAGGGAACCAACTGACCCAGGTTGCTTGGGACCAGGGGTTTTGCAGGGCACAAAACATTCAGTGCTAAACTGAGAAAGTCCTGGTCTCCTTATAGTCTGGGCAGTTCAGCCTCAAGAGGCCAAAAGGGGGTCCTTTCACTTCTGTTAAATTAAAAAAATACAGAACATGAGAGCTGTGAATTAAGTTTTATCTGGGGCAAAATGATGACTGTACCCCAAGAGACAGTGTTTTAGATAGATCTGAGAAGCTGCTCCAAGGAGGTGAGGGAAGGAGTCAGGATATAAAGGAGTTTTGCAACAAAGGGCAGGTAGTCCGAACATCAAAAGATTACTGTTAATTAAAGAAAAACTAGATATCCCAAGTTAAGGAATTTAGCACTTTTTGAATGTGTGGGAAGATGCAAGAGTCTGGGCTCACTGAAACTGTTCCTTTGGTTTCTCAGCTGTCTGGGGTCAGTATCCTGTGTTTTCACATCCTGATTTTTCTCAGGGCTCACCAGCTCAAGGTGGAGGATTGGAATCACCAATGACTGTAACATTCTTGTTTACTGATATGCAGGAAATATTTTGCTTCTCACTTCCTATTTGGCTTCAAAACCCCTTCATTGATTTTGCACAGTCGATGAGGACATACGCAGTGGTTTCACCTGAGCCTGAAAGCTCTGTCCCAGTCTAGATGAATGCTGATAAAAGGCAGGTCCGGGCAAGCCCGTGTTGGCCCTCAGCAGCCTGCTTGATGATGTGGGGAAGTGAGGCTCATGGGAGGAACAGAGAAAGAGCACATCTATTTTAGTTAAGGTGGTAAGCCTCCATCAAGACGAGCGAAACCCCAGGAAATAATGCAGGTCATTATCAGCTAAGTTTGCTGTTGACCAATAATGCCCATGTGTGGGGTCCTGCAGAATGTACAAATCAGACATTTTCTTCAGGCAATACAGTGGGGGAAGGATTTAAAGGTGTGTTCTTGACGATATAGTTCAACTGCTTCCAAAGCCTCCTGCCCACCTACCGCCTCGTAACACACACAGGCATATGCACGCACAGGGCCAGCTCCTTTCCCCTCTTGCGCATCCTGGCAGGTCCTCTGACGCGTGCTGCTTCTGTATCTAGGCCATGGCCCCCGCTGTGCTTCCAGATCCACAAAGCGAGCTGAGACTCTTGGGCGGTGACTTTCAGTGCTAACAGCCTCCCTGGCCTCACAGATGCCCTCATGTTGCCCTTTGGTGCCTGAGGGATTGCTGCCTCTATTCTCCTGCCCTAATCATTCCAGGGTCAGGTACCAGAGAGCTCAGGATAGCCCCTGTGCCCCAGAGCCTGCTAGAATTATTTTAAAAACCAGTCCTAAGCCTGCCTTACCCATCTTTCCCATGGAAGCTGCAATAAAGGTTCTTACCCAGTTTCCTCTGCTGTCTCTGCCTTCTGACTGGGCCCTGGTATTTCCCCGTGTAGACCTCCTGTTTCTAGGGATCTGTGAGTATTACACACTTCTTCCCTTGTGAACGTTGTTTCTGTTTCTGCATGTCTTACCCTACCTGCCAAAGCCACAGGTACTTTTGTTACAATCAGGCACACATCCAAACACTCACTGACATGGATCATCTCATTAAACCTCAGCACAGTCTCTGTGTGTGTGCGTTAGTCGCTCAGACATATCCAACTCTGCGACCCCATGGACTGGGTTCCTGTGTCCATGGAATTCTCCAGGCAGTTGAGGCGGGTTTTATTATATTTTGCAGATGAGGAAATGGAGGCCTGAGTACATACAATTAAAATAACAGAGCCAGGCATGCCAATCTGAAAGGCTGTACTCCCAACTTCCCCTCTGATCTGCCTCAATCATTATTGAGTAGCTGTCTTAATATTACATGAGCAGGCAGGGCAGGGTAGTCTGTTGTCCCCAGAAGCTCCCATGTGAGAGCAGAGGTCAGTTGGGAGAACTGAGCTTTGTATCTGGTCTGGTCCTAAGTGGCCCTTCTTGAGAGCTTTAAAGGGCCCATAGAGGAGGTGGGTACTAGGTGGGAGGCAACCTTCTGGGGCATCCTGTCTTGATGGATTTGAAGGGCCCTAGGGCAGCCCCTGCCTAGAACTCTCGTCCACTGGTCTGTTTACAATCATCCTCTACCCCCACCATGTCAGTCAAGGAGGTTTTAGGTTATGAGCAACAGATACCAGCTCTGGGTAACTTAAGTGACACTGATCAGAAGACTGTTGGTACATTAACAGAATCAATAGAGAAGTTAGAAAACTGGTGTAAGAATCATCACACACGAAAAGGAAACTGGGGGCTCGAACACAGCAAATTCACCTTCAGGAACAATGTGATCAGGAAGCCACCTGGGGCCCGTGTCCCCGCACATTCACTGTGGCTACTCCCACATTGCTGTGTCTTCCTGACACTGATTTAAGAATCACCGTCAGTGGGCACTTTAGGGGGTGATGGATATGTTCACTGTCTTCACTGTGGTGACAGTTTCATGGATATATATACAGGTCAAAACATATCAAATTGCACATTTGAAATACTTGTAGTTTATCATATGCACTCTTGCCTTAGTAGCACTTTTTAAATCATTGAGTTTGAAGATAGCCCTGGTGCCTAGAGCTGGGGGGTGGCAGGGAGGGAAGTGGAAGATAAAATGGAGAATGAGGGGCAAAGGTTGACAGGCCAGTTTCATGAAGAGAGGCAGACTGGTTTCTCTTCCTAGGTCTTCTGGAGGGTCCCAGATCTCTTACTGGGTCATAGTTTGTCAATAGCAAGTTAAATTTGCAGTTGATGTCAGCTTTGATAGAATAACTACTACTTCTTCCTTCTTAGGTCTTGTTTTCAGCTCCTCTAACCATCTTTTCCTCACCAAACTTCAGCCTTGAAGGGACAACCTCCCTTCCTTTAGAAGAAGCACTGAGACAGGTCTCAATGGCTAGAACCATTGAGGGATGGCATTGCTCAGATAGGTTGTCCCAAAGCAGATAGTGAGGCTGAATTTGTATTAAGTTCCCGGGGGACACAGGTAAGGGGATGGGGAAGCAGGACAAAGCCTGGGGACCTTCTGATAAAGGCCTGTGAGGGCAGCTTCTGCCCATCCCACAGGGTAGCCTGGAGTGTGAAGAACACTTCAGATGTCCTAGGCTGGGCTGGGCTCTCCTGCTGCTGCCCACCACTCACTGGGAGAAGAGGAGGAGGACACCTACTTCCAGGAATGCCCTGAGTTCTTCACTTTAGCATGGGGCCGCTCCAGCAGCTGAGGGCAGTTTCCCTCAGGAGAGGTGAGGGTATACCGTGGGAGGAGGGCAGGGGCCCGGGAATGATGCCAGGGGCCCGGGAATGATGCCAGGGGCCCGGGAATGATGGCAGGTGGTCAGAGTGTAGCACCGACGCTGTCCACGACATGCCAGCGTCTCCTTTACACCCGCCAGCCCAGCTCGGCTGATAGAGGTGATGGAAAGGCAACCTCATTTGGAGGAAGGTGAGCCTGAGAGCCGAGACCCTAGACTTAATTATCACACAATTCTTTTACTTGGCTGTGTGTTTTCAGCCAATAGAGCAAAGCCGGCTTAGCTACACACATCTGACACATTCTTCCAGTGCTCATGTCAGAGGTATTCAGGAATATCCGTTTTCGGGAAGTGCTACACCTTCTTCAGTCCCGCTGTATTCTTCTGAAGATGTACAGGGTCTCTGCCCAAGGGCGCTGTGGGGTGAGAGGGAGGGCAGAGGGAGTGTGGGGGTCAGTGCTGAGGAAGGCTCTGCTGACTGATCCCAAGGCAGGACTATATGCTGCCTGCATAGAACAGGACATGGAGACTGGAAATGTGAGGATCGTTTAGTTCAGGGGCCTCACTGTACAGAGGCCCAGAAAGGAGAGACTGTCCACTCCTTCAGTGCCTCTCTGTGCCAGGGCTTGTACCAGAACCTGGAAACAGAATGTCAGGATGTCACAGACCCCAGCCTTTTGGCTTTTCACCTTGAAATAATTATCGATTCATGGGAAGTTGCAAATAGGTACAGAAAGGCCCCATGTGCCTTTCACACAGCTTTCCCCAGGGGCAATATCTGGACTGTAATATTAAATCCAAGAAACACATAGGCACAGGCACACAGTGTTCACATGTACATGTTCGTCTGTGTGTGTTCGTGGTGTGTATGCAGGGTGTGTGTGCGTGTTCTGTGATACACAGAACTACATGTCATGATGTCATGCCCATCATGACAATTGCGATACGGAGCTTTTGTATCACCGCAAAGGAGCTCTCTCTGAGTCTGCTTTATAGTTGTCCCTACCCACCCCCAGCCCCACATTCCTGGGCCACTGCTAAACCACTTTCCATCTCAGCTCTTGCTGTCGGTGGGCTCACTTCTTAGGAGGGATAGAGATGCAGATACAAGTCTTGGTGACGCACGGAATCTTAAATACCTGCCTAAGCACAGGAGTGAGGTGATCCCGTGACGCTCGGCTGCAGTTAATGTCACACTCCTGATGGTGTCTCAGTTAGGTTGAATCCATTGAAAGGGGACCAGAAATTTCAGTCACTAGAAAGAACAAGTGGCACTGAGTGAGCTGACATAGAACAATCTCCAAAGCAGACGACAGAAGGCAAAGCGCAGAACAGTACATTCTGGCGCACAGGTGTGTGTGTGTGTGTGTGTGTGTGTGTGTGTGTGTGTGGCAGCTGTCGTGTGTATACCACCAGCACCCTCATGGCATCACCTGTGGGAAGTGAGACCAGCAGCTGAGGTGGGAGGGATGTGCCTCTCCTTGCCTATTCTCTTGTGCTTTTGCAGTTTTCACTACATGCACGGCTTGCTTTTATTAAAAGGAAATAGAATTATTTTGGACCTTCCTTAAGTGGGAGGAGTGTATCCTGTATAGTCATATCCTCATCTCCTTATATAGTCAGATCCTTGCTTTTTCCTCTCCCCTGGGTTTACAAAAGGCCCTCTAGGGACTTAGCATTCTTAAAAGGGGGTTTTGCAGCCTCCAGTTGCCATGGTAGCTGTTGCTCCTGGCGACAAGATGCAGGCCGGCCCTCCTGGCCCTGTGTGCAGGGAGCTTGGAGTCCCCACCGGGGGACGAGAGCACCCCCACATCACCTGGGCCCCAGATGTTTAAAAGATGTCTCTATCAGTGCTAGTGTGGGGACGAGTCAGCTGTGTCATTTCAGGAAGACATTGTGCTCAGTGATCTGTGCTGTGTGCTGTGCTCTTTCTAAAGACAAATGCTCTACACCTAAAAGACATTTACCTCTATCTTAGAGCGCCAGACCCATTCTCCTCCCCTCCAGGCTAATCTGGTTTAACTGCTTCCAGCTAAACATGAGTCCTGTTTAGAGGTTGTAGAAGGGCAGCCCATTCTCACACCAGGGTTCCCTCCCAGCACACTCCACTTCCTCTCAGACCCAGAAACAGGAAGAATTGTTTATCGCTTCTTAAGGGACTGGAGAATGCTTACTGACCATAGGAAGAAAACTGAGTTAACTTCCAATGGGTGGGATGCATCAAGATAGTTATCGTTCTTTCCCGGTAAGTCAGTAAGAGCAATATATGAGGTAAATTAATTTGTTAATAAATTATTGTGGTATGTTAAATTCCCATGAAATTCTTCTCCTTCAATAACAGAAAGGTCTTGCTTTTCATAGGTGACGCGGTTAGTGGTACTTGTTTGTGTATGTACACATGACATCTGATTACAGAGCTCTCTCTCTCTCACACACACAGAGGCCAGAATGTACCACTCAGCACTGTGTGTTGACAGAACAAAGGTAAAGTTCAGTGAGAACTGGAGGAGAGAACCAAGTAAGCTCTTCTCTTGGGGAGGAGTGGGCTAGGGAGGGGAACATTTGTGGTGGCCCTTGAGGTGGGGTAGGATTTCACCAGGTGGAGATATAAGGAAGAGAGCTATCACATCCTTGGTGCTAAAACTAGGGTCCTGAATCTGTCCAGAGATTTTCCAAACTATGTCATGCTGCCATGACCCTGAGCCCCCTTCATCTCAAGGATCAAAGGCATAGGTTCAGGTGAACACAAAGCCTGGAGAGAGGCAATGCCTCTTGTCACCTGACCAGGACATGTTCAGTCCAGATGGAGCCTGCAATACGCCGATGTGCCCTGAATTGCCAGAGGCTCCACTTCTCTAGCGGAACTGGTGTCCTGGGGACAGGCTGGGGCTGCCGCCCTAAAGGAAGGCTTTGTCATTCATGCTGTGATTTCTGTGGGTGCAAACTAGATAGGGTTAAAGGAAGGAGAGGGAGGGAAGAAAAGAAAGGCAAGGCAAGGTGGAGAAAGCAGGGAAGGCCAGGCAAGTCTACCCTGCGGAAGGTCTCAAGCCACGACTCACAGTAGGAACCAGAGACAGACATCCTTCAAGGCCTGATGTTTGAAGTCCACATTTCCTCCCTCGGGATTCCCAAAGCCTAATGGTTCTTGGCACCTCTCAAAAACAAAAGGCAAAAATAATGTTTTAATTTCCTCCAACAACAGTTTGAGTTATAAATACTGATCCTGTTCCAAGAACCAATTCTTAGGAAATGGGATTAAGACATAAATTTACCGAGTTCCTGGATGAGCCTGGATTCTTTTCCCACTTAGGCCACATGTGCTCCACCCTGCCTTCTTCCTGCCTGTGTCTGAGATACAGAGCCAAGCCTCAGGGTTTGTAATCCCCCACTTAGCGTGGAGCCTGGTGGGAAGTGTCTGTGTTAGGGGACTAGGACTCTAGTTCCATCTCCACCAACTCCTGAGTGACAGCCAAGAGGCCACATCCACTCCAAGGACTCTGTTTTCCCCACCTAGAAAAGAAAGGTCGGTACTTCCTTGATGTTCTAGTGGTTGAGAATGTGCCTTGCAATGCAGGGCACGCGGATTTGATCCCTGGTCAGGGAACTAAGATTCCACATGCCATGGAGCAACTTAGCCCATGTGCCACAGCTAGAGAGTCTGTGCCCCACAACGAAGACCCTGTGTGCTGCAGCTAAGACCTGATGCAGCCAGATAAAGAAATGAAGGATTTTTTTTAAAAAAAGAAAGAAAAGGTTACGCTAGATCTTTCATAGAAAAAAAATCTGCATACAAATTTTAGGGAGGTGAGTCGGTTAAAATTTTACCCAAGTAAGTAAAAATTAATTTTAAATGTTTGGAAGTCATGGAACGAATCATCTTCAATGCTGTGTGCTGTGCCGTGTTGAGTCGTTCAGTCGTGTCTGACTCTTTGCAACTCCATGGACTGTAGCCCACCAGGCTCCTCTGTCCATGGGGATTCTCCAGGCAAGAATATGGGAATGGATTGTCATGCCCTCCTCCAGGGGCTCTGCCCAACCAGACCAGGGATCGAATCCTGGTCTCCTGCATTGCAAGTGGATTCTTTACCATCTGAATCACCAGGGAAGGCCAAGAATACTGGAGTGGGTATCCCTTCATTCTCCAGCGGAAGTTCGCCAGGGGAACTTCTCGATCCAGGACTCAAACTGGGGTCTCCCACATTGCCAGACAGATTCTTCACCAGCTGAGCTACCAGGGAAACCCCTTCAAGACTATATCCAGATCTAACTTCTATACATCTTTAGACTTTTCCACACTCAAAAGTGGAAGCAGAGTGGGGAGGAGGGAGGTGGCTTGTCTTCTACAGCTGGGTCCCCACAGCAACCATCGCCCTCTTTTATGAAAGGAGAGTGTCTCACACATGTCTTCTGTCTCTTGGGCTGGAATGGTGGTGGTAGCAGCAGCTGGCCCTTGTTGCCTGTGTTTTTGATGGCTGGAGCAGTGAAGGCATTTCCTGTGCTAAGAGGACAGACAGGGGTGGGAAGAGAGTGGGGTAGCCAAGCACAAGAGGTTCTCACCCAGCCTCTAGGTACTTCTCCACCCTCTCTGAAGAACAGCCCCCTCCAGAAAGGAGAAGGAAGGGAATCAGGAGCAGGTAACCAGTGGGACCCACTGGAATGTGTACTTGCAGGGTCTCACTGGAGCCACATAACCTCACAGGAGTAAGTCTGGTGTTACTGAGTCCAAGCACGTCCTGCTTACAGCACAACAGGCCAATCAATAGAGATGAGTTGTTAGGGCCAAGAATAGCAATTTTATTCAGAAAGACAGCAGAAAGAAGATGGTGGACCAGTGTCACAAAGAACCATCTTGCCCAGGTTTGGATGCTAGTTTGTTTGTTGTTTGTTTGTTTTCTTAAACAGAACAAAGAGGGGGAGGTAAGGAGGTAAAGTAAAAAGAAGATGGTAAGTTGTTGCATATATTTCCTGGTTCTGGCCAGACTCCAGAGGGAATCTGTTGTTTCTTCTTGCCTGCAGCCATTCATTGGTGGGTCTGGTCAGGGGGTTTCCTGTGAGCTAAGCAAATGTATTTTAGCTTAACGCTCAAGTGTTCCTTGGCAGAGTTCCTTGTTTTTATTTACTGCTAAGTTGTGTCTGACTCTGACCCCCCATGGACTCTAGCCTGCCAAGATCCTCTGTCTATGGGATTTCCCAGGCAGGAATATTGGAGTGGATTTCCTTCTCCAATGGGATCTTCCCTGTTCAGGGATTGAACCCATGTCTTCTGCATTAACAGGTAGATTTTTTTTTTTTTAAACCACTGAGCCACCAGGGAAGCCCACAGGGTTCCTAGAGATGGGCAGTTATGTATACTTTAAGCTACAGGCAACATCCCTTTAATAGCAAAAGCAATACAACGCAAAGGTTAAAGTGAAAGAAACATCAACGCAATACAACGTGAAAGTGAAAGAAACAACGTTAAAGTGAAAGAAACAAAGGTTAAAGTGAAAGAAATATGGAGTAAGATTTGTTTCCCCCTATTTCATGAGCAGTCCCTTTCTACAGGTAAGAAAAGTGAGGAACAGGGAAAGGAAGCACGTTGGCTTCAGGCATCAAGTGGTGAGCCCAAAATACCCATTCTGAGGGTGGTTGGATGAGCAGGAGCATCAGGACCATGACCCCTGGAGGAGGCAGTTGGGGTCACATGCACTCACCCATTCCTGCTTCAGAAAAACTAGCCAGGATGCTTTTTCTGGGATTTGGGGAACAAAGGAGGTGGTTGGGAATAATGAAAACAGCCTTCTGAACGAGTGAAAATGAACTGAGTGTCTGTTCCAGGACAGGTGCTTCCTCATATGTGCTTCATTTAGTCCTCAACCATGTGATCTGGTAGGCAGGGCACACACCTCCACCCACCCTACACAGAACCCTCAGAGAGGGTCAGAGGGCCTCCAGGGAGGGCAGAACTCCAGCCAATCTCAGCCCCTCTCACTCACAGGTCTCGCTCCTATCAAGGGGCCCACTGGCCACACCTGCCAAATAGCTGATCGTCCGGTGTGATTTCCTGGAGTACAGTCAGCCCGCCCCCCATCCCATGCCCAGTGCTGGGTATGGAGGAGCACAAGAATCAGAGCACAAGTGTTTTCCAGCCTATTTAAAAGTAATGGAAGCCACTGTTGTGAATTGTTCTCCCCACGCCTCTTTCCACCTGCCAGAGTGTGCTAGAGTGACTTCCAATAGCTAAGTGGGAAAATAAATTGTTCCCTTTTGCAGGAAATTATACCTCAGGGGGTCCTAGGAAAAGACCACTGTGCTGAGAGTCCTGCACTGGATCAGCCACAAGCCTGCTGGGTGCCTCAGTTTCCCCATCTGGAACACGAGAGTGCCTTTGGTGTGCCTAAAGTCCTCTTCAGAACCCACAAACTCTGACTCTTTTGTGGTTGGACCGTCCAGTCTCTCCCAGAAGGAAATCCCTTCTAGGCTTGCCGTCCAGAGGCAGCCCTGCTCAGGCCCCATCTCTATGGTCCTTCCTGCTTTTCTACTTAAAAATAGTCTTCGCTAGGCTAGAACCAGATGAAAGAGACACACACAGCTGGAACACGCTGGCCAGAGCCTGTCACTATTAGCTCCTGCCTGCTGGTCACAGATGGATTATGAGGCGGGTCCCACGGGGAGTCAGAGCAGGGACCTAAGGAATAAGTGGGCTTCCCTGGTAGCTCAGATGGTAAAGACTCTGCCTGCAATACAGGAGACTCGGGTTCAAACCGTGGGTTGGGAAGATTGCCTGGAGTAGGAAATGGCAACCCACTCCAGTATTCTTGCCTGGAGAATTCCATGGACAGACCATGGGGTCACAAAGAGTCGGACACAACTGAGCGATAACGCTATCACTGTGAAGGAATAAGTAAGGAATGTGAGTTCTGCGAGGGCGGCAATCGTGGATCATCTGTTTATCGCAAGGATGGCATAGAATATTTCTTAAAGGAAAAACCTGAGTGTACTAGTGAATGAGTGGAGGTGATTCCTACCTAGAGCTGATAGGCATGTTGGGGATAGAAGAGATATATACACGAAAAGTTAAATAATGACCTAAGGACCAAATCCTTCCCCCTTGCTCCCCCCACTCCCCGCCTCCCTGCCCATACAAAGCAATGGTATGAGATGTTGCAAGACGGCATGTGTTCAGCCAAAGCTATGGGCAGGAACACAGTGTAATTAACTCCGGGTTGGGGATAGAAGGAAGAGCCTCCAGAAGAAGGTGGACTTTGGGCCGGCTCTTGAGGGATGAGCCTGGTTTGAGGGGTGTGGTGTCTCCAGATGCTTGCTCAGAAGACCAGGCAGTTCCTGCAAAGATTCTGTGTTGAAAATGAGCAAAACATGCTCAGGTTTTCCAACAGAGGCTGTGTCCCTGCTTCGAGAGTTGGGATACTGGTCAGGACTGATGGAGCTCAAAGTATTCTGTTCTAGACTCTGCCCCTTACTTTGTCTGATATATGGAGCTCAGAATATCTGCCCCATTGGGATCTTGTTGGGATTTCCTGGGATGTATTTGCACAAGCATTTTGCTCTGGGAAATGTTTCATAAATACCCATTGTAACCCCAAGGGGAAACCTGTTGCCTGAGGCAGGC
Source organism: Aepyceros melampus (assembly GCA_006408695.1). NCBI lineage: Eukaryota > Metazoa > Chordata > Mammalia > Artiodactyla > Bovidae > Aepyceros > Aepyceros melampus. The sequence continues at coordinate 963,063 of SJXQ01000198.1, forward strand.
ACACTGTTGGCTCTCTCCACATTTCCCTCAGGCTAAGGGCAGCTACTCAAGGTCCCAAATGCTGACCAAATCGGTAACCAGCTTGTGGAGCCCCATGGTTGGTACGAGAGGAAGAAAATAGGTCCCAGCCTTCCAGAGCTTAAAGAGGAGATAAGAAAAGCTGGTGAAAACTTAATATCCTGAGATTTTGTTTATCAGTTTAAAAGGATCATAGAACTTGCTGGAATGATATTAGGTCAACTTAACTGCCCTGTTTCCTATGAGGTCATTTAACCCCAGAGGGGTGAGACTAGGGTGGGGGTGATAGGCCATATTCAATCTCATTAAAAACAGACCTAGTGACATCAGCAGGAAGACAGAGCCTCTGTTTACTTCTCTTGGCCCCAGGAACAGCACCTTGTGACCTCTCTCCCAAACACAAAGTGCACAGTGGGGATGAAGGGGAGTGTCAGTCGCTCAGTCGTGTCCAACTCTGCGACCCCATGGACTGTGGCCCGCCAGGCTCCTCTGTCCATGGGATTCTCCCGGCAAGAATACTAGAGTGGGTGGCCATTTCCTCCTCCAGGGGATCTTCCTGACCCAGGAATTGAACCTGAGTCGTCTGCATTACAGATGGATTTTTTTTTACCATCTGAGTCACCAGGGAAGCCCAATGTGGATGTGGTCAATTTTAATGGCTTTAAATGTGTATATCCCTGTGACTGCTCTAACACTGTGTCTCAAGGCAGGGAGAACAGGAGAACATCTCCACTGAGCAGATGAGGGACTGGATCTGGAACAGGGAATGTGACTTTCCTAGGCCAGAAAGTGAGTTAAGCTGGCCTTGGAAGCCTCTTCTCCTGATTAATGCCTGGAGCTGGTTTGGTGCCTGCTGGCCCTGGTTAGAACTGAGTTGGGTGTTGGGAATGGTTGACTGAAGTTGAGGGATTCCTCTGTGGGATGCTGATGTGGCTAGCCCACTAAGCTGCCTGCTTGCTTAGTCATGTCTGAATCTTTGCGACCCCATGGACTGTAGCCTGCCAGGTTCCTCTGTCCGTGGGGTTCTCCAGGCAAGAATACCAGAGTTGGTAGCCATTCCCTTCTCCAGGGGATCTTCCTAACCCAGGATCGACCCCAAGTCTCCTGCATTGCAGGTAGATTCTTCACTGCTTGAGTCATTGGGGAAGCTCAGGCTTGCTAAGTCATTCACTAAATATGGACTGACTGGCTGACTGTTACAGTCCAACCACTGCTCTAGTGTTGAGATTCATTCAAGAATGAAACAGACACAAGTCCCTACCCTCGTGGAGCTTAATTCTAGTGTGGGGGAGGCAAACAAGAAACAATAAGAACGCACATTATATAGCACACTGGAAGATGATACATGTCATGGAAAGAAGAGGGTAGATCAGGGTAATGGGAACCAGTAGTTTGGGGTGGGTGAGATTCAACTTTAAGACAGGATGCTCAGGGTAGACTTCATTAAGAAGATGTGAGATGAGTCAAGGCTTGAAGGAGGTGAGCGAGTTAGCCAGGTAGATCTATGGAAGAAGAACGTTCTGGGTAGAGGGAATGGTCAGTGCAATGGCCCTGGGGCAGAAATGCGCCTGGTATGTTCAAGAGATACTGAGAAGGCCAGTGTGGCTGGAGCCGAGTGAGCAAGGGGAGAACCTGAGATGAGGGCACATGGGTCATGGGGTCATGTCATGGTGGGGGTTATGGAGGGCTTTGTGGTTATTCTAAGTGGGATAAGAGCATGAGGACTCATCTAACTTGCATTTGAACAGGATCCCCAGGGCAGCCAACTAGAGAATAGACTCTAAGGCAATGATGGTGGAACAGAGGGTGAGTTAGAAGGCTGTCACCATGGTCCAGGTGAGCAGTGATGGTGCCTCTGGCTAGGCTGGGACCTGTGGAGGGGCAGTGAGATTCTGTATCTATTTCTAATGTAGAAGTATAAGCTACAAGATTGGCTTGCGGGTTAGATGTCAGACATGTAGGAAAGGAAGGATAGATGAGTACTCCATAGTGCTGAGGGGCATGGGGGAGGAGTCATTTACTGAGATGGGAATACCGGCTGGCTAGGAGTTAGGAACTGGGAATCCAGTTTTGGATGTGTTAAATTTTAGATGCAGATTCACATCCAAGTGGAGACAGTAACTGGCAGCTGGAATTACTGGACCACAGTTCAGGGCCAAAGTGGGGGCTGGAGACATGCAGTGGTAGATGAGCCAGTTAACAAGGAAGTTATTAGTTTAGATAGAAAAGATAGGCTAAACCAACTTACAAAGGCCACATAAAAGAGCAGAATCTAGGGACTCCCCCCACAGTCCAGTGTTAACACTCCACACTGCCAGTGCAGGGGGCCTGGGTTTGATCCTTAGTCAGGGAACTAGATCCCACATGCTGCAACTAAAGATCTCACAGGCCGCAACTAAGACCAGGCAGAGCCAAGTAAATATATATTTTTTAAAAAGAGCAGGGTATATCAATAAGGGTACTGAAAGGGAGACAGTGAGTGAGAAACCGGAAGAGGGTGAGATTCAGGAAGTCAAGAGAGGACAGCGGTTCAAGAAAGGAACTCACCTTCATCAAATGCTGCTATGACCCCTGGGTCTGGAGGGACAGAAATCTGATTGGAATGGGTTCCAAAAGGGAGAAATGAGACTGAGTATAAGCAACTCTTTCAAGAAGCTTTGCTATTAAGGAGAAACTGGGCACTAGCTGGAGAAAGAACGATCCAGCCGAGAAGGGAAGAACGCTGCAGAAAGGACGGGGTCCCCATCCTCGAGTGGGCTAGGGATGCAGGCTCCAGGGCACAGGGGGCCACAGGGAGGAGCACAGGCACGTGACCTATTGCCTTCCCCACGGCTTGTCAGCGTGTCAGCTGCTTTTCCTGACTCATCCAGGCAGAGGAAGCAGTGTTCCCACTCTACAGCAAGCAGAGAAAATCCAGGCGCTACAGACTCAGAACTTAACATCAGCCCCAAGAATTAAATCATATGTTATAGGGCTGGAGTGAAGACATCATGCCTTTGACAAAAAGTGTAGAAGAAAAATGCTTTCTGGCAAAAAGCAACCAGTTGGGATCATGGCGTGTTATGAAGTGCTGTGTCCCCTCTACAGGAAATCATGTCCCACTTTACTCAGAAAAATAAGGGAAAGAAGTTTTCATAGTTTTCCTTCCATGATGGTGTTTCACTTTGTTACTAATCAGACTAAGGCAAATAAAAATTGAAAGCAGTATTTTTTTGCCAAATGGACAAATATTTTATAGAATAATTCTTAGTATTCAAAAGTGTTTGGTAAAATAGACATTTTCTTCAAGCATGGGTGGGAGTGAAAAATTGGTTTAAGACTTTGAGAAGCAATTTGGCTATTGGCTGTAACCAAAAGACTTAGACAGTTTCATACTTCAGTACTTCCTCTTTTGGGAATGCAATCTAGAGAAGTGATTGGAAATTTGGGACAAAAATTTAATAACAAGATTTCTCACAAATTTGTTTATAGTAATGGAATAAATATAAGAAAGTTAACTGTCCAAACATGAAAAACTAGTTTACAATATTTTGACATGATCATATTGAATGGTATGAAGAAATGTAAATGCTGGTAAGTGAAAAGAAGTTACAAAATTATTCCAAGTGAAATATTCAATACTATCTTAGGAATTGTACATTACTCTTCAATTATGTATAGACTAGAAACTATCTTATTTATTGAATTATTTAAATTTTTAATAACTACATTCTCCATATGTCTAGTTGTGTTTTCTAATGGATGTTTTTCTTTCCTTTCTTTGAGGATTCTAAATATGCTTAACATCTATTATTTTCACTTCTTATAGAACGAAATCCCCCTACTGTTGGTTTGATTGGCTGTCTTTTTAGTACAGTGCTCTGCCAAAAGACTTACTTTTGGTTTTAGGTTAAGAGGATTCATCAGCAAAACACCACTCTGCACTTAAGTAAACAAGAAATAAGTATTATTATACTGATAGCCAGACATCCTGGAATGTTAAGTCAAGTGGGCCTTAGGAAGCATCACTATGAACAAAGCTAGTGGAGGTGATGGAATTCCAGTTGAGCTATTTCAAATCCTGAAAGATGATGCTGTGAAAGTGCACTCAATATGCCAGCAAATTTGGAAAACTCAGCAGTGGCCACAGGACTGGAAAAGTCAGTTTTCATTCCAATCCCAAAGAAGGGCAATGCCAAAGAATCTTCAAACTACTGCACAATTGCACTCGTTTCACATGATGGCAAAGTAATGCTCAAAATCCTTCAAGCCTTCAGTCCAGACTTCAACAGTATATGAAACAAGAACTTGCAGATGTTCAAGCTGGATTTAGAAAAGGCAGAGGAACCAGAGATAAAATTGCAACATCCATTGTACCATAGAAAAAGCTAGAGAATTCCAGAAAAACATCTACTTCTGCTTTATTGACTATGCTAAAGCCTGCAGCTTTGTAGATTACAACAAACTGTGGAAAATTCTGAAAGAGATGGGAATACTAAACCATCTTATCTGCCTCCTGCAAAACCTGTATGGAAGTCAAGAAGCAACGGTTAGAACTGGACATGGAACAACAGACTGGTTCCAAATTGGAAAGGAAGTACATCAAGGCTGTATATTGTCACCCTGCTTATTTAACCTATATGCAGAGTACATGATGTGAAATGTACTGGGCTGTATGAAGCACGAGCTAGAATCAAGATTGGCGGGAGAAATATCAATAACCTCAGATATGCAGATGACACCACCCTTATGGCAGAAAGTGAAGAGGAACTAAAAAGCCTCTTGATGAAAAAGAAAGAGGAGAGTGAAAAAGTTGGCTTAAAACTCAACATTCAGAAAACGAAGATCATGGCATCCCGTCCCACCACTTTATGGCAAATAGATGGGGAAACAGTAGAAACAGTGACAGATTTTAAGGGCTCCAAAATCCCTGCAGATGGTGACTGCAGCCTTGAAATTAAAAGACGCTTGAAACTTGGAAGAAAAGGAATGACAAACCTAGATAGTATATTAAAAAGCGGAGACATTACTTTGCCAACAAAGGTCTGTACAGTCAAAGCTCTGGTTTTTCCAGTGGTCATGTATGGATGTGAGAGTTGGGCCATAAGGAAGGCTGAGCACTGCAGAATTAATTGATGCTTTTGAACTGTGGTGTTGGAGAAGACTCCTGAGAGTCCCTTGGACAGTAGGGAGATCAAGCCAGTCAATCCTAAAGGAAATCAATCCTGAATATTCATTGGAAGGACTGATTCTGAAGCTGAAGCACCAATACTTTGGCCACCTGATGTGAAGAGCCAACTCACTGGAAAAGAGCCTGATGCTGGGAAAGATTGAAGGCAGGAGAAGGGGATGACAGAGACGAGATAGTTGGATGGCATCACCGATCAATGGACATGAGTTTGAGCAAACTCTGGGGAATGGTGAGGGATGGAAGCCTGGCATGCTGCAGGCCACAGGGTCACAACTGAGCAACTGAATAACAAAAGAGCTCAAATATTTCAGTAAAACTTACTTTTTAAAATTGAGTGAACTCTATGACCCTGAAGTCTCTCCAGTCCTGAGTTTAAAAAAAGCAAATCAAATCTAATAAGCTAAAACCAAAAGACTGAACTCCTAGATTGTTGTCATCACATCATAAAACCTGGACAGTTCCCCCTGAAGGAAAAACAGACGCTCTTTATCCTTTCTGATACTCTGTCTTAAACCATTTGGACCCAATAGATTTGATCTCTTGTCACATTGGAAGGGAAGCACTTGCCAGGGTCACCAGATAAGTTCCACAGAACTCGTCTTCCCTTGGGACTTGGTCAAATGAGAACTGCTGAGCCTGTGAGTAGAGGAGCATGTGGGCGACAGCAGAGGGATTTGAGGGAGCATTTTAGGTTCAGGGGCTACCTTGACTGTCACTCAAGGAGCCCTTTAAATATCCCACCAGGGACCAAACAATTGGAGAAACTTCTTTAAAACAAAGCAATAATTATTTCCCTCATTTTGGAAATGAACCAGGAACATCTAAAATAACCAATAGGACGTCCTAATGCGCAACAGCTGTCTAGGAGTATCAGCCTGAGCTGACATCTTACAGACAGGAGAAAAAGTGAAAAGCACTTGGCATTTTAATTGCAGGGTGGCCTTATCTAAATGACTGCACAATTTCTTTTTGTGTTTTAACAAACAGAGCTTACAGACCACCAATTTCCCCCAGACCCCTTGGACAGAAATCCCTTACAGATGACTGTTCCAACTTATTTTTACACAGGACCCTGGGTCCGAGTTGCACTCCCCACATGGTTAAATGCAGTCTCCAGATCGAATTCTTGCCGAGCCGCCTGGACATGTTACTTCACTTCTCTGAGCTTCACTTTCCACGTCTGTAGTGTGATGATGCTAACACCCGCCAAGCAGGCTGGGTTACATATTCAGTCAGACACCATGTGTGAAGTCCTCAGCATCTCTGGTGGTAGCTGATGGGACTGTGGGCCACGAAGTCTCATGGAGCACTTTTTTTCATGGTGCATTTCTAGATCTCCTGCCTGGCCAGTCTCCTTGAGGGAGAGAAGGTGGAAAGTACTGGACTAGATGGAACATAGCCGACATCATTCCCAGGAAAAGGCTTGCCCCACTCTGTACCAAGCTTCCTTCTTAAAATTTCTCTGAAACAAGCTGGCCACCAGCCAGCACATGGCTCAGTGAGCAGCTGTGGGTGTGAGCAGCTTTGTAGGAAAGGCAGGAAGAGGAGTTGGGGAGAGATAAACTGTGGGCTTCAGGACGCGGGCTGCTGTACGGACAGCAGCCTTTCTGGGACCAGTGGTCTAAAAGACAGCGAAGAAGATGAGTGCGCTGGGAGACACAGCCTGGACAGACTCTGAAGGCTTCAGAGGGTGAGTGGCTCATTTGTCTCACTTTCCATGCCAGGGACAAGGGAAAGGCAGGAGTGCTTATTCCTTTGGAGGTCCACAAAGGGTAGACTACCTATAGCAGAAGTAAGAAGACCCGAGCATGCTCTTATCTGGTTACTAGCAAGCTGTACAATCTTGCGGAGAAGGCAATAGCACTCCACTCCAGTATTCTTGCCTGGAAAATCCCATGGGCGGAGGAGCCTGCTAGGCTGCAGTCCATGGGGTCGCTAAGAGTCGAACACGACTGAGCGACTTCACTTTTACTTCTCACTTTCATGCATTGGAGAGGGAAATGGCAACCCACTCCAGTGTTCTTGCCTGGAGAATCCCAGGGACGGGGGAGCCTGGTGGGCTACCGTCTATGGGGTCGCACAGAGTCAGACACGACTGAAGTGACTTAGCAGCAGCAGTACAATCTTGAGCAAGTCACCTGCCCTCTCTGGGCCTGTTTTCTCATCTATAAAATAAGGAATTGGCCAAGTCTAATAACCATACCTAACATTTGTGCAGTGTTCACCAGTTTCACTTTGAAATAGAATCTCATTGGGTCCCCGTGGCAACAGTTGGTTGAAGGATTGACTGTCACATTTACAGGTGAAGAGGGCTTCCCAGGTGGCACTAGTGATTAAAAAAAAAAAAAAAACAACCCACCTGCCAATGCAGAAGACATAAGAGACATGGGTTCAATTCCTGGGGTGGGAAGATCCCCAGGAGAAGCAAATGGCAACCCACACCAATATTCTTGCCTGGAGAACCCCATGAACAGAGGAGCCTGGCAGGCTACAGTCCATGGGTTTGCCAAGGGTTGGACACAACTGAAGTGACTTAGCACACACACACACACACAGATGAGGAAACTATTACACACTGGGGCCAGTGGATCTAAGAACCCGGTCTCCTGCGGACAGTTCTGGGCTCTCGTCAGCACCAGCTTCCCCTTGAGCTCTGAAACCTAGATTCCCGGTTTCTTATCGAGGACCACCTCTTTTTCCCCACTCTCCCTCACTCTTTACTTCCCACCAGTTGTCTCTTCCCCAGTCTCTTTGCAGAGTTTCCTTTCTCATCCTGTAGGCCAGGCACACTAATATTTCTGAGACGAGGGAGGTTAATATTTGGTACCCTGCCCCCATGCTCCCTGGGTTAGCAGCTGTGTACAGCCTGTCTCCTAGAATTCACTCTGCTCTGTGGAATGTCTTCCTGTGGGGTCCCAAGAGAAGTCGTAGGTGAGGCTGTTTAATCCTCAGGGCCATGCTTCTCCAGCTGTGAGCCTGGGCCATGTTGTGTGAGTCACAGACAGTCAGGGTGCTGCCTACATATGCAGATTCCTGGGCCCCGCCCCAAAGTTGGTGAATATGCAGATTCCGGGCCCTGCCCCAAATTTGGTGAGTCAGAATGGGCATTTCACCAGCTTCCCCTGTTTCTGACAAGCACTAACCAGGGTCTGAGAACCGTGCTCTTAGGAGACTGCCCTGTTGGGCTGCAGAGGTCTGTTGATGGACTTCTTAGAACTGAACCACACTTATATTACTAAAGTAAGTCCTTCCTGATGATATGCTAATTGATTTTTACTTTCTGGCCATGCCATGTGGCATGTGAGATTTTAGTTCCTCAATCAGGGGTGAGAACCCCCTGTAGTGGAAGCTTGGAGTCTTAACCACCGGACCACCAGAGAAGTCCCTAATTTTTTAAGTATACTTTAGGATTTACCTAGGTTATATTTTAGAGTTTTGCATCTCTGTAAGGGAAACTTGTCCAGAATTTTGTCTTTTTGCATGCTGTCTTCAGTGGGATTGGGTAATGATAGCTTTGTAAAATAAACTAGGGATCTTACTGTCATTTTCTACAATCTCAGATGGTTTGATATTGGACTTATTTTCTGAAGATTAGAGAAAGCTCAAGTGTGAAAACAAGCTGGGCCTGACATTATTTTAAATGTTGGCATTTAACCCTCTTACTAACTATTTAAATGACTACTGGTCTGTTCAGAGTGTTGCTTCTAGAAATTAGTTCATTTCTCTATGTTCACTAATGGGTTGCACACAAGACTCATATTTCTGTAGCTGTTTTCTGGATTCTATTGCCTTTCTCAATATTAATATTGAGATTATATTAATATAATATTAACATTATATAATATTAATTAATAATATAATATGTAATACAATTTAATATTAATTACTTTAATAATTAATATATTAAATTAATATGATGTTAATATTAATTATTTTTCACTTTCTCTAATCATGCTTTTTTACTTAGTATTTTCATAGAACCAACTTTTTTTTTCACTATGTGCATGCATGCTTAGTCGCTCAGTCGTGTCCGACTGTTTGTGACTCCATGGACTGTAGCCTTCCGGGCTCCTCTGTTCATGGGATTCTCAGGCAAGAATACTGGGTGAGTAGCCGTTCTCTTCTTTAGAGGATATTGCTAACCCAGGGATCAAACCTCGTTCACCTGCATTACAGGCAGATTCTTTACCATATGAGCCACTGGGGAAGAAGCCCTCTTTTCACTATACTGAGGCATAACTGATGCACAATTATTAAAATGAACAATTTGATGAGTATTGAATATGCATGTGTCTGTAAAACCATTGCTGTAACCAAAATCAGTTTACCATTTTCACCTTTTTTTTTCAGTTTTCTAGTTTCTTATTTTCAGATTTTATACTTGAGTCTATCCTTCTCTTCATGTATGTGTGTGTTTTATTCCTTTTCTAGTTTCTTAAGTGAAAGTTGGCCCATTTATTTCATTTTTCTAAAAGTTATACTCCATTTATAGTTAAAAATATTGGCTACATTCCCTGTGTTGTACAATATATCCTTGTAGCTTATTTTATACATAGTAGTTTGTACCTCTTAACCCCTTACCTCTATCTTTCCTCTCCACCTGTCCTCTCTCTATGGGTAAACACTAGTTTGCTCTCTATTATCTGTGGATCTGTTTCTTTTCCATTATGTTCACAGTACATTTTAGTTTTTACATTCCACACATAAGTGATATCATAAAACATTTGTCTTTCTCTGACTCATTTCACTTTAACTCATTTATTTTTAATCTTATTTATATATACAATTAATTCTCATTTTTTGTGGTAGTTGTATTCTGTAAAGTCACCACAAACCCTGAATGAGGAAATTCTGTACCTTTATTCCTAGGGGATATAAATACAGGATTTGATTCCTACCAGCTGATGAGCACAAAGTTTCATATAATGATCAATAGATAATTTTGTTTTATGTGTGTTTCTGGTTAAAGACTCCTTTAAAAGCTGAAGTTGTTGATTCGTTAACATAGACCTTATGGTCAACAGCAATAGAATTCGTGTCTGAACAAAGCTTATCTAACAATGTAATTTCTGCATAAGGCAGACCACAGCCTTTTGTGCTGAGGAACACTAGACAGTGCTTTGTATTACTCCTGGGGGCCACTTTAAAGAGCAAAATCACCAATGAAGAGTGCAAAGATGTGAAACACACAACACTAAATAGATTGTGGGAAAATTACCATATGAGCCACTGGGGAAGAAGCCCTCTTTTCACTATACTGAGGCATAACTGATGCACAATTATTAAAATGAACAATTTGATGAGTATTGACATATGCATGTGTCTGTAAAACCATTGCTGTAACCAAAATCAGTTTACCATTTTCACCTTTTTTTTTCAGTTTTCTAGTTTCTTATTTTCAGATTTTATACTTGAGTCTATCCTTCTCTTCATGTATGTGTGTGTTTTATTCCTTTTCTAGTTTCTTAAGTGAAAGTTGGCCCATTTATTTCATTTTTCTAAAAGTTATACTCCATTTATAGTTAAAAATATTGGCTACATTCCCTGTGTTGTACAATATATCCTTGTAGCTTATTTTATACATAGTAGTTTGTACCTCTTAACCCCTTACCTCTATCTTTCCTCTCCACCTGTCCTCTCTCTATGGGTAAACACTAGTTTGCTCTCTATTATCTGTGGATCTGTTTCTTTTCCATTATGTTCACAGTACATTTTAGTTTTTACATTCCACACATAAGTGATATCATAAAACATTTGTCTTTCTCTGACTCATTTCACTTTAACTCATTTATTTTTAATCTTATTTATATATACAATTAATTCTCATTTTTTGTGGTAGTTGTATTCTGTAAAGTCACCACAAACCCTGAATGAGGAAATTCTGTACCTTTATTCCTAGGGGATATAAATACAGGATTTGATTCCTACCAGCTGATGAGCACAAAGTTTCATATAATGATCAATAGATAATTTTGTTTTATGTGTGTTTCTGGTTAAAGACTCCTTTAAAAGCTGAAGTTGTTGATTCGTTAACATAGACCTTATGGTCAACAGCAATAGAATTCGTGTCTGAACAAAGCTTATCTAACAATGTAATTTCTGCATAAGGCAGACCACAGCCTTTTGTGCTGAGGAACACTAGACAGTGCTTTGTATTCTCCTGGGGGCCACTTTAAAGAGCAAAATCACCAATGAAGAGTGCAAAGATGTGAAACACACAACACTAAATAGATTGTGGGAAAGCCATTTGTTTATAGTCTGAGAGCTGAGACAAGTAGGCAGACTGTTGCTTGTGTTGACCTCAACAGGAAACATGCGCATCGAGTGACTCAAGTGCATTCCCACCTTACCCATGTCCATGGTGACCTCAGAAATGCTGCAAGTGTCGATTTGGGGTTACAAATAAATTTAGCAAGTAGGCTTAGCAAGTAGGCTTATCTCCATATATGGAATCTGCAGATAACAAGGATTGATTTAAAGTTATATTAAACTCATGGGATATAGACAAAAGCCATTCTCACAAAGGAAGTTTAGAGAATAAGATGACATAAATTCTCACTCACTGACTCATCATTGACTCAAGTTTGGATTGCTGGGTTCTGATGCCACAGAAAGTGTTAATCTCTGTTCTCATCACAGTATAGTTAGCCCATCTGTGAGGGTTTAAGATGGCTGATGCTCTTATGACATTGCTGATACATCCTGGACCCGGAGAGTCAAGCTTTCAGTCTCAGCCCTCGCATGGCTTATATTTGAAATGTTCAGGCAGAGGGTGGAGGTTCTTGGGTTTGATGGGAAAAGCACTGGCCTTGGAGTTGACCTGCTGAATAAAGTCTGCTAAATAACTGAAGTGCTCTGAGCCTGTTTCCTCCCTGTAAAATGTCTTAGGGAGGAAGGAAGCTCAGAGCAGTTGAGTATTTTACATTCGGTAACGAGTACCAAAGCAAAGAGTGAGTGGGAAGGGTTCGGAACACAGTAAAGAGCCGGGTAAATGTGAGGTGGGATGTCACTGTCACCATGTTAATAACACCCATGGAGTGAGCCATTCTCTGAACTTAAGCCCATAGTCTGCAGCCCAGTTCACTGGGGCCCTGTCATCCTAGAACCTAAAGAGACTTAAGCCTGGGTCAGCCAATGCCCTAGATAGAAGGAAGAGACTTAAAGACATCAAGAAGCAGCGCGGGAAGCACTGCTCCCACCCTGAAGCTAGCTCAACCACATGGGAAGCCTGAGACCCCAGCCGGAGGAAGACAGAGGTCCTGGGGCCACCGTGAGGCCTCCTGAGCCCTTGGACACCCCAAACCCACACACCTGTCTCCTTTGTCTTCCAGCACCATGAATGCCGAGGAGGACGCCAAGTGGCTCCAGTGGGTGACGCACCAGTTTAAGACCATTGCGGGAGAAGATGGGGAAATCAACCTGCAAGACTTCAAAAAAGCCCTGAAGGTGAAAGAGGCAAGTGTCTGCTCCAGAAGTGGGTGCCCTGTGCTCATATTTTGTAGAGGAGGAGCAAGCTGGTTTGCAGGACACAGTACCTCACAAGGAAGGAAAAGTTGCTTCTCAGATTCCTTTGGGCTTGAGGCCCTACTCCTTAGCAGGGCCAGAGGATATTTCTGTCTCTGTTACTGGGGCCCTTCCATCCATGGTGGTAGCCGTGGCCTCCTGGGATCTTCCAAACAACACATGAGGTTGGAAATCAGTAGCTTGTCAAATCTTAAGAAATATTATTGACCTTACATTTACTGTCAGCCTCATGGGCAGAGGCGACGCCAAGACTTAAGTTTCCTGCCAAAAAACCCAAAACTTTCCACGGTTTGGATCCATTAAAGTCCTGTTGGCACTGCCACACCACCCCCAGTCCTCTCTCGCGGTGTCCTCTGCCCATCCCCATAACATTTGAATGCCCCTGTTTGGATGGGAGGACCCCTCACTTGCTTGTACCAGGGGCACTGCTTTGAACTCTAAACACTGTTTCCTTTCATAGTCAATATGGGGAAGGGAAAAAAGGCCTTCTGCCTAATAGGGGCTATATCTTAAGATGAAGGCCATTCAGGATGGTAGAATGATATCGGGAGAGTGATAAAGGCATTACTAAAGGGACCCAGGTGAAAAAGAGTGAAGCCAAGGCAGGGTTGACTGCCCACAGTGGACCTCATGCTTGTGAATTAGATCAGACACTGAAGCCCTCAGGCTCCTCTCCCGCCTCAAGGAGCGGATCTTGGCCTGGCATATCTGTGACACTGACCCCACCTGTCTTCTTAATTTCTGTGTTTTCAGTGCCTAACACAAGGCCTGCCTGGCCTGCCTGGAGTGGGGTGCCATTGCCTTCTCCAGTACTCTTGCCTGGAAAATCCCATGGATGGAGGAGCCTGGTGGGCTACAGTCCATGGGGTCGCTAAGAGCTGGACATGACTAAGCGACTTCACTTTCACTTTTCACTTTCATGCATTGGAGAAGGAAATGGCAACCCACTCCAGTGTTCTTGCCTGGAGAATCCCAGGGGCGGGAGAGCCTGGTGGGCTGCTGTCTCTGGGGTCGTATAGAGTCGGACACGACTGAAGTGACTTAGCAGCAGCAGCATAGGCAGCCCAAACAAGGCAAAGACACAGGTATTCAAGTGGTACCTTCTTTATAAATCCTTCCTGGCTTCACTGTCCCTCGGGGTCACCTTAAGAGGAAAAAGACAGGACCTGGGAGGAGCCTGCAGGGAGATACTCAATCTGACCTTTTCCCCATGTTGAGTAAGGGGCCACCAGAGGTCTGGACTGCAAGGCTGATGAGAGCGGTGGGTTGTGGAGACAGAGAGCCTATGCCAATTACCAGGCCCGAGAGCCAGAAGGGGGCCCAGGACCCAGACACAAGCCTATCCTCACTACAGGGATCTGAGCAAAACTGAGAACAAGTGCTGTTAAGAACAACTCTACATTAAGAACACTTAATTGTAGGCTATAGGCAGCCCAGGAGAAGGCAATGGCACTCCACTCCAGTACTCTTGCCTGGAAAATCCCATGGATGGAGGAGCCTGGTGGGCTACAGTCCATGGGGTCGCTAAGAGCTGGACATGACTGAGCGACTTCACTTTCACTTTTCACTTTCATGCATTGGAGAAGGAAATGGCAACCCACTCCAGTGTTCTTGCCTGGAGAATCCCAGGGACGGCGGAGCCTGGTGGGCTGCTGTCTCTGGGGTCGTATAGAGTCGGACACGACTGAAGTGACTTAGCAGCAGCAGCATAGGCAGCCCAAACAAGGCAAAGACACAGGTATTCAAGTGGTACCTTCTTTATAAATCCTTCCTGGCTTCACTGTCCCTCGGGGTCACCTTAAGAGGAAAAAGACAGGACCTGGGAGGAGCCTGCAGGGAGATACTCAATCTGACCTTTTCCCCATGTTGAGTAAGGGGCCACCAGAGGTCTGGACTGCAAGGCTGATGAGAGCGGTGGGTTGTGGAGACAGAGAGCCTATGCCAATTACCAGGCCCGAGAGCCAGAAGGGGGCCCAGGACCCAGACACAAGCCTATCCTCACTACAGGGATCTGAGCAGTTCTCCTACCAGAGCCCAAAGTTGTTCTCAGCTGACAGGATGGGCCATGGACACTGTCCCCTAGTGTGGCTTCACTGGGCAGATCGCAGGCTATGTTCAGTCACTTGAGTGCTCCCTGAATCCCGCCACCCCATGGCACGTGTACACACACACACACACACACAGAGTGAATGAATTCAAAGCCCAGGCTCCATGGCCACATTTGTACCCATCTCCCGCCCTCCTCTGGCCACAGTCTTTCTTTGCTGAGAGATTCTTTGTCCTGTTTGACTTGGATGGAAGTGGCACCACACACTTCAGGAGCTGCAGAAGGCACTGACCCTGCTCATCCACGGCAGCCCCATGGACAAACTCAAATTCCTCTTCCAGGTGTATGACGTCGACGGTAAGCATCCTTTGTGGGATGGGAGGAGGACTCAGAGGGAGGGACAAAGGGAACAGGCCCGTTTCAGTGACTACCCAGCACTAGGCTAATGTCTCCAGGGGAGGCTGACAGCCTCCTCTCTCTCTCTCTGTGGGTGCCCTGCCCAGTTTCTGGCCCTCATCTCCCTTTTGTTGGGGGAGAGGGTGGGACACCAGCAGGCAGACCAATGCCCTTGATTCAACTCACAAGAAGCCAGAACTTTCCTTTGTTATTTTCCATGTTTGAAAAAAGAAATTGGTTTGTTGCTTTTTAATAATAGTAATAGCCCACTATGAACATTTTAGGCAATATAGAATGGTTTAAAAAAGAAAGCAAAAATCACCCATTGCATTTTTCTATACTGCCTTATAACTGACCGCATATACACATTCATCACACATTTTTTAAAAACAAAATGGGATTATAATACTATATACACTGCCTTTCTTCACTCAACAATATAAACAATTGTTCATATGACTGTATTGCTTTACAATATCATTTTTATAGTAAAATAGTCATCATATTAAATTTATCACTTTAATCATTTCTAATAGTTCAGAAGCATTAAGTAAATTCACGTTGCTGTACAACCATCGCCACCATCCGTCTGTAGAACTTGTTCATTTTTCCAGTTTGACACTGTACCAACTAAACAATAACTCCTTACTGCCCCCTTCTCCAAGAATTTGACTATTCTAGCTACCTTATCGGAGAAGGCAATGGCACCCCACTCCAGTACTCTTGCCTGGAAAATCCCACGGATGGAGGAGCCTGGTAGTCTACAGTCCATGAGGTGGCTAAGAGTCGGACACGACTGAGGGACTTCACTTTCACTTTTCACTTTCATGCATTGGAGAAGGAAATGGCAACCCACTCCAGTGTTCTTGCCTGGAGACTCCCAGGGACGGGAAGCCTGGTGGGCTGCCGTCCATGGGGTCTCACAGAGTCGACATGACTGATGTGACTTAGCAGCAGCAACCACCTTATATAAGTGAAATTGTATAATAGCTGTCCTTTTGTAACTGGCTTATTTAACTTAGTATAATATTCCCAAGGTTCACCCATGTTGTACCGTGTGACAGGCCTTCATTATTTTTTTAAGACTGACTATGCTCTGTTGTGTGTATATACTACATTTTGTTTATCCATTCATTTGTCAATGGACACTTGAGTTGCTTCTACCTTTTGGCTATTGTGAATAATGCTGCTATAAATATGGGAGCACAAATATCTCTTCAAGAGCCTGCTTTCAGTTCTTTTGGGCATGTACCCAAAAATGGAATCACTGGATCACAGGACAATTTTTTTTTTTTTTGAGGATCTACCATATTCTTTTCCACAGTGGCTGCACCATTTTACATTCACACTAGCAATGCATAAAGGTTCCAATTTCTCCAATACTTATACTTTTCTGTTTGTTTGTTTGTTTTTTTTTTTGATAACAGCTATCTAACAAGTGTGAAGGGGAAACTCAGTGGAGCTATAGCATCATTTGTAGTCACTGTGTTATATGCTACTGTGTGACTTTGACCCAATGATTCCATGAAGCACAGCCTAGGAGTTAAGATCTCTGACTCTGAGACCAAGTTCAGTTCAGTTCAGTCGCTCAGTCGTGTCCGACTCTTTGCGATCCCATGAATCGCAGCACGCCAGGCCTCCCTGTCCATCACCAACTCCCGGAGTTCACTCAGACTCACGTCCATTGAGTCCGTGATGCCATCCAGCCATCTCATCCTCTGTTGTCCCCTTCTCCTCCTGCCCCCAATCCCTCCCAGCATCAGGGTCTTTTCCAATGAGTCAACTCTTCGCATGAGGTGGCCAAAGGACTGGAGTTTCAGCTTTAGCATCATTCCTTCCAAAGAAATCCCAGGGCTGATCTCCTTCAGAATGGACTGGTTGGATCTCCTTGCAGTCCAAGGGACTTTCAAAGTCTCCTCCAACAAACACAGTTACCCAGGTTCAAATCTCAGCTCTACCAGTTGTTGACCCTGGAGAAACTGCTTAACTTTTCCATGCTTTAATTTCCCCATGTATTACATGAAAATAATGATCATCGTAATAGTACGTACTTGCGAGGTGGATAGGATTAAATTAGTTTTGTAAACTCAAAACAGTGCCTAGCTCAGGATGCACCTCTACGGGGGTCAGTTGTTGCTTATTTCCTCAAACACCATTTCCAAAATGGAGACTTCATTGTTCTCCGTCCTTATTTTGGCATCATAAATGACACTGCAATAATTATCCTGGTTCTTACATCATTGGCAACTTTGTGGCTTAAAGAGTCTCTGAAAGCCCAGAATCATCAAAGGAAGGGAGTCTGAGTGGGAAAAAGGCACCTAGTGAGACTGAGGTGGTTGGTGAAGCCAGACTGGGCAGGCCCCGGAGGTCATGGTTTGGAGTCTCAGTACAACAAGTAAGTGGGGAGCCATTGACGAGCACTGAGAGGAGTCACAGGGCTGGATGTGCACCTGGGAAAGCTCAGCGCAGCTGCTGTTGTGCTCCTGGGCACGGCTCTCTGGCCTATGGGGTTTCTCTAGCTCCTGTATGGTTTTGGCTATGAAAAAAGGCCTGTTATCACTTTGGAAGGACTTTGGAAGTCCAAATCAAGGAATTGTTTCTTTTACAAAGAGATATACAGACATCCATAGCCTTTTTGGATCAGATAGGGAAGGCTTCAACCCATCCTGTGCAATAGTTGGTCTTGGGGTTGGGGGGCTCCCTCTTTCCAGGTTTTAAGAACCTGGTCCCTGGATTTATTTGTGAAGGAATGGCTCTTTCCTTTGCAGTTTTAGTGGGAACTTGCACTGCCTTTTGGGCATAGTCATGGATCGTCTTCTGAATGTGTCCAAGATTAATAATATCTGGACACACCCTGGTTCACACCCTCATCCCTTAGAATTCGTCAGTAATAAGAAAAGGCCTCCCTCAGTTCAGTTCAGTTCAGTCGCTCAGTCGTGTCCAACTCTTTGCAACCCCATGAATAGCAGCACGCCAGGCCTCCCTGTCCATCACCATCTCCCGGAGTTCACTCAGACTCACCCCTAGGTCATTTCAAATGGGCTAAATCTCAGACTCCTCCTGGGGGCTACATGGACCCTGAGGAGCGCGATAGGAAACAAGTTGGTCCAGGGTTCACGAGTTTCTTGGCAGAGCTTTACTAAGGTTTTCTTTAAAGTATGGTCCATGATGACTCTTGCCTTGGGCTCTTGCCTAAGCTGAAGGACAGGAGGTGTGACTGCAGAGTGGTGTGTTAGACTCTGCATTGTACTGTGGGTACAGACTTTGACTTTGGCCCAAGTATTGATCACAGTACCAATAAGACTCGCGTTTATGTGTAGCTGCTTTCTTCCAAATACATCAAGAGTCTCCTCCAACAAACACAGTTACCCAGGTTCAAATCTCAGCTCTACCAGTTGTTGACCCTGGAGAAACTGCTTAACTTTTCCATGCTTTAATTTCCCCATGTATTACATGAAAATAATGATCATCATAATAGTACGTACTTGCGAGGTGGATAGGATTAAATTAGTTTTGTAAACTCAAAACAGTGCCTAGCTCAGGATGCACCTCTACGGGGGTCAGTTGTTGCTTATTTCCTCAAACACCATTTCCAAAACGGAGACTTCATTGTTCTCCGTCCTTATTTTGGCATCATAAATGACACTGCAATAATCATCCTGGTTCTTACATCATTGGCAACTTTGTGGCTTAAAGAGTCTCTGAAAGCCCAGAATCATCAAAGGAAGGGAGTCTGAGTGGGAAAAAGGCACCTAGTGAGACTGAGGTGGTTGGTGAAGCCAGACTGAGCAGGCCCCGGAGGTCATGGTTTGGAGTCTCAGTACAAGAAGTAAGTGGGGAGCCATTGACGAGCACTGAGAGGAGTCACAGGGCTGGATGTGCACCTGGGAAAGCTCAGCGCAGCTGCTGTTGTGCTCCTGGGCACGGCTCTCTGGCCTATGGGGTTTCTCTAGCTCCTGTATGGTTTTGGCTATGAAAAAAGGCCTGTTATCACTTTGGAAGGACTTTGGAAGTCCAAATCAAGGAATTGTTTCTTTTACAAAGAGATATACAGACATCCATAGCCTTTTTGGATCAGATAGGGAAGGCTTCAACCCATCCTGTGCAATAGTTGGTCTTGGGGTTGGGGGGCTCCCTCTTTCCAGGTTTTAAGAACCTGGTCCCTGGATTTATTTGTGAAGGAATGGCTCTTTCCTTTGCAGTTTTAGTGGGAACTTGCACTGCCTTTTGGGCATAGTCATGGATCGTCTTCTGAATGTGTCCAAGATTAATAATATCTGGACACACCCTGGTTCACACCCTCATCCCTTAGAATTCGTCAGTAATAAGAAAAGGCCTCCCTCAGTTCAGTTCAGTTCAGTACTCAGTCGTGTCCAACTCTTTGCAACCCCATGAATAGCAGCACGCCAGGCCTCCCTGTCCATCACCATCTCCCGGAGTTCACTCAGACTCACCCCTAGGTCATTTCAAATGGGCTAAATCTCAGACTCCTCCTGGGGGCTACATGGACCCTGAGGAGCGCGATAGGAAACAAGTTGGTCCAGGGTTCACGAGTTTCTTGGCAGAGCTTTACTAAGGTTTTCTTTAAAGTATGGTCCATGATGACTCTTGCCTTGGGCTCTTGCCTAAGCTGAAGGACAGGAGGTGTGACTGCAGAGTGGTGTGTTAGACTCTGCATTGTACTGTGGGTACAGACTTTGACTTTGGCCCAAGTATTGATCACAGTACCAATAAGACTCGCGTTTATGTGTAGCTGCTTTCTTCCAAATACCACATTGTTGTTGTTGTTCAGTCACCCAGTTGTGTCTAACTCTTTGTGACCCCGTGGACTGCAACATGCCAGGCCTCCCTGTCCCTCACCATCTCCTGAAGTTTGCTAATCATGTCCATTGCATTGGAGATGCCATCCAGCCATCTCATGCTCTGACCCCCTCTTCTCCTCAATCTTTCCCAGCATCAAGGACTTTACCAATGAGTTGGCTATTTGCATCAGATGACCAAAATACCAGAGCTTCAGTTTCAGCATCAGTCCTTTCTGCTTTATAATTATCTATTATCCTTGAACCAATACTGTAAGGGAGGAATGCTGCTGCTGCTGCTGCTGCTAAATCACTTCAGTCGTGTCTGACTCTGTGCGACCCCATAGACGGCAGCCCACCAGGCTCCCCCGTCCCTGGGATTCTCCAGGCAAGAACACTGGAGTGGGTTGCCATTTCCTTCTCCAATGCATGAAAGTGAAAAGTGAAAGTGAAGTTGCTCAGTCGTGTCCGACTCTTAGTGACCCCATGGACTGCAGCCTCCCAGGCTCCTCTGTCCATGGGACTTTCCAGGCAAGCCCCATTTTAGAGAGGAACAAAGTCACAAGACTCTAAAGGACTTATAGCCATCATCACACAGTAAGGGGCAGAAGCATATTGCTACCTCATGTGTGTCTATATCCAAAACAA
The DNA here is from genome assembly GCA_006408695.1 of Aepyceros melampus. Taxonomy (NCBI): domain Eukaryota; kingdom Metazoa; phylum Chordata; class Mammalia; order Artiodactyla; family Bovidae; genus Aepyceros; species Aepyceros melampus. The sequence continues at coordinate 983,665 of SJXQ01000198.1, forward strand.
GTCAAGAAATTTCTAATAAGTGTACTACTACTTATGAAGAATGAAAATACATACAGAAAAAAAAATGCCTCAGATCCCATCTCAGTTGTTTCTCAAGTTAATTCCAGGATCCCTGTGGATACCCAAACCCATGGATGCTCAAGTCCTTTATATAAAATGTAGACATACAGTCTACGTTTGATAACCTGTGGGTTCATGCATCCACAGATTCAACCAACTGTGATCAAATTTGCAGATGAGGAACCTGTCTATACTGAGAGGCAACTGTACTTTTGGCTTCCTTTTCACATCACTCTTAGCCACTCATGTTTACATAAGGTCACAATTTTGGACTGTGGCCTCTCAGGACAGCATGGATGGATGAGCAGAATCTGCTACATGTTGGGGAACAAAGGGAAACCTCTTCACCACCACCTCCTGTCCAATCCGCCTCTGAATAACTGGGGCTCTGGGCACATAGCTCCTTATAGATTAAGTATGCAAGTGCATCTTCTGGGCAGATGGTCTTGGAAGTTGAGTGGTACTTAGAGAGGAGGCTGCAGATTCTAGAGGAAGGCATGCACTGAGGCCAAAGTTTCTCCATGCTTGGGAAGGTGTTTGCCTCTGTTGAGCCCAGAAGTAGGGAGCCATGGAAGGTTTGCAAGCTGAAGGTGCCATATGTCCTTTGATTGCCTGGTCTTTACTCCTAAAGACATCAGGTTGGCAAAAACCTGAACAAACAGGAAGTTAATCCCACGATGTGGGGTTGTGCAAGGCAGGGGGCAGTTTGCAAGTACAGAGTGAGGCGCGAGGCGGGTGGGTGCAGGTCCCCACTAGGCTTCGCTTCATTTGAAACAGGCAGCGGCTCCATCGACGCAGACGAGCTGCGCGCCGTGCTGCAGTCGTGCCTGTACGAGAGCGCCATCTCGCTGCCCGAGGAGAAGCTAGACCAGCTGACGCTGGCGCTCTTCGAGTCGGCGACAAGGACTGCAGCGGCACCATCACCTTCGAGGAGCTCCGAGACGAGTTGCAGCGCTTCCCCGAGGTCATGGAGAACCTGACCATCAGGTACCGCCCTGTCCGGTGCAGGGACACAGCCCGTGCCGGGATTAGACCCTAGGTGCAAGTGTGGCCTGAGCACAGGGATAATCCCTCGGCCTGGCCCTGGCCCGCCCTGGCCGGCCCCACCCAGCCCCGCCCCTCGGGTTCCCTCCCTGGCCCAGCTTAGCTCCTCTGCCCGCTTTCTCTTGGGGCCAAAGGTCTGTCCTGCCCTCTGCAGGGCAGCTGTTGTCACATGTGCATTTTCTACAGGGTTCTTTAAGAATCAACTCAATATTAAGCACCAACTATGTGCTGGGCATTTTTACACGTGTCTCATTGCAAGCATGGAAAAGGAAATTGAGGTTACACAAGGCATGAAGTAACAAAAAGACATTAAAGCTATTTCACCTGAAGTAACACGCCTGCCGCTGCTCAGTCGCGTCAGTCGTGTCCGACTCTGTGCGACCCCAGAGACGGCAGCCCACCAGGCTCCCCCGTCCCTGGGACTCTCCAGGCAAGAACACTGGAGTGGGCTGCCATTTCCTTCTCCAGTGCATGAAGGTGAAAAGGGAAAGGGAAGTCGCTCAGTCGTGTCCGACTCTTAGTGACCCCATGGACTGAAGCCTCGCAGGCTCCTCCGTCCATAGGATTTTCCAGGCAAGAGTACTCGAGTGGGGTGCCATTGCCTTCTGAGTAACCCACCTAGGAGCACACAAATAATTAGCAAAGACAGTTATTTATTCAACTTGTTCGAGCAGCTACTCTGTACCAGGCCTTGTTCTCAGTAATGGCAGAGCTCTGCTGAGGCTGCATTCCAGACTGAGGCAGGTAATTTATACCAATAAACAAGTACATAAACTAGACAAGTACAAATTTGATAGACCCTTGGAGAAAATAATATAAAAAGGGTGTAACAACAGACCTAAGTTTGTCTGACTCCAAGTTCTGAATAGTGCCACTTTGCACTTCATTCTTTTTGTGTATTAACTTCAAAAATTTCTCAGATTCTTCCATCCGTTATGATTGTCTCCCCACTCGAGATAGTAAAAAAAGAAAAAGTCATGGGTGTGGTATCAGACAGACAGGAGATTGATCCCAGTTCTACCTAGCTGTGTGACTGTAAGCAAGTCACTTGACCTCCCTTTCCTGATGTAAAAGGAAGCCGGCCTGTTTGCCCCAAGGCTCCCAAGAGTTAGTGGCTGCAGAGGTTCCCGTTCTGGTGGTCCCTGCCGCGCCGCGTCCCTCTGAGTGGAGTCCTCTCTTACAGTGCTGCTCACTGGCTAGCGCCTCCAGCTCCCCAGCGACACCGGCGCCAACCTCGCCTGCTGACCTCTGCCTACTGGCACAACCACCGCAGCCATGCGCTTTGCCTGGCCGTCTTCGTGGGCCTCCACGTGCTGCTGTTTGCCCTGGCAGCTAGTGCCTACCGGGCCTCCGGAGCCAGCATCATGGTGGCCAAGGGCTGCGGCCAGTGCCTCAACTTTGACTGCAGCTTCATTGCGGTAGGGCTCTGGGGGCACAACACAGGGAAGCAGCCAAGGGGACTGATGTAGGCTGCTTTCAGACTAAATGACCCATGCACGGACACCTGCACTGGCAGCGCAGGACGGCACCTTAGAAATCCACTGGGCCGACACTCAGTGGTGGGGACTAAGGCTCAGGGAGGGGCAGTGAGTTGTCTGTTGTCACACAGCAGGTAGATAATACAGCTGGCATTTTTGTGTGCTTGCTATGTACCAGTCACAGTGCTAAGCACTTTCCATAGGGTTATTGACCCTCACAATAACCCTATGGTAGACCCAGAGGAGGTCAGGCTAGGCCTGTGCAGGGCTCCAGCCAGAAAGAGAATACTTCAAGAGGCCTTGAATGCCAGAATGTGATCCTCTGGACCAGAGCCTGAGGTCTCCAAGTGTATTTGATAACACACTTCTACAACTGGAATGAAATAAAACACAACAAAAATAAACAAAAAACAAAAACCCTCCCAATTACCCAATATATGCTCACTTAAAATTGTAAGCATGCCCTGTTATTGTTAGCCAACAGGTTTAGCCACAATATAAGGCAAGGTTCATCTTTAATGATCAGAGATGCACATCTCTAGGTCAAATACTCCTTTTGACACTATCATCTTCTTACTAGAGTGGGTTTTATTTTTAACCTCATAACTGGCTACAAAGAATTTACACCAGGAGTGGGACACACATGACTCATTTTTGTGATCACTTGCTCTTCCCTTATTAACACTATTTTCAATCTACATTTTCTCTGTGGGGAATCTTTTTAAGCTACTTGTCCTTTCTGAGGGGTAGTTAGCTTACTTAAGTTAAAAGCAGTTAATGTAATCTGCAAATTCACACAATAGGACAGGCATAAATTAAAGCAAATGAGTAAGGGAGAGGGCCCTCACCATAAGCCCCTTGAAAAGTGCCGTCTCCCCGCAGGACATCTCAAGAACTACATGAGACATGGTGTCTGTCTGACCTATGTACTAAATGAGGACTCCATGTCTACACAGAGCCTAAATATTAGTAAAAGCTTATGTGTTTCCCACGTGTTGAGATAAAAGGAATACAAACTTTCTATAAGATTTTCTTCTTCCCTGCCCAGTTTTGGAGGTCCTACTTTGGGACCGCAGCTATGAATCTAGGGCAGCAATCCAAGACTTGAGGGCAGGGTAGGTGGTGGTGTCCCCTAACCCCGCCCACCCTCCAGCCCTGCCCACCAGTAAGCACAGCCATCTCAGGGGGAGGCAGGGAGACACTGCTGCAAAGGGGAAGGCCTCAGGCTAGAGAGCGAGCCAGGTGGGCTCTTTGCCACTTTTGGCCAGGTGCTGATGCTCAGGCGCTGCCTCACGTGGCTGCGGGCCACGTGGCTGGCTCAGGTCCTGCCGCTGGACCGCAACGTCCAGTTCCACCAGCTTATGGGCTACGTGGTGGTTGGGCTCTCCCTCGTGCACACCGCGGCCCACGTGGTGAACTTCGGTGAGTAGGCTGGGCTGGGGTGGGTAGGGATCTGGGCTTTCCACAGACCACTAATTTATCCCGCCCATGTGTCCCGGTGGGCAGAGAAGGGTGTCCTGGATAAGCTGGATGGGGAGAAGTGGGAACCCCAGCAGGAAGGTGCAGTGGTACGAGCTTGTCTTGTGCTCGTCCCCAGCGCTCCAGGCTCAGTCTGAAGCCAGCCCCTTCCGGTTTTGGGAACTCCTGCTCACCACGAGGCCTGGCATCGGCTGGGTCCACGGCTCGGCCTCCCCGACTGGCGTGGCTCTGCTCCTGCTGCTGCTCCTCATGTTCGCCTGCTCCAGCTCCTGTGTCCGCAGGAGTGGCCACTTTGAGGTGCCCCAGCCTTTCCCCTTTGCCTGGCCTATCTTGGGCTCCCACCTTCATTTCTTTTTTTAAAAAAATTAATTTTTATTGGAATATAGTTGGTTTCTGTTGTTCAGCAAAGTGGGTCACCCACCTTCATTTCATGCTGTGCCCCCTCCAACTTATAGAGCCCAGGAAGTTCCAGGTGGTTTGTATACTGTGGATATGTGACTTGGGTTCTGCCACTGAACTGTGATGTATATCTGGCGAGTGAAAATGTTCTGCTCTAGAAGATTCTACCTTTTTTCTGGCTTAGCCTCTTGCTCTAATTAGATTAAACTAGGCTCAAGATGACACAGAGAGGGCAAGAAACAAGCTCTTGAGAGTTCTAATTCCCACCCCACTCCTTATTGGTCATTCCACTGCCCTCATCTGTAAAGTGGAGCTGTGATTCTCTACCTTTGGAGTTACTTTAGAAATTAAATGAGATAATACAGGTGAAGTCAATAACTATACACACCTGGCACGTGGGTGCTCTACAGGTGTTAGGTTGAGCCTTGCTTCCCTCTCTCTAGCCTCCTGGAGATAGAAAAAGTCCCAAAGGATCTAGTTTGGAGATTGTGTCCACTGGACTGATTTGTCATAGCAGAAATATACATATATATATAGATATATATATACACACAGTCACCTACTCTGAGCCAGCAATGATCCATTGCGTCATAATCAGCATCCTGACTTAACCCATGAGGAATCTGACTCATAGAAGTAACTTACCAGGCCGAGGCCACACAGCTAGTAGCAGAACAGGTATTAAAATTCAGGGCTTTGCTCTTTCTTCTCTACTGCCAGAACATCATTGCTCTCTTTCCTTCCTTCCCCCTGAGAAAGGGTCAGTGGGTCGGGACACTGGTGCTGATGAGCCCATCAGAGGTGGCAGTTCACCCTGTCCAGAACACACCCAGGCAGATGTTCCAGGAGTCTGTCACTGGCGCCAAGAATCTTCACTTACAGACTCTCTGAGCCAGGCCCTCAGAACAAAGAGGCAACAAAGCTTCCCACCCCCAATCTCCTATGCAAGCCTGTTCCCAGGAGAGGGTGTGTATGGCCAAGGCTGTGGGCACAGTCCTGGCTTTGAGGGTGACCGTGAACCTTGGCTCTGGCCCACCCTCATGCCTTGACACCTTTACTCCCCCATCCCCCGCAGGTGTTCTACTGGACACACCTGTCCTACCTCCCCATGTGGCTCCTGCTCATCCTGCACGGGCCCAACTTCTGGAAGTGGCTGCTGCTCCCTGGCACGTTGTTCTTCCTGGAGAAAACCATCAGCCTGGCAGCGTCCCGCATGGCAGCCCTGCACATTGTGGAAGTCAATCTCCTCCCTTCCAAGGTACAAAGGGGGCCTGAGGTCAGCCAAGAGGTGTCCCAGGTGGTGAGGTGCAGCAGCTGGGTGCTCTGTTAGACCTCCACCCCCAGGAAATAGGGAGCACACTGGAGGAGACAAGCAAGTGCGAGACTTAGACCAGCCCTGCAAGAGTGGCACTTCTAGAAGGGGAATGGCGGGTAGGCAGGGCACTACTAAAGGCCAGGTGTGCGTAGAACACCTTCAGTAAGTATATATTACATGTCTGCAAGGGGCAGGCCCTGCGCTTGGTGACAGAGATGCAGAGAAAACGGAGGCACTCTTCCACTCTCCATAGACACACAGGATAATAGGAGAGTCAGCCCCTTTCATCAGTGAGGGCCGTGCTGGCAAGAGAAGAAAATCTCAGGGGGCGTTAAACTCTTTGAGAGCTGAATAGAAGCTTGTTGGATAGTTAAGACAGGGAAGGGTATTGCTGGGAGAAACAGCATGGGCAAAGGCAAGAGTAATGAAAGGGCATACTGTACTGAAGGGACTACAAGTAATTTGGAGCCAAGGTGCCAGGGAGAAGCTGGAGGGGTGGGCAGGGCCTAATGGTGAGTGGCCTCACTCTGCAGACCGTGGGAATCTTGAGCAGGGTGGGGAAAGGATGGTGGTATTGAGCTGGTGTATACTCCAGCTGGATTTCTTCAGTTGCTCTGTGGAGGATGGCTTAGAGGGGACCACTGGGGAGGCTGTTGCACGTACGCAGATGAGAGCGCATGAGAGCCTTGACCCTTACCAGGGTGGGGAGGGGGCATATCACAGAAAGACTAGAGAGGTAGCTCGCTGCGTTTGGGGTAGGGGTGTCAGGGGAGGAGTCTAGGCTGTCTTGCAGGTGTCTGAGTAATTGGGGGCCATTTTTGGAGAAAGGGCAGGCAGTTTTGGAGGGCTTGACTCTGGACAACTTGAAAGTGAGGACACGGAAGCTGGATAAGAAACTGAAGTTTGTGTCTAGGCCCTGGCATCAGACAGAGTGGTTAGATTCAAATCCCATAGTTTCTTAGCTGGTGCTCGTGAGCAAGTCATTTAACCTCTCTAACTCAGCCTCTCCTCCGTAGAGTGGAGAAAGATGGACATTCGTCTCAGGGAGCTGTTGTAAGGACTAGAGATAGTACTTAAAGAGCTCCACACAGCTCTGGCACCTGCAAGTGCTCAGTAAACCAAAGTTACTCTTCAGGAGGCTGTTGTATCCTGGGGGAAATGCCTGTTCCTGGTTGGAATGCCAGCCAAATGCCACAGCAGTTCCAGAAAGGGGGCTGGAGCAGTCAGGGGGCTTCACAGAGGGGCGGGGGGCACTCGGAAGCAGTATTTACACCAGAAGAAGTGGGATCACACCATGAGCCCCGCTTCAGACACACCTGCCTCCCCTTCCCCGATGGCCACCTACCACCCATGTGCAGTAGGGTGAGCCCCCACTCAGGGACACAGAAGCTCTCATGTCAGGCTGGCCTGGGTGATGGTGGAAGGAGATGGCCCAGCCTGTCCTGGGGCCCCTGGCAGCTCTGAGTCTGCACGGATGACCCTGGTCTCTTTCTCTCCCCAGGTCACTCATCTCCTCATCAAGAGGCCCCCTCTTTTCCACTACAGACCTGGTGACTACTTGTATCTGAACATCCCCAGCATCGCACGCTACGAGTGGCACCCCTTCACCATCAGCAGTGCTCCTGAGCAGAAAGGTAGGCCTGCACCAACTCCACCAGTCCCTCAGGGGTATTACTGTGTCCTTGCCATGTGCCAAGCAAGGCTGTGAACCAGGAACAGAGAGGCAAACAAGACCCGAGACACAAGTTCGGCCTCCCGGATCTCCCTCTGGAACACAGGGGCAGATGTGCAGATGCTGACTAAATGGGGTGATTGGGGCTGTACTGGCTTCTGTGAGGGTCACCGGGGAGGGCCTGATGTGGTGGCGGAAGTGGGCAGGCTGGCATTTCAGCTGAACCTTGAAGGGTTTTAGGAGTTTACTAGGTAGGGAAGGGCATCGGGGTAGAGGCCGAAGGGGAAGCATGAAACCTGCAAACAGAAGGGTCTGACGTTGTTTGGGCTGAGGGTCAGGTGGAGTAGGGAGGAAGGAAGCAGAGGTGAGGGGGAGGAAGAGAAGGTCAGAGAAAGGACCAAAGTGGCTGGCAAAACTGATGAGCTAGTGTGGGGTTGGGAAGGTCTTCGAAGGCAGAGTGAAAAGTGGAATGCTGCAGGTAGTTGGAAGCCTGCAAGGGTCTTAAGCAAAGGAATAGTGGCTCAGATGAAGGGGCACCAGGGCATTTCCAGAGGGCTGTGACAGGAAGCCAGGCTTCCCCACTCCATGTGAGTGTGAGACCTGGGGAGCCCCAAAGCAACAGAATCCGTCCCATCCTTCCCCCCCATCCCTGACCACTTCCATCCCTGGGTGCCCAGCACCCACAGAACTACTCAGCTGACCTCTCTTTGCCCAGCTGTCCTCTGACCCCCGCCCATGCATGTGCCTGCGTGCCTGCCTTCTGGTCCTGAGCTGTTGGTGGGGCCATAACCTGGACCTCTGACCTCCAGGCCAGGCCAGGGATTGGCCTTCCCATCTCAAGTGCTGCATTTTAAAATTTTTTTATCTGTTTGGTTGTACTGGATCATAGTTGTGGGATGGGCACTCTTAGCTGTGGCACATGGGATCCAGCTCCCTGACCAGGGACTGAACCCAGGCCCCTGCACTGGGAGCACGGAACGCACTGGGCCACCAGGGAAGTCCCCCAAGAAGTGCTTCTGGCGGGGAGGCCTTGTATGGCCTATTGCAGCCAGACTTTTGCTTGGCTTCATGAGAAGTAAAGGTTTCTGGTTGCCGGGGTTCTCTGACCCTGCTCCATGAAAAGCTGGAGCTCCATTCAGGATGCCTCCCACCCCAGCCCAGGCCCCACCCCTAGCCCAGCTCCCACAGCTCAGGGCACAGGCCCAAGGCCAGGGTTCCCCATGAGAAGCTGTACAGCATCTGCCCTGGAATCACATGAGTGGAGGCCTGGATGTACAATGGATTGGGGGTGAGGGTTAGAGAAGGTGGATTATTTTCTTCCTATTTTTATTTTCCTTTTTATTTATTTATTTATTTATTTATTTTTGCTGTTTCATAAAGAACAGATATGCTCCTGGAAAATTCAGACAGTATAGAAATATGTGCCAGAGAAAATTAAAATCCCTCAAATAATTCTACCCAAAGAAAACTATTGTCAATCATTTGGTGAATAGCTTTCCAGATCTTGATGTATCTCCGTGAATAATCAGATATAGAGATAATTCTGCATATAAGGGATTATGGTTTTGCATATGAGGGATTACACTGTTTTGCCATCCACTTTTTCTCCATGAATAGTATGTCATGAAGATCTTTGCATGTCAGTTCTTTTAAAAGAAGAACTTTTCCTTTTCGTGGCTGCATGCTATCCAGTGTATTCATAGTAACAGGATTATAATGTAGATGTGTAATTTATTTGACCAGTTTTTTAAAGTATTTACTTATTTATGTGGCTGCGCTGGGTCTTAGCTGTGGCCTGTGGGGTCTAGTTCCCTGACCAGGGGTCAGATCTGGGCCCCCTGCATTGGGAGGCTTAGCCACTGGACCTTTTGGGAAGTCCCTATTTGACCAATTCTTGAAGGGTTTCTTCAGGGTCTCTGCTTGGAATCTCTTAGTCCTGAGTCCTCTGCAGTAATTGAGTCCATGTGGGGGCTGGTGAATCCTCTGATTTTGTAGAGCTGGTTTGCAGGATCAGGAGTGGGACTTAGGCTGGCAACTCTGGCTGACTGAATTCAACTGACATTTAGGAGGCCTCCTCCGTATGAGTCACTGTGTGAGGCAGTTCAGGGCGCATCGGTGCAGACAGGGCGCAGCGCAGCCCTCCTGCTGCTTTGCTCCTTGAAGAGGGAGGAGGCACCAGGGGGCTCCCCGGAGCTGGGGTCCCAGGACCTGGCTTTTTCAGTCCCCTCCTCACAAAGCTGTGAGAGCGTGAAAGTGAAAGTCGCTTAGTCGTGTCTGACTCTCTGCGACCCCATGGACTATAGAGCCCATGGAATTCTCCAGGCCAGAATACTGGAGTGGGTAGCCTTTCCCTTCTCCAGGGGATCTTCCCAATCCAGGGATCGAACCATTGACAGGCTTCTCATAGAATGTGGGAGAGAGATGGTCCCCAGCCTTGGTGAGACCCTGGCTTGATGGAGGAGGCAAGGCCCCCACCTCTAGGGAGCCCCCAGTGTGCTCAGGGCCACTCTGACCCCTGCCTTGGCAGAGGAAACTGAGCCCTTAGTTGACTGCACTGAGAAAGATTGCAAGGTTGCAAGGTCTGCACCAGAGAGGCCGGCTCTCCCCGTCTCACGGCTGCGGCTGCTAGTTTGGACCTGAGGAAGGGCGTTCAGAGGAGAGCATAAGGGCTTGATGCCCGGTCCCGTCCCTGCTGGAGACCAGCACTGACCCTTTCCTCCTGCCCTGTCTCTTGCTCAGACACCATCTGGCTACACATCCGGTCTGAGGGTCAGTGGACCAACAGGTTGTTTGAGTCCTTCAAGAAATCAGACCCAGTGTTCTGTGGTTCCAAGAGGCTCTCGAGGAGCTTGGAGATGAAGAGGAGTCAGAGGAAGCCCCAGGTAAGTGACTGAAGGGGAGAAAGGGTCCACCATGGTGACAAACCCATGAGGACCAAGTTGCCTTTGTAGCTGGCAACCCCTGAGCAGTTGTGAACACTGGCTGGGACTGCAGAGAAGGTAGGTCAGTTCAGAATGTGTGGTCCAAGAGCCTCCTTGAGGCTGGACCACACGTGATCCTTCCTGGTCCAGTGTGCTCTGTTAGAAGGCAGGGGACAAGGCAAAGAGGGGGAAACTGAGATGAGAAAAATCCGTCTCTACTTCTCTGCTCTAATACTTTCTAACTGTATGGACTTGGGCCACCCTGTAGCCTTACTAGCCCCAAGTTGTTCACCTATGAAATAGAGGTGGTTCCTGTTGTTGGCTCTCCTTTCTGACATGATTGTTTTAAGGACCCATGGAATGTATGCATGTAAAGTATTGCATGAACTGGGCAGCGTGGTCCAGGTGGACCATTCATTATCCCTATCAGCACTACCACCCCCACCATCATCATCACCACCATGAGTTTTAACTGGCGTTTGAGCCCTGATGAAACCCATACAGTTGACAAGCTGCCATTGAATACAGGCTCTGGGAGGTTCGGTAGGAATGCAGAGAGATCAGAGCAGCACCTGAAGAGGCAGGAATCAATGTAGAAGGCTGAGGGTGCCTGAACACTAGTAGGCTGTGCTGCCAGGCCTGGAATCAGGTTAATATGTGGAAACCCTGCTGAAGATCAAAGGAAGAGATTCCCCCAGGCCTGACCCAGCCCTGCCTTGCCCTTGTGGAATATAAAGTCCAGAGAAGAAAACCACGTGGAATCCTGCCTGGCCAGACCAGAGGGCCCTTCTAGAACAGTGTCAAGAGCAGACTTGGGGAAATGGAGAGGTAGGTAGAAACAGACAGGGTGTTCTTTCCTGTTAATCAGGGGAAATCTCCTGAAGGAGGAAGCTGATTTTCAAAATCAGGTGAGTCCTGGCACACTGAGAATTGGTGGGTAGATATACTAAAAGCTGTGTTTCCTTGGGGTCTTAGGCACCACTGCCAGAGTAAACTGGCACAGACTCTCTGGTGGACAGTCTGCCTATATGTGTCTGCATTTTAAATATCTATACACAGTGGCTTAAAAGTGAAAGTGTTGGTTGCTCAATCAGGTCTGACTCTTTGTGACCCCATGTACTGTAGCCCACCAGGTTCCTCTGTCCTTGGAATTCTCCAGGCAAGAATACTAGAGTAGGTAGACATTCACTTCGCCAGGGGATCTTCCCCACCCAGGGATGGAACCTGGGTCTCCCGCATAGCAGGCAGATTCTTTACATCTGAGCTACCCGGGAAGCCTTCTTACCCAGTGGCTTAGCAATACCATTTTTAGGAGTTTAATCCTAAAAAGCTATTTGGACATGTATGCATTGGCACCCCACTCCAGTACTCTTGCCTGGAAAATCCCATGGATGGAGAAGCCTGGTGGGCTGCAGTCCATGGAGTCGCTAAGAATCCAGCATGGCTGAGCAACTTCACTTTCACTTTTCACTTTCATGCATTGGAGAAGGAAATGGCAACCCACTCCAGTGTTCTTGCCTGGAGAATCCCAGGGACGGAGGAGCCTGGTGGGCTGCTGTCTCTGGGGTCGCACAGAGTCGGACACGACTGAAGTGACTTAGCAGCAGCAGCAAGCTCCTTAACCACTTCATTCCTTCATTCACTTAGTAAATATTTAGGGCTTTCCTGGTAGCTCAACTGGTATAGAATCCACCTACAGTGCAGGGGACCTCAGTTTGATCCCCGGATCAGGAAGTTCTCCTGGAGAAGGGAAAGGCTACCCACTCCAGTATCCTGGCCTGGAGAATTCCATGGACTCCATGGGGTTGCAAAGAGTCAGACATGACTGAGCAACTTTCACTTCACTTATTGAGCGCAGGATCTACTGTCTTCCAAGTACTATTCTAAATGCTGGAGATTCATCAATAAGCAAAATACCCATGGTCACTGCTTCCAGCCAGGAGCGCGTGGTGGACAGTACATACACAATAGATCCACAATGTATCACATGGTAATAAAGGCCGTGAGGAAAGTAAGTCAGAGTGAAGGGAAGGAGCTGTTTTATACACCATGGTTGTTAACAGTAATGAGAAAATGAGTCTAATCAAAATGCCCAACAATAGGGAAGCAGTTTAAAAAATTACCAATCACCCTTCTAATGGAAGAGTAAGTTGCCTAAAAAAGACTATGTAAATTTATATGCATTAGTATGTAAAGCTAGCCAAGATGTAGTAAGTGGAAAAGCTGAGTTACAAAGCAATATGTTCTGTTTATGTAAAAGCGCGTGTGTCTAAGTCTGGAAGGACAGAGAAAATGGTTAGAGAAGTCGTGTTTTCTGATTCAGGGTGATTTTTGTTACTTTATCCTTTAAAATTCTGTAGTTTCTGAATTTAAAAAAAAATTGTATTGATTTATGATTTAAATAGACTTCCTTGTAGCTCAAACCGTAAAGAATCTGCCTGCCATGCAGGAGACCAGGGTTTGATTCCTGAGTTGGGAAGTTCCTCTGGAGAAGGGAATGGCAATCCACTCCAGTATTCTTGCCTGGAGAATTCCACAGAGAAGCCTGGTGGGCTACAGTCCATGGGGTCGCAAAGAGTCGGACACGACTGAGCGACTAACACACACGTGATTTATAATAAAGCAATATTTGTTTTGAAACCAAGCAGGGCTTGCAGCGTCAGCCCATCGATTTCGGAGCCTCAGCACAGGGTGCAGTAGCCTCCAACAAGGAGGTGATTGTGGAGCTGATATCCTACAGGCCGGAAAGAGCTCCATGGCAGGGACACGAAGGCCTGGTGAACACAGGGACAAAGGATAGGACTCAGGCACAGAGGGAAGCCACAGCCCAGGACCCGGCCCTGGTAAGCTGGGGCTGGAGGTTGGAGAGCCAAAGATTTTTCTCCCAGGAATGGTGGGTGGGACCAAGCAGGGCTTGCAGCGTCAGCCCATCGATTTCGGAGCCTCAGCACAGGGTGCAGTAGCCTCCAACAAGGAGGTGATTGTGGAGCTGATATCCTACAGGCCGGAAAGAGCTCCATGGCAGGGACACGAAGGCCTGGTGAACACAGGGACAAAGGATAGGACTCAGGCACAGAGGGAAGCCACAGCCCAGGACCCGGCCCTGGTAAGCTGGGGCTGGAGGTTGGAGAGCCAAAGATTTTTCTCCCAGGAATGGTGGGTGGGTCCTTGCAACTTAGAAGAGAGGGCCACAGTCAGGAGGGACTCCATGCCACATGGTGTTTCTGCAGCCTCTCACCTGTATGGCAGGCGCCTTTGCAACTTTTACCCTATTTACTTCTCATAGGTAATATTTCCCACTGAATATTTCTCCTTACATCCCAACATTACTTTAAACTTAATTGTATTTTAAAAGGACTCTTTAGATTAGCATGTTTAATGGAAAATAAATATCATGTGCCATAAAAAAGATAAGTCTAAAAGCAAAAACAATGTTATTAAATTCTTGCCAGATGTTTCTGCCTGTAAAATGAGGTTTTGAGCCTGAAGCTGCTGGCTTGTTCCTTCTCTGTCTCTGTCATGCTCTCCATTTCTTTCTTTCTCACTTTGTTAAAGGAAAAAAAAAGAAGAGGGAATAAGAAGTTAAGAGGATATAATAACAATGATGTAAGGCTTTCTCCTTGCAATATGAAGGATTTTTTAAAAAACTGTTAGAGGAGTAGCCCTCTCACAGTGCACCTCCTAAAATAACCATCACAAGTAGTTAAAGGCCAGCACCATGTAGGACACAAAATTCAGTTGCTCCTGGACAAAGGAGTGATGTGGTGTGACGTGGTGAGCGCAGGACAGGCAGGCAGAGACCCAGGCTCCACCCCAGCTCTGTGGGAACTTGAGCGAGTCGTTGTCCACTCCCAGATTCAGCTTCTCTTCTGTGGAAGGAGGGATTTGCCTGGATGACTGTGAAGGTCACTCCTAACCAGAGAGAAGCTATCACAGGCCTCTGAAGTCCTTTTGCGGGTCTGTTTCCTTCATCTTCAGGAAGGAGGCACATGAACCTCAAGGACTCTGGCTGTGCTCAGGGCTGGAGGAGTCAGGCAGAGTAGACAGAGGAGGCTGCTCCCTGCCCTCGGGTGGCTCCCCATCAGTGAGCCCAGAGCAGGGTCCCCAGGGCAGGGGTGAGCTGTGAGCCAGGCCAGCACCTGGTTTTTCTGCCCGGAGCCGCTGGGCAAAGACTCTAGGAAGGTGGCCACTCTAAGCAAGGTGCACACTGAGGGATGCGCAGGAAGTTGCCAGCTGGGGAAAAGGAAAGTGTGGTGTGCTCTAGGCACAGGGAAAGCATGTTCAAGGCCAGGGGTGTGTCTAGAAACATGAAAGCAAGCAGTTGTAGCTGAGCCCACGAGGCAGGCTGGGCTGAGTGTTCTCCTGTCACACGTGAAGCTGACTTGTATTGGACCACAAGAGCGATTGTTAAATTTTGGAGAATGTTAAGAGCCTGTTTTCTTTTTTTTTTTTTCTTTTTTATTGTTGTTATTATTTATTTTTTATTGTTGGGTCTTCATTGCTTTGCTTGGGCTTTCTCTAGTTGGGCTGCCGGGACTTCTCATTGCAGTGGCTTCTCTTGTTGTGGAGCACGGGCTTACGGGCTGAGTAGTTCCAGCGTGCCAGCTCAGTAATTAGGGCTCAAGGGCTCTAGAGCATGAGGTGGGTGGGGGGAGCCAGTTATTAAAGCCAGTCGTTGGTGGGAACCACGGTGACAGTGTTTACAGCAGAAATCTCGACACTAACACTCAGGACTTTGTTTCTGGTGGTCCTTTTCTCTTCTGAGGAGTCAGTTTACCAGCACAGCACTGATGTTTTCCCTCAAAAGCACCCCATGCTCCTTGGAATGGTTTGGGTAGAAAAGGCAGTCCCCTTTTTGTAAGGTTGCTAGACTGCAAGGGCGAGTAAACTTCTGAGAAATGCCTGGTCCACCCACTCCCAAAGACCCACTTTCTCTGCTCTATGCTCTGCAGGTCTGCGAGATGTCCTCTGAGAACCATCAGTTTTGTAACATCAAGGTGAGAGGTTCCGGGGGTGGCCATGACCAAAACCGCTGCCCCAAGCAGAGGAAGCAAAGCCTCTGCCCACGGGGAGGGCTTGTGGGGCACTCAGTTCCTGGGCTCCTCAGTCCCCACAGCCTGACTCCTAGGTCTCCAGATAATGGGAAGCAGACCCCTGCCCACCCTCACAGGGCACCCGGCTGTGCTGCTTGGACCCTGCTCTCACCAGATCTGCGCGTGGGAGTTCTAGGGTGCCCCCAGACTCAAGCTCCGAGCGCAGTGTGTGAACAGTGCTCTGAGCAAAGAAATCTCATACTCACCCCCAAACTCAAAATCCCCTCCTCTCACCTCCCCTCAGACACCAGAAGAGAAAGCACATTTGCCCCAATTGCCAACACTCCTGGATGGAGAGTGGTCAGGACGAGGACATGAAACTCCACAAGGTGAGTGAGCGTTGCCTCCTACAGGCAGGACTCCAGAGCTTCTCCCCAGACACCAGAGCTAGTTCCTCCCCGCCACCGCTCCCGCCCCACCAAGGCAGGCATGTTGTTAAAGAACACAGAGCCTGCAAGTCAGGCAGCTGGGATGCAGGCACAGCCATGATGCTTGCTAGCTGTGACCTGATGGTGGTTTTAAAAATGAAAATGTTTGCCATTTGAAAATTCATTATTCTCAAAACAAATACAGTATTGTAAAGCAAAACAAACTAAAAAAATAAAAATTAATTAAAAAAAATAAACAGTTACATTTCAAAAAAAAAAAAAGAAAATTCATTATTCTGTGTAAGCCACTTAAAAGAGTTTCTTAAAAAAAAAAAGTTCTTCTGGCTTAAGAAGCTTAAGAGCTCAGAACACTGCTTGCTGTGAGCAATAGATTATTAGAGAAAATCCTGACCTGGCAGTCTAGAACCCAAGTTCTGGTCCCATGTTGCTCCGTAGCCTCATTCTTTACCTCTGTGAGCCTCAGTTACGCCTCCATCCCACTCCCCTCCCACCACCCCAGGTAGATGGGAATGACAGTGGATGGTGTGTGCTGTGCTAGAAGCAGGGTGGCCACATGAGCACAGATAAGAGTGAATGAGGTGACCCCCCCACCCCCACCCTGATCTGGGCCCTTCTCCCTAGGTGGACTTCATCTGGATTAACCGAGACCAGCAGTCTTTCGAGTGGTTTGTGAGCCTGCTGACCAAACTGGAGATGGACCAGGCGGAGGAGCCGCAGGAGGGTAGGAGAGGTGGAGGGTGATGGGGTGTGGGGGTGGGGGGTGGAGGGTCTCTGTAAGAAAGTGTTTATTCTCTTTCTATCAGAAATGTAGGGGAAAGGGAGTGCTTTTTTCCCCCGATAAAACATAATAATTTGCAAAACTTAAGAGAGAGGCGAAAAAAAAAAAAGCCATTCATAATCCCATCTAGCTACCCAGGCATTTTGAAGGATTTCCTTCTGATATTTTTTTCTTATTCACATTTTATAAAAATGTATAGCCTGTTTCCCTGGTAGCTCAACTGATAAAGAATCCAATTGCAATGCAGGAGACCTGGGTTCATTCTGTGGGTTGGGAAGATCCCCTGGAGAAGGGAAAGACTACCCACTCCAGTATTCTGGCCTGGAGAATTCCATGGACTGTATAGTCCGTGGGGTCGCAAAAAGTCGGACACAACTGAACAACTTTCACTTTCACTTTCCACCCATTTCTCTTTTTTAAATGACATTTCTTTTTGTTCAAAATGAGCACTTATTAAAAAGTTAGATTCCCTAGCCCTCATTCCAGACCTTCCAAATCAGATTCTCTGGAAGTAGGGCTAGAAAAGTTACATTTTAACATGCTTCTCAGATGATTCCTATTCACACTTCTTTAAGAAATTTTTTGAGGGATAATTTATGTATAGTAAGATTCATCAATTAAGTGTCCAATAAATATAATGGCATTTTGACAAATGTGTCCAGTTGTATAACCTTAAAAGCAGGGTGGTCAAATGAGGGAGCCTCAGTTCAGTTCAGTTGTTCAGTCATCTCTGTCTCTTTGCGACCCCATGAATCGCAGCACGCCAGGCCTCCCTGTCCATCACCAACTCCCAGAGTTCACTCAGACTCACATCCATCGAGTCAGTGATGCCATCCAGCCATCTCATCCTCTGTCGTCCCCTTGTCCTCCTGCCCCCAATCCCTCCCAGCATCAGAGTCTTCTCCAATGAGTCAACTCTTTGCATGAGGTGGCCAAAGTACTGGAGTTTCAGCTTTAGCATCATTCCTTCCAAAGAAATCCCAGGGTTGATCTCCTTCAGAATGGACTGGTTGGATCTCCTTGCAGTGCAAGGGATTCTCAAGAGTCTTCTCCAGCACTTCTCCAATTCTCCAACACTGAACATTGATGTTCAGAAGCATCAATTCTTCGGCGCTCAGCCTTCTTCACAGTCCAACTCTCATATCCATACACGACCACAGGAAAAACCATAGTCTTGACTAGATGGACCTTAGTTGGGAGCACTATCAAAACATGGACCATTTATTTTACACTCCAAAGCTCCCTTGTCTCACTTTGCATCAACACCCTCTCTCCAATTAACAGCCCTTGGGAACCAGTGATCTGCTTTCAGTTGCTGTAGTTTTGCCTTTTCTAGAATTTCATAGCAATGCATCTTTCAGTAGGTAGTCAATTCCTTTTTGTTGTTGAGGAGTGTTCCATTTTGTGGACATACCACAATCTGTTTTTCCATTCAGTTGTTGGTGGATATTAGGGTTATTTAGCCATTTTTGACTATGAAAGTCTTTGTGTGTACATATGATTTCCATTTCTCTTGGGTTGATACTTAGAATTGGGATTGCTGGGTAGTATGGAATGTGCTAAGTTTTACTTTATAAGAAACCATCAAATTGTTTTTCCCAAGTGGTTGTACCATTTTGTATTTCCATCAGTAATGGAGTTCCAGTTGCTCTACAACCTCATCAACTACAGCCTCATTTGATGTTGGCAGTCTTTTTAATTTTAGCTCATCTAGGGGGAGTATAGGGGTATCTCAATAAGCTCTTTTTTTGTCTGTTTTATTTTTAATTTTTTAAAATTAAAGCAGTTGGTAATTGCTTTCCAATGTTGTGTTCGTTTCTGCTGTACAACGGTGTGAATGAGCCATAAGTATACATATATCCCCTCCTTCCTGGGCCTCCCTTCCCTGCCCATCCCAACCCTCTAGGTTCAAAATAGTTAAAAAAATTTTTTTTAATTTATTTTTTATTTTAGGTTCAATGTACTCTTAATTTGCATTCCCTTAATTACTAATAATGTTAAAGATATCTTCATGGTCTTGCTGTGTATACATTCTTTATAAAGTGTCTCTCAAATATTTTGTTTGCTCTTTAAATCCAATGTTTTTCTTTTATTAAGCTCTGGGAATTATTCATATATTCTGGAAACAGGTCCATAACCAGGTGTACATTCTATAAATATATTCTCCCAGTCTGTGGTTTCTCTTTTTATTTTCTTAAACTCTCTTTTGAAGAACAAAATTTTGAAATTTTAACGATGCCCAATTTATCAGATTTTTTTTCTTATAGGATTCATGTGTTTTGTGTCTTATCTAAAATCTTTGCCTTACGTGAGGTCACAAGTATTTTCTTTTATGTTTTCTCCCAGGAGTTTTATAGTTTTAGCTCTTTATTTAGATTAGTTTTATAATGAATTCAACAAGGTCCAGGATATAAGGTCAACACGCGAAAGTCAACTTTATTTTTATTTGTCGTCGTTGTTCAGTTACTCAGTCGTGTTCAACTCTTCGTGACCCCATGGACTGCGGCATGCCAGGCTTCCCTGTCCTTCACCATCTCCTGGAGTTTGCTCAAACTCGTGTCCATTGAGTCCATGATACCATCCAACCATCTCATCCTCTGTCATCCCCTTCTCCTCCTGCCTTCCATCTTTCCCAGCATCAGGATCTTTTCCAACAACAAATAATTAGTATTTGAAAATCTTTAAAATATTAAAAGCATGAAATGCTTAAGGATAAACGTAGCAAAATATGAGCAAGATCTGAACACTAAAAACTATAAAACATTTCCGAGAAATTTTTTCTTGTATATATTTCTTATACTTGGAGTTTATTGAACTTCTCGGCCGTATGGACTTAAGAGTTTTCATCAAGTTTGGATAAATTTCAGCCATTCTTTCTTTGCATATTTTTTTCTGTCTCCCTTGCCCCTTCCTGTCACTTCAGTTACACAGTGTTATACTGATATCTCACAGGCTATTGGGAATCTGGCTGTTGGTTTTTCCGCTCAACCTGTGCCACATTTTAGATAGGTTCTGTTGCTGTGGCTTCAAGCACATCTTTTCTTCTGCAGTATAGTATAGTACCGTGCGGTGCTCAGTCCTGTCTGATGCTTTGTGGCCTCATGGACTGTGCCCTCCAGGCTCCTCTGTCCATGGGATTTTCCAGGCAAGGATACTGGAGTGGGTTGCCATTTCCTTCTCCAGGGGATCTTCCTGACCCAGGGATCGAACTGGATGTCTCTGGCGTCTCCTGCATTGGCAGGCAGATTCTTTACCCCTGAGCCACCTAAGATCCTTCTAATTCTAGTAAAAGTCCCAGCAGGTTTTTAAAAGTAGCTATCGGGAAGCTGATTCTAAAATTAATATGTAAAAACCAAAAGACCTAGAATAGCTATGAATCCTGTCCATTGTGTTTTTCATTTCTGTTATTGTGTTTTTCTTCCACAGAACTTGTATTTGGGTATCTTTTATGTCTTCTACTTCTCTCCTCATCCTGGCCCTTTGTTTTGTCTTTACATTCTCAAGCGTGTTTATAATATATGTTGTAACATCTTTGTCTAAGTCCATCATCTCTGACGTTTCTGGATCTGTTTCTAATCACTAATCTTCTCCTGGTTATGAATTGCATTCTGTTACTTTGCATGCTTGATAATTTGTTACTGGATGTCAGGCATTATGAATCACATGTTGTCCTGTTCTGGATTTTGTGTATTTCTCTAAATAGTACTGTACTTTGTTCTGGTGCACAGTTACATTGTTTAGGATGATTTGGATACTTTGAAGCCTTGCTTTTAACTTCTGCTAGGGTGAGTCCAGAGCAGCCTTTACTGTGGGTCTAATTGAGCCCCAGAGCTAAGGTGCTACACCTCTGAGGACTCATTCTACTGCCTTGTATATTACAAGCTCTCTGCCTCCCTGATGGTGGAATGCAGGTTACTCCCAGCTCTGTTTGAGCTCCAGGCACTGTGGTGCCTCTTGTTTCCTGGTAGTTTTCTTTCACGTGTGTATAGCCTAACACTCTGCCGAAGACTGAGGGGGAGCTTGCTGCAGCTCTCTAGAGCGGGTGAGTCCCCGTCTTCCTCTTTCTCTTCTTCCTTTTCTGTTTGTCTGTGGGCGCCTTTCTTCTAGTTTTGTGCCTGGCACGTTCTAGCTGCTTGGCCTCTCTGAACTCCAGTATCTGTCTCCTCAGCTCAGTGAGGCTGACACCAGTCGGTCGTAAGGCACACTTCATTATTTCCTCTCTCAGCAAAGCCAGTTCTGCACAACTTGTTGATCAGTGTCTGGAAACCATTGTTTTATATATCTTGCTCATATTTCTGGTTGTTCAAGAAGAGAGAGTGTTATGATTCCTTTTACTCAAATACGGTTTTTAAAAAAAATATTTTATTAACTATGTATTTGACTGCCCTGGGTCTTAGCTGTGCATGGGGTCTTTTCTTTAGCTGTGGTAAGCAGGCTTCTCTTGTTGTGGAGCCCGGGCTCTAGAGTGCGCAGGCTCAGTAAACACGAGTGTGGGCTTAGTCACCCCACAGAATGCAGGATCTTAGTTCCCTGACCAGGGATCAAACCCACGTTCTCTGTACTGGAAGGCAGGTTTCTAACCACTAGACCACCAGGGAACTCGCTCCAATATTGATTTTTAATAGATGTAATCTGTAACTAGAGATGAACATATATATTTATTTGTGGTGTGTGCTCAATATTTTTCCTGATGAGGTGGGAATCAAAAAATTCAGAAAGTGGTCTAAGATAAAGATTATATTGCTTGGGATGTACAAATGAGAAGGCAATGGCACCCCACTCCAGTACTCTTGCCTGGAGAATCCCATGGACGGAGGAGCCTGGTGGGCTGCAGTCCATGGGGTCGCGAAGAGTCGGACGTGACTGAGCGACTTCCCTTTCACTTTTCACTTTCAGGCATTGGAGAAGGAAATGGCAACTCACTCTAGTGTTCTTGCCTAGAGAATCCCAGGGACGGGGGAGCCTGGTGGGCTGCCGTCTATGGGGTCACACAGAGTTGGACACGACTGAAGTGACTTAGCAGCAGCAGCAGCAGCAGGGATATACAAATTCTTTTGTGGATGGTCCTTTCTTTTATATGTTTGTTAAATGGGAGTGTTTAAAGTCCTCCTCCAGCCCCTGCAGGCTCCCCTCCCCACCCAGCAAGTGTTGTACCCACGTTTTTTACTGAGCACTGTGTGATAACATGTTTCTCTGGGATACATAGTAGTGCTCTTGGGACATTTTTGTGGATACTGAGGTACTGTACTTAAAGTTAATCTGGTAGTCATTATTTTGTTTTGTTAAAATTGTGGAAAATCTTATAGAAGAAGGAAAATTTTTAGATATGTTTCTAACTTCAAGAGAATTGCTGAGGTTTTTTTATATTGTTGAGTTCACTGGAACTAGATATTATTTGGCTGTTTAATTATCACAGGGTTGCCATGAATAAATTCAAATTCCTATGATAAACATAGTTTATAAGCTCAAGTAATCAAACACAGTTTTCTACAAAAACATTCCAACACATGTAGTTTACTATCGCAAACATCCAGAGCCTTAAAGCACAAGTCAACAGTCTTTGGAAGATGACAGTTAAACCCTAGATGTTGCAGCAAAGCTTCCTGCCCTTTCTTGTAAATAATAATTAAAGAAAATATTTATATAGCACTGACTTTGTTCTAAGTGCTTAAGTATTTTAATTCGTAAGAAACTTACTTTTATGATGATAGCCTCAGGGGAAGTTTAGATTTAATTTAAATTGTCTGGTTGCTGGTATATAAATATTTACTGTTGGCTTCTTCCTAATCTATGTAAGCAAAGGGTAACAGTGAACCCACTGCTTTGCATTCTCCAAGTCACTTGAGTCAACAGCTTTGCTACCTCAAATTTCTTGCAAGGTTTCTCATGAATTGCAGCTGAAGCACATGGCCTCTGATTTCAACTTTAATTATATACCAAGGTTTGGGTTAAAGAATTTGTGGCTTATAATTTTTAATGTCTGTAGCTTTAAGCTTCAGTCATTTTGTTTGACTTGAATCTTTTACTCTAACCCCAAATAACTCTAGACCCTTGAGCACCTTGTTTTGCTTCTACTTCCTGATCTGAAAAATATGGATACTAAGTACCTACCTCATAGGATTGTCATGAGGATGGGATGAGAGATCATCTGTATAGCACCTAGAACAGGGGCTGGACTTAATACCTGCTCAGTAAAGTTAGCGGTAGCAGAAGTAGTACTAAGATTAGTAGCAGCAGTAGTAGTAACTGCTCAAAAAATTTAATATTAGAAGTAATAATAATCCTAGTAATTGCCCCATAAATTTAATAGTAGTAATGTATCAATGCTGCTGCTGCTGCTGCTGCTAAGTCACTTCAGTCGTGTCCAACTCTGTGCGACCCCATGGATGGCAGCCCACCAGGCTCCCCCGTCCCTGGGATTTTCCAGGTGAGAGTACTGGAGTGGGTTGCCATTTCCTTCTCCAGTGCATGAAAGTGAAAAGTGAAAGTGAAGTCGCTCAGTCATGTCCCACTCTTAGCGACCACATGGACTGCAGCCTACCAGGCTCCTCCGTCCATGGGATTTTCCAGTGAGAGTACTGGAGTGGGGTGCCATTGCCTTCTCCTAGTAGTATTTAATGAATTATCTAATGAATAGTACAGTTAATGGTTTGCCATAAATTATTCAACCATGCCCCTGCTATGGGACATTTTATTTATTCCTAATTCTTTATTATCACAAGTAAAGCTACAATTAATATACATGCACACATAGATTTTCCCCCCTTTCTTTGGATGATTTCCTTAAGGGAGTGTCCCAGAAATGGGAGGACTGTCTTGAACACAAGTGTCTTGGAGAGAGTGAAGACCTCCACAGCACCTCCTTCCCCCTCCCACCCTGGTGTCTCCTCATCTCCTTTTTCACCCCCATGTGGGGGGTAGTGACTGTGCAGGAGGGGGAAGAAGGACCAAGGTTCTTTCGGGTGGGCATCCCTTATGGTGCATCTCTTTCCCTCCTGCGCCACCAGCACTGCTCAAGTTCAGTGATGTGTGAAATAAAATGTGTCCCTCTTAGGGTCATTTGCATTAAAATTTTTTTTTATTGGAGTATAGTTGCTTTACAATATTGTGTTAGTTTCTACTGTACAGCAAAGTAAGTCAGCTATATGTGAACACATATCCCGCCTTTTTTGGATTTCTTTCCCATTTAGGTCCCCACGAGCACTGAGTATAGCTCCCTGAGCTGTATAGTAGGTCCTCATTCAGTTCAGTTCAGTTCAGTCACTCAGTCATGTCCAACTCTTTGCGACCCCATGAACCGCAGCATGCCAGGCCTCCCTGTCCATCACCAACTCCCAGAGTTTACCCAAACTCATGTCCATTGAGTTGATGATGCCATCCAACCATCTCATCCTCTGTTGTCCCCTTCTCCTCTTGCCCTCAATCTTTCCCAGCATCAAGGTCTTTTCAAATGAGTCATCTCTTTGCATCAGGTGGCCAAAGTATTGAGTTTCAGCTTCAACATCAGTCCTTCCAATGAGCACCCAGGGCTGATCTCCTTTAGGATGGACTGGTTGGATCTCCTTGCAGTCCAAGGGACTCTCAAGAGTCTTCTCCAACACCACAGTTCAAATCTGTTTTATACATAGTTGTGGATATATGTCAGAGAGCTTCCCAGGAGGCACTAGTGGTAAAGAACCCACCTGCCAGTGCAGGAGGCATAAGAGATACAGGTTTGATCTCTGGGTCGGGAAGATTCCCTGGAGAAGGGAATGGTAAGCCACTCCAGTATTCTTGCCTGAAGACTCCCATGGATAGAGGAGCCTGACAGGCTACAGTCAGAAAGAGGTGGACACGACTAAAGTGACTTAGTACGCATGCACACACTCAAATATGAGGTCCAGGTCCTGGGGTGGTTGTAAGGCTTACATTGGACAGTGGCGGTCAGGTAACTCGTGTATGCCGTGCATAGGGCCTGCCCAGCTCAAGCAGCCCAAGGTGGCCGTCTTTCCCTTCTATGGTGTTGATCAGATGGAGGTACTGGATGAACACGTTAGCTGATGGTATTTGCATGAGCCCTGGGGCAGAGTGGCTGGTGTCCTGCCCTGTCCCCATCTCAGATGCTGGCCCCTCAGCCCTGCCCTCTGCTCCCACCACGTAGGCCGTTTTCTGGAGCTGCACATGTACATGACCTCTGCACTGAGCAAGAACGACATAAAGGCCATTGGTCTGCAGATGGCCTCGACCTCCTGGCCAAGAAGGAGAAGAAGGATTCCATCACGGGCCTCCAGACACGCACCCAGCCTGGGCGGCCTGATTGGAACAAGGTAAAGGCTGCCTGGAGTCCTGAAGCCTACGGGGACTAGTGGGGCTGAGAGCCTAAGGCTCTGGCTAGGGAGATTTGGGCCAAGCAGCCAGAGTCCAGCTAGGACCTCGGGGCTGGAATGGGAGCCAGAGTGCCTACGTTCTGGCTCCATCACCACCTCACTCTGCTCCACCACTAGCCTCTGTTTCCCCATCTGATCACAGAGGAAGTTAGTCCATAGGCCCTCCAAGTCCCTCCCAGCCTGCAAACATCCTGTAGACCAGAGTCCAAAGGCCCTAGTGGACAGAGTTCTGGGGAGATATCAGGCCTTATCCCAGTCTTCTATTTCATTCTTCAGATTGGTTTTATTATTATTTTTCCTCCCTGAGCTCTTACCAACTGGGGTGTAGTGTTTGCCTGAAATGACCAGAAGGTATTGCATTTCAAACTACTGTGGTGATCCATGTTTAGATGGTAAGAGCTGATGGGTAAGGGATGCCAGCCGGCCTTGAACGCCAAGAAAACTTCAGACAAGGCAATTCTTAAGCAGAACTTGGGGTTAAAAACGGTCCTCCCTGGGGGAGAAAGCCTGACTTCAGGATGGAGGCCTGTGAGCTGGCATGAAGTTGGGGTGCTGGAGCTCAGCGTGCCTGCTGGGCTCTGCCATCACCCCCCAGCACTGCAGCTGGCTAGTACATGTCTCCCGCATGGATGTGGCTCCTTGAGTGGAGGGCCTGGGTCTTCTCTGCTTCTGGTCCAGCCCTCCCTGGCATCTGGATCAGGTTATGCATTGAGCATATGGCCTCTAAACTAATGGCCAAAGCCAGGCCGCTATGCCCTGGAGCTCCTCATGGGTAGGACAGCCACCCTGGCCCATTATATCCTCAGCCCCACTGGGTGAGTCACTGGGTGGGTCCGAAGTCCCCCACTGCTCTTCCCCAATTCTGTGGATTCTAGGGTTCCAGAAGGTGGCTGCTGAGAAGAAAGGCAAGGTGCAGGTCTTCTTCTGTGGCTCCCCAGCTCTGGCCAAGATCCTCAAGGGCCACTGTGAGCAGTTCAGCTTCAAGTTTTTCCAAGAGAACTTCTAGCCCTGCCCCTCCCAGCTCTGCCCAGACCGATTGCCTGCAGCCTGATCAGACTGCTGCTAGTGCCTTGCAGGGACTAGCCTCAAGAGGACCCAGCGAATCCAGCTTCACGTGCAGAACAGGAGGCCCTAGGAGGCAGACGGACTTCCTTGAGAGCCCAGGGAGAGGGCAGGGCCTTGTGGGATGCAGCTGTGAGTTTGGGAATTGCTGTGAGGCTGGGCAGACTTGGCCGGGGGGTAGAGGGGTGGAGGTGACATGGTTGGGGGGCACAGGGGGCCTTCCCAGCCCAACCCCTCCTCCAGAAGTCCTCTGAGGACACCTTCCCTCTTCCTACAGTGGTCCCAGACCCATCTGATCATCACAGTCATTCCAGAACTTACACACACACAGCATTTTATTATGAAAATTTTCAAACATACAGAAATTTAAAGACTTGTCCAGGGAACAGTATTACCCACTGCCTAGATATCCTCAGTTAACATTTTGCTATGTTTGGCTTAGTACGTATTTTCCATCTCCTGCTGGGAGCCAGTATGGGAGATCCCACCCATGACAAGGTCATGCAGAGAGACCTGATGGGGCAAGGCGAGTCAGGTCTCAAGGGGTCCTCTGCCTGAGCATCTACCCCCAAACCAAAATCTGTCTGTTTACTGTCTGCTATACTATACTCTTCTGACTTTACAGGGGGCTATCCCCGACCACCTTTCTCTGGAAAAAGTTAACTTAGAGCTCCAACTGGTCTCCTGCATATGAAAGGAATGTTTCAGCTCAAATCCCTCTGATGGCTCTCTAACTTGCCTGACAGTTGGAGACTTTTACAACTTGTGATTGTTTATAGCCCCCAACCGCAAGAGGCATGAAGCTTAAAACATCTTAAAGAT
Organism: Aepyceros melampus; assembly: GCA_006408695.1. NCBI lineage: Eukaryota > Metazoa > Chordata > Mammalia > Artiodactyla > Bovidae > Aepyceros > Aepyceros melampus. The sequence continues at coordinate 1,010,543 of SJXQ01000198.1, forward strand.
ATAGAGCCTTTTAGGCTAAGAATTAGTTTGGTGAAGGGCTTCATTGTTGAGTTAATGTTTGCTGCCAGGCCTCCATATTCTTTATCTTTTAGGCACCTGAAGGATATTAATCAATGTAATTGGAATATAGAAAAAGGAATATAGTAGTTTTTGATGTTAGCAACACTAGACTTTTTGAGTTAATGAATTTTCTCTGTTATAAATTGCTGTACTCCTCTTTCTTTGTTATAAATTGTTGTGTCCTTGCTATGTAAGAATGTAACTTTATTTAGTGCTTTCTGAGAGTGGCACCAGACTTTAGGAAGAACAACACTATTAAGGCAAATAAGTTTTCTGGGTGACAGACCCTTATCAGAAAAGGGCCATAAAATGTTAATTGGCCTTCTGGCCAGAAGATTATGTAAATCACCTAAGACTTGTGTATACAGCTAGGTATGCAGAGAGAAAGCCTGGTCTCAATAAGAGTCAGGGCTGCTGCTGCTGCATAATTTTGTATTATCCATTGATCTCTATGTACAACCAAAAGTATAAAAGCCTTTCCGGACAATAAAGGATGGACCAGTTTCTCAGACTAGTCTCTTGAACTAGTTTCTTGGAAATCTGGCTCACCCCATGTCGACTCTCTCTCTCTCTCTCCCCCTCCCTCCTTCCCTCCCTTCCTCTCCCTCCCTCTCCTTTTCAGGCTGAATTCCCATCTGGGGCGTGGATGCTCGCCATATCTACTTACTTGCCCTGGCTTCTAAGATCCACGCGAGAGGGAGCCCAAGGCGGGGCACCCTCCGCTATTCAAGCGGGCGCTGGTGGCCTACGTAGATGGTGCAAACCTCTTGTCTTGAGGTTTTATTAGCTCTCCACGTAAACCAAGTTATTCAGCCTCTTTTCTCCACTAATTTTCCTACTATACTATTCTTTCCTAATCTCTCTTTATATTTCTAAATAAGTAAGTTTTTCCTCACCGATTCCGTCCCTGCTTCGAATTACCCTGGATCCACTGGGACTGGACCCCGGCAGTCTCCCCCTCCCTCTGTTCATCCAGCTATTCTGTTTTTCTGATGCATTTCAAAGCACACCTTACTACTCAGAGGAACTTTCTTTAAAGGTAGATTCCTGGGACCCTTACCCAGAAATTCTGATTCTGCAGATCTGGGGTTGAGACCTGGAATGTGTGTTTTATCCAGAATCCATGTCCATAGCAAGAGATGAGCAGCTAATTTTCCCTTCTCTTTACATTGTTGTCTTCCCATCTCTCTATATATTGTGTCCTTTTTCTTCTCCCTGCCTATCTCTTTGTGTCTCTCCCCGTGTGTGTCCCTTCCTTGCTCGGCATGATGCTTTTCCCTTCTCTCCACACACTGAGTCGTTAGAGAAGTGGGATGGAGACAGAGTCTCTGTGTGTGTCTCTCCATGGGGGTCACAGAGAAGTCCTGTGCCTGGGAATCTGGCAGGGTGCGACTTGTAGCTCAGTTCCGCTGTGCCTCAGTGATGTGGCCCTGGAAACCCCCTCGAGCTTGTTTCTTCATCTGAAGGATGGGCCTGATGCCCCACCTCCCTGATCACAGTTGCTGGGGGTGAAATGAGACATTACCAGTAGTGCTCAGGACGTTCATCCTCTGTCCCTGGGTGGCTCTTTATTGCTCCAGCATCTGAGTCTCTGCATCTTCTCTCTACTTCATGAAAGTGAAAGTGAAAGTTGCTCAGTCGTATCCAACTCTTTGCGACCCCATAGACTATGCAGTCCATGGAATTCTCCAGGCCAGAATACTGGAGTGGGTAGCCTTTCCCTTCTCCAGGGGATCTTCCCAACCCAGGGATGGAACCCAGGTCTACCACATTGCAGGTGGATTCTTTACCAGCTGAGCCATAAGGGAAGCCCAAGAATACTGCAGTGGGCAGTCTGTTCCTTCTCAAGGGGATCTTCCCAACCCAAAAATTGAACCAGAGTCTCCTGCATTGCAGGCGGATTCTTTACCAACTGAGCTATCAGGGAAGCCCATTCTCTACTTCATAGCTTCCTTTATGTCTGTGTTGGAGCCCCTGTTTGTATCTTTCACTGTCCAGCAGGAGTCGATGGCAAGGACAGCAAATACAGAAGCTCCCCTGGGAGACTCTTTGGGGAGGAGATGTCCTGGGTGGTAGGCAGGGGCAGAAGGGCTGGCCTCACCCCTCAGATCTGAGCTGGGTGTTTTCTCTCTGCCCCACACTGCAAGCCTCTGGGGACTTCACAGTTGCTGCATGTCCTCCGCCTTGGCAGTTGGTCTTGCTGGGTTCCATCTCTTCTGTGACAGTCTAAACTCTCCTCCCCAAAGCGGCTTTCAGGGGATTGGAATCAGGCACTTTCCAATGGGACTATAGAGTATACCTTTCTTTTTTGCGAGTTAGAAGTCCTGGGCACAGAACAGGTAAAGGTGACAACCGTGATGGTGACACCTCTTATAAAGGGCTGGGCATCGGAGAGGAACCTGGGACACAGCAGGTGAGGGGAGTTCAGAGGACACTTGGAGTCATCTTGTGGGCGACAGTGAGACGACATGGGTGAGAGAAGTTCTTTTCAAATAGCAGCAGCAAAAGGACTTCCCTGCTGGCCCCGTGGCTAAGACTCTGTACTCCCAATGCCGGGGGTCCAGGTGTGATCCATGGCCAGGGAGCTAAATCCCATATGCCACAACGAAAAGTTACCATTCCACAACTAAGATGTCCCACATGCTACGACTAAAGATCCCACATGCCACCACTAAAACCCAGCACAACCAAATATTAAAAAAAAAAAAAAGGCAGCAGCAGCAAGAACACAGGATTGGTGGATAAGGATGTTGAAGCGCAGCTTGGGGCAGAGGGCAGAGCACAGCATGAGGACTGGGACAAAGAAAAGATGGGACACAGGACGTCATATTCCAGATGCAGGAGGAGCAGGAGGAAGGATGCGAGGGAGAGTGGGACCCAGCTGGCAGCCTGGAAGTAGAGGAGGCAGCCACGCGAGTCGCATGGAGGGCAGGAAGGAGGGGCACCAGGTTCACAGGGCCTCTCCTGGGGGTGGGCGTCAGCATATCTGAGAGGCCTTGTGTTGGCGCCTCTGTGCACGATGTGTTTAATTTCCAACAAGCCTGGGATAGACATCTAACTCCCATGGAGAAACTCGGACCAAGAACAGTTAACTTACCAGCCTGGGGTCACACTCTTGGAGCCCATTTCTTCCTGTTGAGTCTATGTTTTCGCCTTGTTGTCAGACTTGGGAAAGCTTGGGGAAAAAAGCAACTGTCACTCAGTGGAGTGTAGATGTAAGCTAGGAGAGTGTCCTGATGGGGGGCTGGTAAAGAGAATATAGCAAAGTCATGTGGCAAGAGTTGGCAGAGCATTCTAGTGTATGCTAACAGGACTTCACACACACACACACACACACACACACACACATACACACTCATGCACACACAATCACCATTATCTTACAGCTTGCCCAGGACAACTGTTCATACTCCCCTGAAATACTGGTCCCCCAGTCCGCAGTCCCTTGCTCTCTCATTACAGATTTCCACTGATCTGCCACTGTATACAAACAGCCAACTCTTCATATAGAATTTTATCTTCCAAAGGGCATGGGAGCATGTGGAGGAACTTGCACCTAGATTCTAAAATCCTTGAAGGACCACAGGCGTGACTTGTGACCGTGTGTGTCCAAAGCTTTCTCTCCAGACATATTCTAGTTACCCACTGGAGGGCACTGCGGAACCAGCGATCTCAAGAGGGTTTGTTTTGCTGGGAGGGAGACTGGTTTCTGAATGGTGAAAAGTGAAAGTGAAGTCTCTTAGTCGTGTCCAACTCTTTGCGACCCCGTGGACTATAGCCTACCAGGCTGCTCCATCCATGGGTTTCTCCACGCAAGAATACTGGAGTGGGCTGCCATTTCCTTCTCCAGGGGATCTTCCTGACCCAGGGATCAAACCCAGGTCTCCTGCATTGCAGGCAGACACTTTAACCTCTGAGCCACCAAGAGCCAGGGAAGAAAGCCCCACCCTAAAGCTCTCTGCTGGAGGCAACTCTCCCTCAGACAGAACCATGAAGTCAAGAAACTGCATTTTCAAGATTAGAGTTTCTTGGGACTTGGTGGGGTCCAGTGGTTAAGACTCTGTGCTTCAGAGTCCTATGCACCTTCAGAGTCTTATGCACAGGGTGCATGGGTTCCATCCCTGGTCGGGAACTTCCACATGTCATGAGGCATGGCAAAGAAAAAACATCAATTTCTCTAGCTGCCAGCCTCTTACCCCAACACACAAATGCACACACAGCCCTCCATCTCCCCACCCCTCTGCTATACACCCACACCACACACACACACACACACACACACACACGGCCCTCCACCTCCCCGCCCTCTGCTACACACATACACACACCACACCCCTCCCATCCTTGCACCCAGTGTACAAGTTCTGGGCTCCCCTCTTTTCTAGCTGCAAGGTCAGAGCAGGTCTGGGGCAGCGGGCTGGAGGGTGGGGGGAATTCATTGGTCCAGGCTCTGCCACCTCACATCATCCTAGGTGACAGGATCGAATATGTGGGTGTACAGATTAGCCGGGCCGACCATCTGAATGTTTCCTAGATGCTCAGATGGGGGCCAACCTGCCGTTAACCAGAAACAAGCGCATCCTCACGACTGGCTGACTTTTCTCCTTCCACTCAGATGTTGACAGTCCTCTAGGAGAACAGAAAGGGACTGCAGGTGAGCTTGAGATCAGGGCGGGTTATTAGGGTGTGTACCACCCACTCCATCAAGTTGGGAGCTTCCAGAGGTCAGGCCTGTGGCCCCAGGGCCTCCTGTAGAGGGGAGGGCCCTCACGCAGATATAGTTCTCCCCCAGGGGAGGGGCTTCTTAAACAGAGTCCTCCTCGGGAAGCGTTCTCCTAGTGTAACTGTCATGGTAATCTGGGCAACAAAAGCGAGAGCACAAGCCCACTGAACGAATCGCTTTGTCAGCCTCCACGACACTGCTCTGCTGTGAAGCCAGCTCTGGAGGGGACAGCGGCATCAGAAACACAAACGGTCTGACAGCCCCCGCACGTGCAGTCTATTAATACACTGAGAGCCGGCGGTGCTGAGGGGTGTCCCCACCTTGCAGACAAGGTGGAGGTTTTCAGTCACTCAGTCGTGTCCGACTCTGCGACCCCATGGGCTGCAGCACACCAGGCTTCCCTGTCCACCATCTCCCCGAGCTTGCTCAAATTCATGTCCACTGAGTCCGTGATGCCATCCAACCATCTCGTCCTCTGTCCTCCCCTTCTCCTTCTGCTTTCAATCTTTCCCACCATCTTTTCTAATGAGTCAGCTCTTTGCATCAGGTGGCCAAAGTATTGAAGCTTGGAGAGATTAGGCACTCCAGTTGAGACCGGCTGCGGACAAACTCCTGGGAACTGTGCAGTGTGGAAAGGCTTTTGCCCTGTGAAATCCAGGAGGCAGCCTCTGCATTTGCTCTGTGACCTTGATCTGCCCTGTGACCTCTTGGAGCCCTCCCTCCCTCAATGAACAGATGAAGGATGTGCGCATTTAAACGCTTGTACATGCATGGTCTTTCCAAAAAGTTACACAGAGATGTGTTTTATCTGCTCCGAGTGAGTGGAAAGGACGGTGTTGGTTTGTTGTTTTTTTGTTTTTTCACCATTTTATTTTCTACCTCTCTATCAGTTTGGAAATTTTTATGAGAAACATGTATTAGTTTTATAGCTGTATTTAAAAAATCCAAAATAGAAGGTTAATTAAAAATTCAGATGCCATGTTTTGCTGTGTTTCCATTCCATCTAACAAAAAGCAAAGTGTCCGTGTATCATGCAGGTAAAGAGGAATGTGTTGGAAGAGGGTAAGGACATACGCCTAACAGTGCCCAGTGGAAGGAGGCAAAGGAGCCCTTTGAGCAGTCCTCTCTGTTCTATCTCATGTGTTTCTGGATTACCCATGGAATGTTTCACAGCATAGAATTTTTATACCATGCACTTCATATATTACTCGGTTTTTATTTGTGTCCTTTTTAAAAGAGTAAAGCAGAATGGAGAGAGCATCTGAAGTGAAAGTCACTTAATTGTGTCTGACTCTTTGCAACCCCATGGACTATATAATCCGTGGCATTCTCCAGGCCAGAATACTGGAATGGGTAGCCTTTCCTTCTCCGGGGGACCTTCCCAACCCAGGGATCAAACCCCAGTCTCCTGTATTGCAGGCGGATTCTTGACCAGCTGAGCCACCAGGGAAGCCTGATAGGAATAAAAGAAGCCCAAAAAGAATAATGCAGAATGGAGAGAGCATCTGAAGTGTCTTCTAAAGACCCCTCATATTGATTAGTTCTCCAGTGGGAGTGTTTGGGGCACTGCTGGCCCTGGGAATGGGCCCCTTACACTGGGGGTGCTCTCGCCTCTTCTACAGAGCAAGGCTGCGTCAGTGCCCAGATTCAGAATGCAAAGCTGCCGGCCAAATGTGCTCTAAGTATTCAAATTAAAGACCCTTCCAGGCCTAGGGCTGGTCCAGAAAGACTGCTTCTGGGGCACTGACTGCTAAACAAATAATCACATTAACCAGCCTTCCTGACAGATTGAGGCAACTTTTTATGATCTGTCTTTACAACATGATGACTCTCTCCTTTTAAAAATAAGATTAATTCAGACAAGACATTCATTTTACAGGGAAATCCATCCCAAGGGGGAAGAAGACTCCAGCAGAAAGGCAGAGATGGCTGGAGAAAGACCACTCTCAAGGAAGCTTCCCGCCTCCCAACATTAGCTCTGTGATAGTGGCCCCAAATTAGCTGCCCTAATCCTATACCACCTGGAATCACCTCAGTTGCATAAGTGTTGTCTCCTGGAGAAAACAAAATAAATCATGGAGTGGGTTTCAGTGTGTGGGGGGCAGGAGGAAGTGAGGGAGGGAATGGGTATATATATATATATTTTTTTTGGTAAAAGAACAAAGTTCTGAGATTCTCCCAAACTTGTTTGGACATATGTGTATACAGATTAAGCTTGTCTTTAAAGAATAGAGAAGTACATCCAAGGGAAATGAATTATTTGTCTCTGTCTCTATGTCTGGAATAGCACTGCCATCTAGCAGGTGCTTGGCAGTGGTTTGTGAAGGCTTCTGCACTGTGATCCCTGTTTCAGCTGGTGGCATCAGCAAGGCACCCTTGACTCCTTGTCTCCCCACCTTCATCCCTCAGCCATCCACCAAGCCCTGCCAACGTGTTTCTCACATCCATTCCTTCCTGTGTTGGTCCTGCCTTGGTTCAGTCCTTCCATAGACTGTGGCCTGGACTATTACACCCATCTCCTGGTTGGTCTTCCTTTCTCCAGCCTCTCCGGTCTGATCCATCCTCCACACTGTTGCAGATCTGATTAGACCCCTTCCTGTTGGATAACTGTCCCGTCACAGTCATCAGACTGCCAAGACTGGCACACAGGCCTTCCTGCACGAGCACTTGATTCAGTTCTGCAGGCAGTATCATTACTGGCTCTTCTTCCTGTGTCTGGCCAACAACCATTTCACCTTCATATTCTAAAAATGCTGTAGAACTCAGCGTTGCCCAGAACACTATGCCATCTCACACCTTCACGCCTTTGCTTCTGTGGTGCCTGACATTTGGAGCATGCTTCCTCACCTTCAGATTGAGATCTCAGAACATTTTATCAGCTTATCTGTGAAGCCCTCGTTGCTGGTCCCTCCTGGCGTAGAACAACCTCCTCTATGTGATCTCATCGGACCTGCTTCCACTGCAGCACCTGCTGCGGGCATCAGCTTTACCTGTACCTGTCTGTGAACCCCTTAAGGGTAGGAACAGTGTCTATGCACCTTTGTCTCCTCCATGCCTGGCACATAGTAGGTGATCATGTGTTGGTATTGGTGAACTGCCACAACTCACTTGAAGCCCCATCTGTCTCTACTCCCTTTCCCTGCTCTGCTCTGCCCCTTCAAGTATAAAGAAACTCCAACATCTCTGCCGGCAGATGACCAGCCTTGCATGTGGATACAGTAGGCAGCTGCCTTCAAGGTGCAACTGAAGGGTCCCTAGAAAGATCCCTGCCTCCCCCATCTCCCATCCCTCCCACAGTTGCTTCTCTTCTATGAGTGGAGGTCAGGATTCCTGTAGGAATCCACGCTCCACCTCCAGCTCCCCCTGTAGAATAAGGAGGTGGGACTCAGGGTCCCTTGTAACCCTGTATACTTCCTCCTCCTCTTCCTCATTCTTCTTCTTTCTTCCTCTAACTCAAAAGAGATGAATGACTTAGAAAGAGCCAATGAATCAGAAATAGAAAAAGCAAAAAAAAAAAAAGAGTAATTTTGCCAAGTTATTATTCAAAGGAGCTCTCTGGGACCAGGAGCAGAGCAGCGCCATCCATCACAGCGCAGAGCTCTGGGGCTGGGGTGGGGGAGGTGGCCACGCCGTCTGTGGATGGCTCTGGGCCCCCTGCGTGAGTGAGTAGCCAGCCCGGGGAAGCTGGGGCCCGCTGCCAGGCACCGCGGAGGGCGGGAGGGAGGCCAGAGGGGCACTGAAAGGGGACTGGCAGCCCCAAGGCCTGGGGCAAGGCTTACTGACCTGCTTTCCTCAACAGGCCGGAGCCCTGGAGCCTGCCCTCTGGACTGGACTGGGCCAGCTCTGGGGAAAGCACCCTTTGGAGCAGAGGGAAGAGGGATGCGGGCGGCAGGCCTCGAGTCTGGAGCCTCTTCCTCTCAGCTGCTCTCCCCAAGCCTTTGCTACCCTGAGGGAGGCAGCCTTGTCCCACCAGAAGGGGGCCTAGTTCACACTCATCCCTGCATCCCAGGGCTTAGCTCAATGCAGGCTCCTTGGATGAGTGAACCGGTTTGAGGATGGCAAACTTGTTCCAGCACATTGTTTGCTCCTCTTTGGGTTTTTAAAAAATTACTGTAATTTTCCTGCATAGGTTATCACTGCTTATTACATTGTAATTATAACCCACTTGGGGCAGAAGGGGAATCTGATTCCTCTCTGTGCACACGCTCCACAAATAGGAAGCCCTGAAAAATATGTATGGAAGGAAAAAGGACAGGAGGGAGAGGCAGAGCTTCTCGATGGCATCCAAGCCTCCACGCACCCCCATGGCCCCACTGTGCCATCATCTGGGCCATCGCGTCAGAGGACATTCTGGCGCTGCTTACTGGGTGAGTTTGTCGCATTCCTAGGTTCTAGGTGCTGGAGTTGAACAGTGGACAAAAGATTTCAAGTCTGCTCTCAGTTTCCTCATCTGTAAAATAGAGACAACAATAATAATGGCAGCCGTCAGACAGGGAAATGGTAAAATGATTAAATAAATTAATGTGTATAAGGTGCTTAAGACAGTGCTTGGCAGGTAGTAAGTTTTAATAAATGCTGGTTATTTCTGTCTTAAGTCTGTTTGGACTGCTATACCATAATACCATAACCTGGAGATCTTATAAACTGCAGAATTTATTTCTCACAGTTCAGGAGGCTGGAGTCAGAGATCAGGGTCCCAGCATGGTCCGGTTCTGGTGAGGACCCTCTTCCAAGTTGCCCCTCTGCCAGCAGGAGGGGTCTGCAGCCCTCTGTCTTCAGGTCCATCATCACTAGACACACTTGTGAGCCTGATAAACAACCTTCCTTCCCGGGGAGGACTACCAGGCTCCCAGGAATGCGTAAACACTGCCCGCCACCCACCATGTGCCCGGGGAAGCCTTGACCATCTCCGTGGACATCAGTGCATTGTTTCCCAAAGCAGCAAATCTTCCCGGGCTGCAGGAGGCCCGGGAAGACGGGAAGATGGAATCACAGCCCCTCCAGCTCTTCAGCTCTGCATTGTGAATTCCGGGGATAATGTATCTTCTTTTCTCCCTGATTGCTCCTGAAATCTCCTGCCTGTTTATCAAATCTGAGTGCTTCGCTGCACTTGGCTCTTTAGCTTTGTCTGTGTGCCTCTTCTCTAGAAGAGGGAATCAGAGGCATGCTCCTGGGGGATTTCTGTCCATTGTTGAGGACAAGAAGGCCAGTTTCAATGAGGCTGTCCCTGTGTCACCAGGGGAGCAAGCAGATGGGTGGGCTTTCAGGGCATGAGGCAGGAGGGCCTCAGAAAGTACCTGACACCCCTGTCTAGGCTGGACTGAGGCTAATCTCCCAGAAAGGAAAGTCCCCTCCTTACACTCCACTCTCCCAACAGAACCCGGTCAAGTCAGCTGAGGCGCATTCATTCATTCACTCCACAGGCATAGCGCCAGGTGACAAACAAGCATATGCCAATGCAATGGAGTAAACGCCAGCACAGGGCCTCGTGAGCTGCTGCGGTGGCCAGAGCAGAGGGGAATCCAAGTTAGGGTTGGAGAGAGATGTCCCCCACCTTGATCTTGGAGGAGGCATGGGAAACGGGTGGAGGGTGTATTTGTACACAGAAGTCCGGGCATGTGCAAAGGCATAAAGGTGTGACTGTTTAATCTTATGGTGACTGGATGGCAGGTCAGGAGCATAGGTAGGGAGGGAGTCAGATAGGACTGAAGGCTGAGCTATAAGGAGCTACTCAAAGATGTACAGCAAGGGCCTGGTAGGGTCGTGTTAGAAAGACCAGTGTCTGCAGTGAACGAAATGAAGGGGAGAATAAATGCAGGTGGAGCAGCTGGTGGAAGAGGACTTGGCCTAAGGCAGAGGTGGGGGATGGACTGGGGAATGGGAGAGAGGTGGATACGGGGCTGAGGGGTGAGCTCGAAGTCTTCCCACACCATACCATTCAAGCTGAGGCACAAAACCTGTTCAAACGAGCCCTCATAAAAGGAACATTGGTGGTCAGGATGGAATGGCAAACCCAACCCCAGTTCAGGTTGGGTCAAGTTAGGAGTGAGGCTGCCCTTTCCTTCTTTTTTAAAAAAGGTGGTTTTGTTTTTTTTTTTTGGTTATGCAGCAAGGCATGCAAGATCTTAGTTCCCTGACCAGGGATCAAACCTGCAGTGGAAGCAGAGAGTCCTAACCACTGGACTACCAGGGAAATCCTTGTCCTTTCCTCCTTGGGGATCTGTGTGGTCTCTTGACACATCTCTCTTACCAAGAGATATCAGGACCTCTCACCCTGAGCAGCAGTCTCTGTGTCTCTTCAGATTCTCAAGACAGAGCACGTGAGTGGCCCAGCTCACGTCCTTCCTGCCAGGTACGGATGGGCTGCCTTGGGCTCAGGGTGCACCTCTGATCCCATCAGCCGTGGCTGGGGTTGGGGAGGGGCCTGGCGCTTATAGGATCACAGGGTTAGGAGCTGTGACATGTTCCCCAGAGGGTGTGGGCAGGGCAGGCAGTGAGCGACCCTTGGACCATGACGGCCTTTGCTTGTGCCTCTATTTGATACCGTGTGTTCAGATCCTACCAAAGCCTTTTCACTCTCTCGTGGTCCCAGGTGGTTTCAGCTGTGTGTGTGTGTCATTTCCAGCTAGCCTGAGAGCTCCCCGAGACTGGGTCCTTCCTCCACCAACCTCACATTTCCTACAGAGCCCTTGGAAAAGAGCTTAGTAAGCAGCCATACATAAAGACTTTTTGCCCCATCTTGGGTTGTATTAAAGAAATGTCATTTTTTTTAACATTAAAAAAAATGTTTTTTTGGCTGCACCCCATCACATGTGGGACCTTAGTTCTCTGACTAGGGATGGAACCCACACCCCCTGCATTGGAAGGCAGTCTTAACCACTGGACCACCAGGGAAGTCCCTCCAGTATTATCTTTAATTGCTTTACTATTTACTTTGCAATAGGATAGTTGTCTCTTTGTCAGGGTCTCACCCTGTGAACAGTAAGGAGCAAGATAACCTGACCTCCAAATCCTTCCCTCTTCTCCTCTGCAGGCTGACCTCTGACTTTGTGCTGGGCAACCCCAGGTGATATGACCAGATCAATTAGTCCTGAGAACGCTGATGCAGCCACGTGCCTCTTCTCTCCAGTGATGGTCAGAATCCGCTGGGGATTCTGGGAAAGTTTCCTTTTTCCTGATAAAAGGAGCAGGAGAGGCTGGTGCCACCTCTCTCTCGTGCTTCCTGTCTTGGTTGAGATTCCCAGACATCCCAAGTGATCCTAGGACCAGGAGGCAGAAGCCAGTACACAGGGTGGGTGGAGGGCAAAGGTAGGAAGGCCCGGGCACTCCAGGCTGTGTGGAGCCTCTGCCTGCACCAGGGCTTGCCTTCTTGTTCTAGGACAGGAAGTTTCTTTTCTCTGCTCTATCCCCCGCTCCCAGAACAATGCCAGGCATGAAGTCACGTCTCAGTAGTTCTCTGTGGATTGAGGGAATGTCTTTATTGTTTAGACCACCTTAGGAGCTGTGTTGAAAGTGAAAGTCGCTCAGTCGTGTCCGACTCTTTGAGACCCCATAGACTTTACAGTCCATGGAATTCTCCAGGCCAGAATACTGGAGGGGGTAGCTGTTTCCTTCTCCAGGGGATCTTCCCAACCCAGGGTTGGAACCCAGGTCTCCCGTATTGCAGGTGGATTCTTTACCAGCTGAGCCACAAGGGAAGCCCAAGAATACTGGAGTGGGTAGCTTATCCCTTCTCCAGCAGATCTTCCTGACCCAGGAATCAAACCAGGGTCTCCTGCATGGCAGGCAGGTTCTTTACCAACTGAGCTATCAGGGGAGTTGTATTACTTACAACTAAACATATTCCTGATTCAGTACCTGTAAAAATCTGTGTATGCTGATTCTAAGTGGAGTAGGCTGGGTGGACCCACAAGCTCAGGTGGCATCCTAAAAGTTTGAAAAAAGATGCCCCTGGCCCTCAGCCTTCCTCTGCATGGAGTGGGGATCCCTTGCCCGTCTATCCCCTTCAGTTTACACTTATACCTCTTCTTATTCCTCAGGGGAAGGGCAAAGTTGCTCATTATTTTTTGCAAGTCAGTATTTTTTTGGCACCACCCGTCAGCTTCTGGCCTGGCCCTGACTCCCAGAGCTGAGGAGACAAATAGGATCCAGCCCTTCCTAGGTGGGAGATGGCAAAGCCCCACCAAACACTAGGGGGTGGGGAGCAGAGAGAGGGAGACTTTCAAGTCATTTCCTGCCCCCGGCTCCAGCCTTGCATTATCCTTGATGTGAGCCATTAACCCGCTAATTACCAGCCAGTTACCTCTGCAGAAGCTAAGCTTCTAGTCTTTTAAACCTTTCTCCTCAGTACACAAAGGGCCTGACAACCTCAATTCCCCACCCCCACCCCCCAAGCTATCTTTGGTGGGGACCTAAAAAGTCCCTCTGCAAACAGGTCCTACACATACTCTGGCACCCCCTCCAATGGGTGCTGAAGGGAACCTCCCCCAGGAGGCTCCACAATCACGAGTGCTTGTAGTCAGCAGGGAAGTGAATTGTATTATTTCTACCAAATGGGATGGAGAAAGTAAAGATCATGAAATGACCAGCTTTTCTGAGGTCCCCCCTGCAGACCTAAAACCTGACTTTGTAATGGCCCCATTATTTTTATATCCAGCTGAAACAGGAGGGAAGCAGGCAGGGCACAACATTTAAAAGAATGACAGAGCCATAGGACATGCCTAAAACCGGTTAGGACTAGCTAGGTTCAAGATGGCGGAAAATGACTTTCAGGAGACCTTGAGCCTCGTTACACACTCATTGTAATACATTAGCATCTAAGTGACCCACCCTCCAGTGCTGCGACAGTTCTGACATTGACCATAAAAGGTCAGAAAGTGGGCAGTGGTCCAATTCCTAGAAATCCCTGCTTCTTCCCTGAAATAGTTGGAATAATCCTCTCAGTCGTTAGCCTAAGGAATTACTCAGCCCATAAAAACTCACAACCCCATATTTCAGGGCCTCTTGACTTCTGAGATGGCCCACAATCTGTGGAGTGTGTGTATGCTAGTCACTCAGCTTGTTCCCAACTCTTTGTGACCCCATGGACTCTAGCCTGCCAGATTCTTCTGTCCATGGACTTCTCCAGGCAAGAACACTGGAGTGGGTTGCCATGCCCTCCTCCAGGGGATCTTCCCCACCCAGGGCTCACACCCACGTCTCTTCCATCTCCTGCATTGGCCGGCAGGTTCTTTACCACCAGCGCCACCTTGGTAGCCCCATGAAAACACAGGATACTGGCCCCAGATAGCTGAGGTGTGTATCAAAGGAATGATTTCAGGGAGCCCAGACCAGCATCTTCCCACATATAGAAAAGCATTACATTCCTTGAGATATCTGGTTTTCTTTAACTAACAATAATCTTTTGACAGTCTGACTACCTGCTCTTTGTTGATAAACTCCTATATATCCTGGCTCCTCCCTCACCTCCTCGGAGAAGTTCTCTCAGGGTTATCTGAGAAGCTGCCTCGCTGCTTTACATCCTAAAAACTTCCTCCAGTAAACATAAATCTCCACTTTTAGGTTGTGCATATTGTTTAAGTTGACAGAGGGGTGGCTGGAGGGCTGGCCTAGGTTGAGACTCTCTCTCTCCTCCCATAGATTCTCAGGGCCTCTCTTTTTCCATGAACTCTCTCTATACTGTCTCTGTAAGCAAGCAGACAGGCCTTTCTCCATATTCTCTGCTTTAGCGCCTCTCTGAAATACCTAGATATCAGTATTTGATGCACATTTCCTGAGTTGTTTAACAGGTGTGAACCTGCCCCCAAATGGAAGATGTTAAGGAGTTGATGACCATGAGCACATGGCCCCAGGCCTCCTGGAACCTAAGGCCGGATAATGCTAACCCCCGAGACACAGCCCTGTTACCGCACCACCAGCCAATCAGAGAGTTGTGCATGAACTGATCACACGCCTTGGAATCCCCTCCTTCACCTGGCCCTTTAAGAATACTTTGCTGGAACCCCTCAAGGAGCCCCTTCAAGGGGCTTGGGGTTTTTGGGGTGTGAGCCACCCACAGCATGAACCACCCATTTTGTAGCATGGCCCTGAAATAAGCATTTGTCTGCTCCAAACTCCAACGTTTCCATTTCTTTGGCCATGGAGCATGTGAACCTGTGCTAACATCTCTACATCACAGAGACCAAATTTCTTAGATATTGGCTCATGGCCTCCCCGAAACACAAAGGCAGACACCCAGAAATTCTTGAGGCTTAGGCCCAGTGTCACTTCCACCTTATTATTCAAAAGAAATCACAGACCAGCCCAGATCCAGTGTGGAGGGCCACCATGCAGGGTGTGGCCATGGGGAGGCCGGGTTCACTGACAGAATGCCCAGTGGCATTTCACTGAGGTTTGTCTGGTTTTCTAAAGCACCAAGATTTCTATAAAAGACAACTCCCTCCCCTTCAGACTGCTTTTTTTTAAATTTCTTTAAATCAACTATAAGAAACACATGTATGCACACGGAGCTCTGGGAGCATTGCCACCCTAACCTGTAAAAATTATACAAATCTCTAAGAGGTGAAGTTGTATGTTATGAAGGAGAGATTAAACACCATCATTTTTAGCTGCTGTTTATGAGATGTCTTAAATGTGTTATTTCGTCGGATCCACTCTTCATACCCATTTAGAGATGAAGACACTGAGACTCAGAGGTGTTATGTCATCTCTGTCCACAGTGGTGGAGCTAGGTCTCTCCAACCCCAAGACCCTTCCATCATACTAAACAGAATCACTAGAGAATGGTGTCATGTTTCTAGTCAGCAGAAACAAGACCCTGAAAGGTGAAACTGACCAGGGTACCCCAATCAGGATCCTTGGAAGAGAACAGATGCAAAAGCAAGCATAGGGCCTGGCACATAGTAGGTATCCAGTAAACACAGGACCTAGCACATGATGGGTTTTCAGTAAACACAAGCGCCACCTCTCCACTCCAAACCTATTTCTCCCACAGATTGCCATCATGGGTTCCAGGCAGCAGTCACGATGCTGAGCTGTTGACATAATTGCAGACGTAACTGATTCACTCTCTGATTAGACGTGAAGTTAGATGGCCAGCTCAGAAGGGCTCTGCCCACTCCACCTTACTCTTTTCCTCGCTTGCATTTCACCCAGCCATCTTGTGCTTTTTGAGGAGCCTGTTCCTGAAGAGCAGAGGAAAGGAACAGATTGGTGCATTGACTGTGTGTGGCCAAGAGATTTATTTGTAATGTGACTAGACAAGACACGCACCTGCCTGTGGAGACGTGCTCACACTGAGTCATCAGGGATCTGGATGGCTGTTTAGGCGAACTCCAAACCTATTTCTCCCACAGATTGCCATCATGGGTTCCAGGCAGCAGTCACGATGCTGAGCTGTTGACATAATTGCAGACGTAACTGATTCACTCTCTGATTAGACGTGAAGTTAGATGGCCAGCTCAGAAGGGCTCTGCCCACTCCACCTTACTCTTTTCCTCGCTTGCATTTCACCCAGCCATCTTGTGCTTTTTGAGGAGCCTGTTCCTGAAGAGCAGAGGAAAGGAACAGATTGGTGCATTGACTGTGTGTGGCCAAGAGATTTATTTGTAATGTGACTAGACAAGACACGCACCTGCCTGTGGAGACGTGCTCACACTGAGTCATCAGGGATCTGGATGGCTGTTTAGGCGAGAAAAAGACAGGAGGCAGAGGGGAGAAGGAGAACAGAAGAGAGGGGAGGGGAGGAGAAGGGAGGGGAGAGGAGGGGGGAGGAGGGGGAGGAGAGGAGGACAGGCTGGGGCCAGTTCCTAAAAGTTACAGCAGCATCAGTGAAGCACCTGCGATTGGGCCAGGTGTCCACAGTTAGCTTGACTGATGCCTAAAATTTCGCAATTAGACTTTCATTCGTCTGGTTTAATCAAACACAGTATGTCCCCCACTAAAGCGTTAATGAAACAGAATTAGGGCGTAAAACTACATCAGCTGTTTCTCAAGGAGAACGCTCTTTTACAAAAGCAGAATTTGTCTTTTTTTCCCCTAGGCAGGGATGAGCATTAACCCAATGTTTGAAGGAGTCACCAGTGAGGGAACAAAAGGACACAGAGAGGAAATCTGGGGGTTCTAGTTGTTTTACAATGTTGCGTTATCTTCAGGTGTATGCAAGGTGATTCAGATACACACACACACACACACACACACACACACACACATTATTTTCCCTATAACTTATTACAAAACGTTGAGTATAGTTCTCTGCACTCTGTGAAAGGTCCTTGTTGGTTAACTATTTTATATATAAAAGTGTGTATATATTAATCCCAAACTCCTAATTTATCCCTCCCTGTGCTTTCCCTTTGGTAAGCATAAATTTGTTTTTTGTTTGTGAATCTATTTCTGTTTTGTAAATAGGTTCACTTGTACCCTTTTTTTAGATTCCACATATCGGTGATATCGTGATATTTCATGGCTTTTCTTAATCATTGCAGCTGCCTGTACTGGGCCTTCGCTATCTAGGGCCGTGGGCACCAGCCCATGGACGTGTTATTCCTTTCCGTCTTCCCAGCAGATGCCCCTCTCTGCAGGTGAGGACGAGGTGGCCCAGCCTTGACTTGTCCATCTTAGCACCCTGAAGGGAAGCTCTGGGCACTGCAGTTTCCAGCGGGATTCCCAGCACTGCCCGCAGCGTCCGGCTCCAGGAGGCACCCGGTGCGTCACCTGTCCACAGAGTGAAGCGTGGTGGAGATGGAATGCGGTGTGGGCTCGCTAACACCAGCACGCGTGCCATTCGCCATTTGCTGTAGCTTTCTCCCAGGTAAGCCTCTCCCTCCGCCCCTCTTCTGGCCAGAGTAGCATGACAGATTCATGAACCATGCCTTGGGGAGGCTAATGTCCTCCGGCTTTGCTCCCTCCTCCAGGGCCCTGGCTCAGCCCCGATAACTGGACAGCCAGACCCTTCCACTTTGCCCTGCTGGTTGTCTCTTTTCAGATATTTGCTGTCCCCAGCTCAGCTGCCATGCCTTTGAGGGCAGGCACAGCATCTCTGCAGAGGCTCTTTCCGTGATGGACATGTACTTGAGAGTTGTAAGAGGACCTTTCTTGACAGCGACATTTTCTTTTTTAATTGAAGGATAATTGCTTTACAGAATTTTGTTGTTTTCTGTCAAACCTCAACCTGAATCAGCCATAGGTAGACATATATCCCCTCCCTTTTGAACCTCCCTCCCATTTCCCTCCCCATCCCACCCCTCCAGGTTGATACAGAGCCCCTGTTTGTGTTTCCTGAGCCAAACAGCAAATTCCCGTGGGCTATCCATTTTACATACAGTAGTGTAAGTTTCCATGTTACTCTTTCCATACATCTCACCCTCTCCTCCCTCTCCCCATGTCCATAAGTCTATTCCCTATGTCTGTTTCTCCATTGCTGCCCTGAAAATAAATTCTTCAGTGTCATTTTTACAGATTCCATATATAGTACTATAGTACAATATTTATCTTTCTCTTTCTGACTTACTTTACTCTGTATAATAGTTTCTAGGTTCATCCACCTCATTAGAACTGACTCAAAGGTGTTCCTTTTTATGGCTGAGTAATACTCCATTGTGTATATGTACCACAACTTCTTTATCCATTCATCTGTCGATGGGCATCTAGGTTGCTTCCATGTTCTAGCTATTGTAAATAGTGCTGCAATGAACAATGGGATACATGTGTCTTTTTCAATTTTGGTTTCCTCAGGATATATGCCTAGGAGTGGGTCATATGGTGGTTTTATTCCTAGTTTTTTAAGAAATTTCCATACTGTCTTCCAAAGTGGCTGTATCAGCTTACATTCCTACCAAGAGTGCAAGAGCATGTCCTTTTCTCCACACTCTCTCCAGCGTTTATCGTTTGTAGACTTTTTGATGATGGCCATTCTGACCAGTGTGAGGTGATATCTCATTGTAATATGCTGGGAGGGATTGGGGGCAGGAGGAGAAGGGGATGACAGAGGATGAGATGGTTGGATGGCATCACTGACTCGATGGGCGTGAGTCTGAGTGAACTCCAGGAGTTGGTGATGGACAGGGAGGCCTGGTGTGCTGCGATTCATGGGGTCGCAAAGAGTCAGACATGACTGAGCGACTGAACTGAACTGAATAATGAGCGATATTGAGCATCTTTTCATTTGTTAGCCATCTGTATGTCTCCTTTGGAGAAATGTCTGTTTAGGTCTTTTCCCACTTTTTGATTGGGTTGTTTTTCTGGTATCGACTTGTATGAGCTGCTTGTATATTTTGGAAATCAATCCTTTGTCAGTTGTTTCATTTGCTATTATTTTCTCCCATTCTGAGGGTTGTATTCTCACCTTGCTTATAGTTTCCTTTGCTCGACAGCAACATTTTACCTTTGTGTTTTCTTTAACCTGACTGTGGTAGGCTTTCTGGTCATCATCCCCCCTCTTATTCCTAGCATTTGGTTCAGCTGCAAAGGAGGGGGATGATGAAGTCGTAAGTGAAGGGGAAGTCCATCAGAGTGGTAAATTTTTAAAGATTGAGAATATTGTGTGTGGGCAAGGATGGGGGAATGGATATGCATATGCTGTGGGTGAAGCCTCTTTAGAAGGCAAATCATCAGTAAACAACAGTGGCTTCAAATAGAAATTTTATTTTTCTTTCATACAAAAATCTAAGCTGGCAAGATGTCCTGAGAAGAAGGGTGGCTTGGCTCCTTGAGGTTATCTAGAGGCCCAGATTCTTTTTACACATCATTCCACCATCCCCAAAGATACCGTCTTCATCACCTGGTGGAAGCTGGCTCCCACCACCACCACATCTGCTCTCCAAGCAGCATTCTCAACAGGGAAAGAGGAAATAGGCCAACGGCTACTTTTAAAAGCATGACTCAGAAATCTCACACAATACGTCCCACTGGCCAGAATTTAGTTACCTGTCTCCCTTGTCTGTAGCAAGGGAGCGTGGGAAACACCTTCTCAAGCTGTGCCTAGATAAAACTAGGGAGATTCATTGCTAAAACGAATAACAGAGCAAATATTTGTTGGGCAGCTTTAGACACATAGAGGAATTATCAAAATTAAAAGTGAACATGTCACTTAATCCAGCAATTCTAGTTAAGAAAATCTATTATAAGGATGTGTTCACACAAGTACATAAAGATTATATAAAAGGTTAGTACTGATGGCTTTCAAACAAGTTTGCAAACTCTTTGACACTCCTCCCTTCAAAATGGCTGGACTCGGTGACCGACTTCTAATGAACAGAAAGAGGCAGAGATAACAATGTGTGACTTATGAGGCTAGGTCTTAAAATGCATTGCTGCTTCTGTTCTCTCTTGAATAACTCACTCTGGGGGAAACCTGCTGCCATGCTGTGAGGACCCTCAATCAGCCTCATGGAGAGAGCCAGTTAGGGAGCTAGGAATTGGGCTCTCCACCTTCAGACAGCCAGCAATACACTCCAGCATTCTCGCCTGAAGAATCCCATGGACAGAGGAGCCTAGCAGGCTACAGTCCATAGTGTCATAAAGAGTCAGACACAACATGCTAAGTACCTTAACATGACATGGCACCATCAGACATCACCCACTTGCCAGCCTTGGAGGGAGTCAACCCTCCAGCACAGTCAAACCTCAGTGACTGTAGCCCCAGCCAACATTCTGACTGCAACCCAATGAAAACTACGAAGCCAGAAGCCATCCAGCCAAGCAGCTCCCAAATTCCTGTCTGGCAAAAAGTGTGAGCCATGTTAAATATTTATTATAGTTTTAAGTCACAAAATTTTGGGGTGATGTGTTGCTGCTGCTGCTGCTAAGTCACTTCAGTCGTGTCTGACTCTGTGCGACCCCATAGATGGTAGCCCACCAGGCTCCCCCGTCCCTGGGATTCTCCAGGCAAGAACACTGGAGTGGGTTGCCATTTCCTTCTCCAATGCATGAAAGTGAAAAGTGAAAGTGAAGTCGCTTAGTCGTGTCCAACTCTTAGCGACCCCATGGACTGCAGCCTAGGAGGCTCCTCCGCCCATGGGATTTTCCAGGCAAGAGTACTGGAGTGGGGTGCCATTGCCTTCTCCGGGGGTGATGTGTTAGGCAGCAATAATATTGCTTCCTTGTTTGTAGCAGCAAAAAACATAAATACCAGAAAAAATGATGAGAGCCTAGGGAGGGTGCTGTCGCCTATGGGGTGGGTTTGGGCTCCCCCTGTGCACCCCTTCTGGTACACTGTTGTGTATATGCATTGTGTACCCAAAGTGCCTTTCTGGACACATAGTACATACACAGCCGTGTATATATATTGTATACACAAAGCACCTTTGTGGACACATATACACAGTTTTTATATAGGTGCTGTCCCCTTGGGCTGATTCAATCAGCTGCTAGGTCAGCTCCTATTGTTAAATCAGTCCCCATAAACAGGTAACCCTCACTGATTTGATCAACATGCTGGTGCATGTGACACCACATATTAAACCAGCCCCTAAAACATGAGACTCCCGTTGATTAAATCAGCTCCGTTAAATATCCTGACCCCCACTAAATCAATCATCCTTCTTAAATCTCCTGGCATCCATTTTACCAATCAAACCCCTTAGGTTTCCTGACCTCCATTAAATCCATCTGCCTTCTTAACTCTCCAGACACCCATTAAGTCATTCTGCTTTCTTAATTCTCCTGTACCCCATTAAGTCAATGGGTCTTCTTTTTTTTTTTTTTAAAGATTTCCAAAATAACAAAACATTTGAGATTTGAGACTAATGGGAAATTTTAAGTAATGGGAATTGGACTCTCATCGGGGTCTTCTGGGAAATCAGAAGCACCACCCTCTTCTGCAGCTCAGTGTTTCTCCAGTTTAATAATCAATTCTTTCTCTGGACACCATTGGTCTGCTGGTCACAGATATAGCAGCGAGGGGTGGTGTGAAAAAGTTGCAGCGCACAGAGCTCACAGAAATAATGCCTGCACTTGGTGATTACTGGGTTTTGGAAGATCTGGTGACAGAGGAAACACTTGAATGGTATTTCCTCCTGGTCGCTTCCCACTTCGTAGTTTTCATCCTCTTAGACACCACAGGGACACGCATCAAGTTCGTGTTCGATCTGCCACCCATGCTTGTGATCCGAACAGTCATGGAGGAATTTGCAGCGGTCTGCGAAGCCGCAAAAACCAGTCTCCTCTAGTCCTTACAAATGTCGAGCTGGTAATCCCAGCAAATGGAGATGCTGGGTAGCTCGGATGGGGCCCTTCCTCACCATTCCGGAGGAACCAGTGCCCATAGACATATCCTTGGGCTTCATGTATTTCTGACAATTATTGATTATTAGAGCTTATTAGATCTAATGATTATTAGATCAAACCACCCAATAGATCACCTTCCTTGCCCCTCAGCTCCTCCCAGATCTGACTGAGCTCAAAGATGGCTTGTGCGTCATGCTCCTTGTCTGTGTGGACAGCAGTGGCCCCCAAGTCCTCTGCCCTATGAGTTTCCCCGAGCTAGTGGACTTATAGACCACGCCCAGACACTTGGGCTTGCTCTCCTCCTCCTCGCTACTCTGGTCGCCATATGCCACCTCTGTCTGCCACTGCAAGGGGCCTTCTGTATCTGGGATTGTCGGGAGCTTGCTTCTTTTCTGGGCGGACCACAGTGTTCCTTTCCTCACTGCAGCTGTTCTCTCTGGACTCTTGGTTGCAGATGGGGTGCTTCCTGCAGCCTGCAGCCACTTTTTGCCCAGGCTTTTTGAAAAGAAAGGTCTTTCTCACAACTGGCTTGTCCTCTTTCCTGGGGAACGTTGCTCTGCCATTTTTAGAGTCTCAAGCTCCGAATGGGCTGTGGTCTGCTGGGTGGCGCGGGCCTGCTCATCACTGCAC
This sequence comes from Aepyceros melampus, assembly GCA_006408695.1. Lineage (NCBI taxonomy): Eukaryota > Metazoa > Chordata > Mammalia > Artiodactyla > Bovidae > Aepyceros > Aepyceros melampus. The sequence continues at coordinate 1,033,182 of SJXQ01000198.1, forward strand.
TGTGGAGTGCTCGACTGTGAATCTGTGCATAATCTGCGGTGGTAGCTGTTCTTAGTCTCCTGAACAACCTTAAAAAAAAAAAAAAAGCCCTCTTAAATCATGTGACTGCCTTTGATTCAATCAATCCCCTTAAATCAGCCTGGGGGGTGTCCTTCTTCAGGGGTGCTTAGGTGGAGTATAGTTGATGAATAATATCATGTGAGTTTCAGGTGTATGCAAAGTGATTCAGTAATACTTAAACATGGATCTATTCTTTTTGAAATTCTTTTCCCATTTAGGTTTTCACAGAATACTGAGCAGAATTCTCTGTACTATAGAGTAGGTCCTTGGAGGTTATCTATTTTGTTTTAGAGTTTGTTTTGGTTATCTATTTTAAATATTGTGGTATGTGTATGTATGTCAGTCCTGGTCTTCCAATTTATCTTTCCCCTTTGGTTAACCTTTGGCAACCATAGGTTTGCTTTCTAAGTCTCTGAGTCTGTTTTATGAATTAGGTTCACTTGTATGATTTTGATAGCTTACAGTGAACGAGATCAGATTCCTGATGTCCGAAGAAGAAAATTTAGCTTCAGGATCAGGGACCAGGCTTGACCACTCAGGGCTCTGGTATGGCAGAAGTTCTATTACATGAAAAAGGACAGAGAATGCTTCTAATAGACATGGGAAGGGGACAGAGAGTGCACCCCTCGCTAGTCTTAGCAAGGCCTCATATACTTTGACCAGACCCACTCCCACAATATGCATCTTAAATTAACAAGATTAGGATCAACAATAGAAGGATCTTACCAGACCCTATTTGGAACAACAGACTGGTTCCAAATAGGGAAAAGAGTACGTCAAGGCTGTATATTGTCACCCTGCTTATTTAACATACACAGAGTACATCATGAGAAACGCTGGGCTGGAAGAAGCACAAGCTGGAATCAAGATTGCCAAGAGAAATATCAATAACCTCAGATATGCAGATGACACCACCCTTATGGCAGAAAGTGAAGAGGAACTAAAAAGCCTCTTGATGAAAGTCAAAGAAGACAGTGAAAACTGAGCGACTGAACTGAACTGAGAAGTTTCTCAAAAAGGAGAAACATGTCCTCAAGCAGGATACATTGTTTTTATATAATCCTTCAGTTTCAGTTTCAGTTCAGTGGCTCAGTCATGTCCGACTCTTTGCAGCCCCATGAATTGCAGCAAGCCATGCCTCCCTGTCCATCACCAACTCCCGGAGTTCACTCAGACTCACGTCCATTGAGTTGGTGATGCCATCCAGCCATCTCATCCTCTGTCATACCCTTCTCTTCCTGCCCCCAATTCCTCCCAGCATCAGAGTCTTTTCCAAGGAGTCAACTCTTCACATGAGGTGGCTCAAGTACTGGAGTTTCAGCTTTAGCATCATTCCTTTCAATGAACACCCAGGACTGATCTCCTTTAGAATGGACTGATTGGATCTCCTTGCAGTCCAAGGGACTCTCAGGAGTCTTCTCCAACACCACAGTTCAAAAGCATCAATTCTTCAGCACTCAGCCTTCTTCACAGTCCAACTCTCACATTCATACATGACCACTGGAAAAACCATAGCCTTGACTAGACGGACCTTTGTTGGCAAAGTAATATCTCTGCTTTTCAATATGCTATCTAGGTTGGTCATAACTTTCTTCCAAGGAGACGTCCATTGAGTTGGTGATGCCATCCAGCCATCTCATCCTCTGTCATACCCTTCTCTTCCTGCCCCCAATTCCTCCCAGCATCAGAGTCTTTTCCAAGGAGTCAACTCTTCACATGAGGTGGCTCAAGTACTGGAGTTTCAGCTTTAGCATCATTCCTTTCAATGAACACCCAGGACTGATCTCCTTTAGAATGGACTGATTGGATCTCCTTGCAGTCCAAGGGACTCTCAGGAGTCTTCTCCAACACCACAGTTCAAAAGCATCAATTCTTCAGCACTCAGCCTTCTTCACAGTCCAACTCTCACATTCATACATGACCACTGGAAAAACCATAGCCTTGACTAGACGGACCTTTGTTGGCAAAGTAATATCTCTGCTTTTCAATATGCTATCTAGGTTGGTCATAACTTTTCTTCCAAGGAGTAAGCATCTTTTAATTTCATGGCTGCAGTCACCATCTGCAGTGATTTTGGAGCCCAAAAAATAGTCTGACACTGTTTCCACTCTTTCCCTATCTATTTCCCATGAAGTGATGGGACCAGATGCCATGATCTTTGTTTTCTGAATGTTGAGCTTTAAGCCAACTTTTTCACTCTCCTCTTTCACTTTCATCAAGAAGCTCTTTAGTTCCTCTTCACTTTCTGCCATAAGGGTGGTGTTATCTGCATATCTGAGGTTATTGATATTTCTCCCGGCAATCTTGATTCCAGCTTGTGTTTCTTCCAGCCCAGCGTTTCTCATGATGTACTCTGCATAGAAGTTAAATAAGCAGGGTGACAGGATATAATCCTTAGTACAGAGTTTAAGCTCAGATGTTTTATTGTGTAAACATCAGCTCTAGACTTAAAGAGGAAAATGTTTTATGTGACTGAGACTAAGGAACGTGAAAAAAAAGTTTATCTTTTTTCTCCTCCTTGAAAACTCCAGACCCTTATCTCCTCCTTGAAAGCCCCAGACCTCTTTCTCCTTCTAGGGGACCCCAGACTTCTTATCAATCTATCTGAGAATTGACTCTCAGTTTTTTGATTCCCCATAATGTGATATTATACAATATATGTCTTTCTCTGTCTAACTTTACTCAGTATGCTACTTTCCAGGCCCATCTGTGTAATGGCTGAGTAATAGTCCATTTATATTGGACCACATCTTCTTTATCCATTCATCTTAATGGATGTTGAGGTGGTTTCCATGTCTTGGGTATTGTGAACAGTGGTACAGTGAGCTTTGGCGAGCCTGTAGCCTGTGAATCACGGTTTTCTCTGCATATATGCCCAGGAGCGAGACTGTTGCATCCTATTCTTGCTCTACTCTTAGTTTATTAAGGAACCTCCAGACTGTTTTCCACAGTGGCTCTACCATTTTACATTCCACCAACAATTTAGGAAGGTTCCCTTTTCCCCGCACCCTCACCAGCATTTCCTGTTTGTAGACTGTTTGATAGTGGCCATTCTGACAGGTGTGAGGTGACATCCCTTTGTAGTTTTGATTTCCATTTCTCTAATAATTAGTGATGTTGAGCATCTTTTCATGTGCTTCTTGGCCATCTGTATATTTCTTTGGACATATGTCTGTTTATATCTTCTCCCCATTTTTGATTAGGTTGTTTGGTTTTTTGATATTGAGCTGCATGAGCTGTTAGTAAATTTTGGAGATTAACTCCTTGTTGGTCAAATCATTTGCAAATATTATCTACCATTCTGTGGGTTGTGTTTTTGTTTTGTTCTAGATTTCCTTTGATGTGCAAAAGCTTTTCAGTTTAATTAGGTCCCAATTGTTTTTTTGTTGTTATTTCCATTACTCTAGGAGAGTGAAAAGCCTCTTGATGAAAGTGAAAGAGGAGAGTGAAAAAGTTGGCTTAAAGCTCAACATTCAGAAAACGAAGATCATGGCATCTGGTCCCATCACTTCATGGGAAATAGATGGGGAAACAGTGGAAACAGTGTCAGACTTTATTTCTGGGGCTCCAAAATCACTGCAGATGGTGATTGCAGCCATGAAATTAAAAGACGCTTACTCCTTGGAAGAAAAGTTATGACCAACCTAGATAGCATATTGAAAGCAGAGATATTACTTTGCCAACAAAGATCCGTCTAGTCAAGGCTATGGTTTTTCCAGTGGTCATGTATGGATGTGAGAGTTGAACTGTGAAGAAAGCTGAGCGCCGAAGAATTGATGCTTTTGAACTGTGGTGTTGGAGAAGACTCCTGAGAGTCCCGTGGATGGCAAAGAGATGGAACCAGTCCATCCTGAAGGAGATCAGTCCTGGGTGTTCATTGGAAGGAATGATGCTAAAGCTGAAACTCCAGTACTTTGGCCACGTCATGTGAAGAGTTGACTCATTGCAAAAGACTCTGATGCTGGGGAGGGATTGGGGGCAGGAGTAGAAGGGTATGACAGAGGATGAGATGGCTGGATGGCATCACCGACTTGATGGACGTGAGTCTGAGTGAACTCTGGGAGTTGGTGATGGACAGAGAGGCCTGGCGTGCTGCGATTCATGGGGTCACAAAGAGTCAGACACGACTGAGCGACTGAACTGACCTGAGGAGAGTAAAAATGCTGCTGCTGTTTGTGGCAGAGTACTCTGTCTGTGTTTCCCTCTGAGTTTTATAGTGTCATATCTTACATTTAGTTCTTTAATCCATTTTGAGTTTATTTTTTGTGAGTGGAGGGGCTTCCCTGGTGGCTCAGATGGTAAAGCGTCTGCCTGCAATGCAGGAGAGGTGGGTTTGATCCCTGGGTTGGGAAGATCCCCTGGAGAAGGAAATGGCAACCTACTCCAGTAATCTTGCTTAGAAAATTACATGGACAGAGGAGCCTTATAAGCTACAGTCCGTGGGGTCAAAAAGAGTTGGACGTGACTGAGTGACTTCACTTCACTTTTTGTGAGTGGTGTAAGATAGCAGTCCAGTTTCATTGCTCTATATGTGTTTATCCAGTTGTTCCCAATACCCTTTACTGGAGAAACTGTCTTCTCCACATTGGATGCTTTTGGCTCCCTTGTCAAATACTAGTTGAGCATGTAAGCTGGGGTTAATTCTGAGCTCTGTTCTTAGTTTATGTGTCAGGTTTTGTGCCATACTCTACTGTTTTTATTACTGTAGCTTTGTAGCATCGTTTGAAATCAGGAAGTGCGTGAGTGAGTGAAAGTTGCTCAGTCGTGTCTGACTCTTTGCGACCCCATGGGCTATACAGCTCATGGAATTCTCCAGCCCAGAATACTGGAGTGGGTAGCTGTTCCCTTCTCCAGGGAGTCTTCCCAACCCAGGGATCGAGCCCAGGTCTCCCACATTGCAGGAAGACTCTTAACCAGCTGAGCCACAAGGGAAGCCTGGAAGTGTGTGATACCTCCAGCTTAGTTCTTTTTTCTCAGGATTATTTTGGCTATTTGGGGTCGTTTGTGGTTCACTATAAATGTTAGGATTTTTTTCTATTTCTGTGGAAAATACTATGGATATTTTGATGGAGACTGCATTGAATCTATAGCCATTTTAGTAATATTAATTCTTCTGACCCATGAGTACAGATAGTTTTCTATTTATTGTCTTTTTTTTCTTTTCAGTAGTCTTACAGTTTTTGTCATGCAGATATTTCACTTCCTTGGTTGAATTTTTTCCTAAGTATTTTATTGTTTTGATGCTATTGTCAAAGGGATATTTTTATTTCTTTTCATGTATTTTATCCTTAGTGAACAGACATAAAACTGACTTCTGCTTATTGATGTTGTATGGTACAACTTTACTGACATCATTGATCAATTTTAACAGTCATTTTGGTAGAGTCTTTGGGATTATCTATACACAAGATCACATCACCTGCCTTTCTGTACAAGTAATACTTACTGAAAGGATAAGTTTTACTTATTCTTCCCAATTTAGATGGCTGTTATTTCTTTGTCTTGGTTAATCACTCTAGCAGGGCTTCCAATACTATATTGAGTAAGAACGGTGAAAATGGACATCCTTGTCTTATTCCTGATCTTAGAAGGAAAACTTTCAATCTTTCTCCATTGAGTATAATGCTAGCTTTGCATTTGTTATATATGACCTTTATTATGTTTAGTTATATTCCCTACGTACCCAATCTGCTAAGGGTTTTTATATGAAAGGATGTTGTATTTTGTCACGTGGTTTTTCTGCATCTGTTGAGATGATCACGTGATAAAATATTTTGTTTCATTACTATGTGTTACATTTATTGACTTGCATATGTTGAACCATCCTTGCATACGGGCATAAATCTCACTTGGTTATAATCCTTCTTAAGTGTTCTTGAATTCAGTTTGCTGACACTATGTTGAAACTTTCTGTTCCTATATTCATTAAGGATATTGATCTATAGTTTTCATTTCTTGTGGTGTCCTTATCTGGCTTTGGTTTCAATGTAATCTTGGCCTCATAGAATGAGTGTGGAAGTATTCCCTTCTCAAAATTTTGTAAGAGTTTGAGAAGGACTGATGATGAGAAATCAGAGAACTCTGTCTCTTGCACATGCTGAGGAAAGGCAATATCAGGACATAGTGACAAGGCAGCCATCTGCAGGACAGGAAGAGAATGTTCACTAGAAACCAAAATGGCTCAACTTTGACCTTGGACTTCCAGTTTCCATCAGTTCAGTTCAGTCTCTCAGTTGTGTCCGACTCTTTGCGACCTCATGAATTGCAGCACGCCAGGCCTCCTTGTCCATCACCAACTCCCGGAGTTCACTCAAACTCATGTGCATCAAGTCAGCCATCCAGCCATCTCATCCTCTGTCGTCCCCTTCTCCTCCTGCCCCCAATCCCTCCCAGCATCAGAGTCTTTTCCAATGAGTCAACTCTTCGCATGAGGTGGCCAAAGTACTGGAGTTTCAGCTTTAGCATCATTCCTTCCAATGAACACCCAGGACTGGTCTCCTTTAGGATGGACTGGTTGGATCTCCTTGCAGTCCAAGGGACTCTCAGGAGTCTTCTCCAACACCACAGTTCAAAAGCATCAATTCTTCAGTGCTCAGCCTTCTTCACAGTCCAGCTCTCACATCCATACATGACTACTGGAAAAACAATAGCCTTGACTAGACGGACCTTAGTCGGCAAAGTAATGTCTCTGCTTTTCAATATGCTATCTAGGTTGGTCATAACTTTCTTCCAAGGAGTAAGCGTCTTTTAATTTCATGGCTGCAGTCACCATCTGCAGTGATTTTGGAGCCCACAAAAATAAAGTCTGACACTGTTTCCGCTGTTTCCCCGTCTATTTCCCATGAAGTTGTCATGCGAGTGTATGTTCCTCGGTCCTTTGTCTCATCACAACAAAGATTTGGAGTGACGGACATTAAAGCCCCCTTAGCACGTCGTAGCTCTCAGGTCTTGGATAGACCGTGTTACAGCTCTCAGGTCTCGAATGGACCATATTATAGCTCTTAGACAAATCAGTGTTATAGCTCAATGTTACAGCTCTATTTTATTTAGAAGATAGCAGGAAAATCCATCTTTGAGGTGTGAGGGCATGTCGATCCAAAGACACAAGGAGAAGAGCACCCCAGGGCGCAGGAGAGAGAGAGAGCTAGCTTTGGCTCCTCTTTTTATATGTTTATCTCTCCCTGGGCCTGTCCTATGTCAATTGGGCCAGCCAGGAGTGTTGTTTGTTTTACCTGAGGTCCTCACTCCGGTCCTCAGACCTCCTTTTGTTCTATTTTCGTGGGCTTTTCCCTTCCTTGTCTTTTAGCCACCACCATTTTGGACTCCTTTTCCCTATTCTACCTACCTAACAAAGTGATGGGACCAGATGCCATGATCTTTGTTTTCTGAATGTTGAGCTTTAAGCCAACTTTTTCACTCTCTTTCATCAAGAGGCTTTTTTGTTCCTCTTCACTTTCTGCCATAAAAGTGGTGTCATCTGCATATCTGAGGTGATTGATATTTCTCCTGGCAATCTTGATTCCAGCTTGTACTTCTTCCAGCCCAGCGTGTCTCATGATGTACTGTGCATAGAAGTTAAATAAGCAGGGTGACAATATACAGCCTTGATGTACTCCTTTTCCTATTTGGAACCAGTCTGCTGTTCCATGTCCAGTTCTAACTGTTGCTTCCTGACCTGCATACAGATTTCTCAAGAGACAGGTCAGGTGGTCTGGTATTCCCATCTCTTGAAGAATTTTCCACAGTTTATGTGATCCACACAGTCAAAGGCTTTGGCATAGTTAATAAAGCAGGAATAGATGTTTTTACGGAACTCTCTTGCTTTTTCCATGATCCAGCAGATGTTGGCAATTTGATCTCTGGTTCCTCTACCTTTTCTAAAACCAGCTTGAACATCTGGAAATTCACGGTTCATGTATTGCTGAAACCTGGCTTGGAGAATTTTGAGCATTACTTTACTAGCGTGTGAGATGAGTGCAATTGTGCAGTAGTTTGAGCATTCTTTGGCATTGCCTTTCTTTGGGATTGGAATGAAAACTGACCATTTCCAGTCCTGTGGCCACTGCTGAGTCTTCCAAATTTGCTGGCATATTGAGTGTAGAACTTTCACAGCATCATCTTTCAGGATTTGAAATAGCTCAACTGAAATTCCATCACCTCCACTAGCTTTGTTCGTAGTGGTGCTTCCTAAGGCCACTTAACTTCACATTCCAGGATGTCTGGCTCTAGATGAGTGATCACACCATCATGATTATCTTGGTTGTGAAGATCTTTTTTGTACAGTTCTTCTGTGTATTCTTGCCACTTCTTAATATCTTCTGCTTCTGTTAGGTCCATACCATTTCTGTCCTTTATTGAGCCCATCTTTGCATGAAATGTTCCCTTGGTAGCTCTAATATTCTTGAAGAGATCTCTAGTCTTTCCCATTCTGTTGTTTTCCTCTATTTCTCTGCATTGATTGCTGAGGAAGGCTTTCTTATATCTCCTTGCTATTCTTTGGAACTCTGCATTCAAATTGGAATATCTTTGCTTTTCTCCTTTGCTTTTCACCTCTCTTCTTTTCACAGCTATTTGTAAGGCCTCCCCAGACAGCCATTTTGATTTTTTGCATTTCTTTTCCAAGGGGATGGTCTTGATCCCTGTCTCCTCTACAATGTCACGAACCTCATTCCATAGTTCATCAGGCACTCTATCTATCAGATCTAGTCCCTTAAATCTATTTCTCACTTCCACTGTATAATCACCAGGGATTTTATTTAGGTCATACCTGATGGTCTGGTGGTTTCCCCTACTTTCTTCAATTAAAGTCTGAATTTGGCAATCAGGAGTTCATGATCTGAGCCACAGTCAGCTCCCAGTCTTGTTTTTGCTGACTGTATCGAGCTTCTCCATCTTTGGGTGCAAAGAATATAATCAGTCTGATTTTGGTGTTGACTATCTGGTGATGTCCATGTGTAGAGTCTTCTATTGTGTTGTTGGAAGAGAGTATTTGCTATGACCAGTGCATTCTCTTGGCAAAACTCTATTAGCCTTTGCCCTGCTTCATTCTGCATTTCAAGGCCAAATTTGCCTGTTACTCCAGGTGTTTCTTGACTTCCTACTTTTGCATTCCTGTCCCCTATAATGAAAAGGACATCTTTTTGGATGTTAGTTCTAAAAGGTCATGTAGGTCTTCATAGAACTGTTACTGGTTGGGGCATAGGCTTGGATTACCGTGATATTGAATGTTTTGCCTTGGAAACAAACAGATTGTTCTGTTGTTTTTGAGATTGCATTCAAGTACTGCATTTCAGACTCTTTTGTTGACCATGATGGATACTCCATTTCTTCTAAGGGATTCCTGCCCACAGTAGTAGATATAATGGTCATCTGAGTTAAATTCACCCCTTCCAGCTTCCATAGCTCTGGGGAAATAAATGCCTGCTGTTTAACTTTTTCAGCCTATAGTATTTTGTTATGGCAGCCTCAGGAGACTGACTAATACAGGTAACACTTCCATTTCTTCTTTGTCACCCTCTCTGCATTGAGAGGTCTCAGAAAGCAGAGAGGCTTGGTTTTGCATATAGTTATGTCCCCAGAACCTAGCAAAGGGCCTGACATACCACTGCACCCAAATAAATACATCAGCATTTGATGTTTGCCATTCATACCTAGCAAGACAAACAGTATGAAGTAAAAATGCATACTTCATCCTGGCCTGTGCAATTAATTAATTTATTCCTTCACATTATTCAGCTTGTCGATATTTATTGAATTCCTCCTATGTGCCAGACAGATAACACTCAATATATGTAATTCCCCTCCTGGTAAAATGGACTTGGTGTCTATCTAAACTTTGCTGGCACTCTAAAAGGAGCCAATTATCCTGCCCTCTCCCCAGGCGTCTGATAGAACTCAGCGTGTCCATCATAGCTATAGGAATATCACTAGCAGGCAAGGCTAGCTGAATTAGACCAGCAGTGTTTAAAGTTTAGCAAGAAAGCTTTCTGCAAATGTCAACACTACCGTTCCATTCCCAGCAAACCAGTGCCCCAATCAGCAGGGCTGCCGATTCCAGTTTATTGAGTATCCCCGTAGAGAAGTCTTGACGACACAATCAGGTTCTCTAGATGGGGGATACCAGAAGGCAGAAGGTGGGGAACAACCATCATGGCTGCCTATCACGTGCAACGTACAGGCCTTGCAGCTTCAGTTATGTCACCTCTGATCCTCATGAAGACGCTGATGGAGGGAGAGATGAGGCTAGCTCCAGCTGAGTGTTAAAGTGAATAGTCTTGTTTAGTCTTCAGAGACAAAGCACAGCAGGCCTCTGACCTTGCTTCTAACCGGTCTGGACACTGCCCTGACTGGAAGTGACTGCCTGCTGTGACTGCAAGACTTGCAGCACCAGAGTTAAAATGAGGGAGGAATCTTGAGGTTGTTGAGACCCTGGAGGGGCCTTGGCCAACCAAGCCCCAGGCTTAACTACATTCCAAGTTTTACACAACAAAACAAACAGCATTAACATGAAACCTGGCTTGCATTTTGGTGACAGATTGATGATGCTATTGGTTTGCCTCTGTCCTGGAATTAGGAGCAGGAACCCTGAACTGCAGTCTTGGAAGTCTCACCCGCGGAGTGGACATGCTGCCTGGGACTCTTTCCCAACTGGGACTTCAGACGTGCTGTGACACAGGACTTCCCAGTGATGTTTGAGTCTGGATGTTGGTCAAAACCCAGTTTGGTGATGTATTCTCTGCTCTTTCTATTTCTCTTTTTCTTTTAATGTTAGTATGTTGAAAGGAAGCTAGATAATTCTCAAATAAATATCTGTATATTTATTTGTATGTAAAAGTGGCTTATTTCGTTAACAATCCCTTTGAACTTAAGACAAAACTTTCCGGCAAAACACTGAGGCCAGTTGGGAGGTCTTCCCTTCAACTTCTTAGAGGGGGTGGGGCTTCAGAGGCCAGTCACAGGAAAAGAAGAGAGCCATGCTCTTGCCCAGGTGTCCTAGGACCCCGATCTTCTCCCTTTTCAATTCTTCTCCAAGTCCACGTGTAGGGATGTAACAATTTTGGAAATCTTGAGCTGAAGGAGGAAAACATTTCCTTGTCTTTTAATGGGGGAGTTCTTAGGGTGTTTGCCTATTGGAGTGCTAGGGTAGCACCTGGTAGCTTGATGAGATTTTAAAATGAAGTTGCTAATGGAAATTACACACTGGGAATTACACAGTTTCCAGAGAAATTGCTTAGTGAGTGCTCATGCTGGGAGGTTGGGAGTGTGGCTCCAGCTTGTCACAGCTGTGCACAGAAGGAACTGAGGCCAGGCATGGCTGAAACGGTACAGAAGGGTCTTCTTACAGATTTGGCTCTGCACAGAAAGTGGAGCCAAGGAGGAGCCAAGGTAAATGTATAAAACCAGAGGCAAAGGGACTTCCCAGGTGGTCCAGTGGTTAAGACTCCGTTCTCCCAGCGCAGGAGGTGTGGATTCAATCCCTGGTCAGGGAACTCCCACATGCCACAACTAAGAGTTCCCATGCCACAACTAAAGATTCCTTAGGCCAAAGCTAAGATCCACAGCTAAGATCCAGCACAGCCCAATAAATTAAGTTTTTAAAAGTCTGGATGGGAAAAGACACATTTCCTGAGCTAGCTATCAATCTGTCCCTGGGTGGAGATCTGAAGACATTTCATCTTGAACACGGGCAGGCAGCTGTGTGCTGGAGCCTGGTTCCTGATTCCTGGGCAGAGCCCGATAGCCTGGAGGCAGCAAGTTCCTCGTTTTGATCGCCCTTCATCCCTGAGACAGTGGGGGATTGGAAGAGAGACACTACGGTAGTGAGAGCGCATGTGTGGGAGGTCTGGAGCATGGCTAGGGTGAGAACTGAGGGTGAAGAGGGCAGTAAGTACCACATCGTGACCTGCCTTATAAGTGACCTTAGTCTTGGGTTACATCTGTCTCATCTTTCAACCTCGAAAGTGTGCTACTGGGACTTCCCTGCTGATTCAATGGTTAAGACTCCATGCTCCCCATGCAGGGGGCCTGGGTTCCATCCCTGGTCAGGGAGCTAGATCCCGCATGCCACAACTAAGACCCAGCACAGCCAAATAAATTATGGTTTTGTTTTTTTTTAACGTCTTGTTGGGCAGTAGATTCTATGGTTACCCTACTAATAAACCATTGTGAAATGTATGCTCTTTATCCTAACACTGATGAGAATGATTATAGGGTTTTAAGTGAAGAGAGTTATACAATCAGACTTGAGAGAGAAAGAGTGTGTGTGTGTGTGTGTGTGTGTGTGTGTGTGTGTGTGTTGGGGGGTTGTAAGAATTGCTTAGTGAGAATTTTTTTTGAGGTGCCAATACATTCATACAGGTCAAAAGGTTAAAAGATCGAGAATTCTCCCTTCCATCCTTGCCCTCTCTCATCCACCCATCCACTGATCCCCATGACTTAATTTTCCTCCCTAAAAGCAAATCATGTTACCAGTTTCTTCTGCGTCCTTTCAGAGGTATTGAATTCACACACAACAGATCTTCTTTGTCTTTTGTTTCTATCATTTTCTCTCTAATTCTCTGTTTTCTTTTAATTTTCTGACTTCCCTTTTTTCTCTTGCTTCCTCTTAATGACTTTTGCTGTGGCTTCTTCTTTGTCTTTGGACGTGGGGTATCTTTTTTGGTGAGTTCCTCTTGTCGATGGCTGTTCGACAGCGAGTTGTGATTTTGGTGCTCTCAGAGGAGGAGATGAGAGCACATCCTTCTACTCCAACATCTTGAACCAGAAATCTCTTACTGATTTTCTAACAGTAATTTTTTCTGCTTCAGATTTTAGACTTCTTTTTAAGAATGAAGATTAAACTTTTTTTTTTTCTTCCACTCTTCCCTGAGCTCTGTCAGCTCAGGATTTATTTCCTCCTATTGTTTCCATCTCTTTCCTGAGGTCTCTTCACTATGTTTTCTTAATTTTCTGGTTAGAATTTTCATATGCTCTGTGGCAATATTTTTTTGATGCGCTTTTGCCTTGCTGTTGTTTTCTCTTTTTTTCTTGTCAAATCTTTGTTTAGATGATTCATCATCAGAGCAGGTGATTTCTTTTTCCCTTTCCCATGGACCTTCTGTCTGAGAGTGGCCAAGGCTGCCTTCTAGGTGGTCTGAATTTTCCTTATGACCCAGGGTTAATCTTAGCAACCATCGCCTGAATTGTCTCCAGCCAGTGGTGATGTTTTCCCAGTGTAAAGCCTCTGCTCCCCCATTGCCACAGAGACAGATCACTTCCTACAAGCAGCTTGCCTGCATGATGCCTCATTTAGTCCTGGTCCCGCAGAACCCAAGCCACCAGCATGTGCACCTGCTTCCTACTCTTGCAAACAAGGGCTTTCCTAGTGTGCTGCTAGGCGTGCCCTCTGCCTTCTGATGAGTGTTTTGCAGGTTGTCCCTGAGACTCTGCAGCAAATTGTCCTCACTCCAATTCCTCTCCTTTTTTTTTTCTCTGTGCTATGCATCTTGCAAGATCCTAGTTCCCTGACCAGGAATTGAACCTGGTAAAAGCATGGAGACCTAACCACTGGACCACCAGGGAATTACCTGAGTGCCTCTGGTTTGGGGGCAGCTCTTCTACCTATTTTGTGTTTTAAGCATTTCCTACTTGCACTCAAAATGGAGTTTTTCCTTTCTCAGTTCCTTTTCACCGTTAGATTGTTTCCAGTAATAGAAAGGGGGATTGCTAACTGGATGCCATCTTCAAATCAGAAGTTCTCAGCATAGAAAGACTATGCTGTCTGTGGCCTCAAAACAGACTGAAGCAGAAAGCTTGCAGGTTGGTGGGCCAGCGATCACAGAAAAAGCAAGAGAATTCCAGAAAAACATCTACTTCTGCTTCAATGACTATACTAAGGTCTTTACTGTGTAGATCACAACAAACTGTGGAAAATTCTTTTATGTGATGGGAATACCAGACCACCTTACCTGCCTCCTGCAAAACCTGTATGCAGGTCAAGAAGCAACAGTTAAAAAAGGACATGGAACAATGGACTGGTTCCAAATTGGGAAAGGAGTTCATCAAGACTGTATCTTGTCACCCTGTTTATTTAACTTATATACAATGTACATCATGCAAAATTCTGGGCTGGATGAAGCACAACCTGAAATCAAGATTGCTAGGAATAATATCAATAACCTCAGATATGCAGGTGACACCACCCTCAACGACAGAAAGCAACAAGGAACTAAAGAGCCTCTTGATGAAGGTGAAAGAGGAGGGTGAAAAAGCTGGCTTAAAACTCAGCATTCAAAAAATGAAGATCATGACATCTGGTCCCATCACTTCATGGCAAATAGATGGGGAAACAATGAAAACAGTGACAGACTTTAGATACTCAGGCTCCAGAATCACTGTGGATGATAACTGCAGCCACAAAATAAGACACTTGCTCCTTGGAAGAGAAGCCATGACGAACTTAGATAATGTATTAAAAAGCAGAGACATTACTTTGCTGACAAAGGTCCATCTAGACAAAGCTATGGTTATTCAAGTGGTCGTGTATGGATGTGAGAGTTGGACCATAAAGAAAGCCAAGCACTGAAGAATTGATTATTTTGAACTGTGGTGTTGGAGAAGACTCTTGAGATTCCCTTGGACTGCAAGGAGATCAAACCAGTCAATCCTAAAGGAGATCAGTCCTGAATATTCATTGGAAGGACTAATGCTGAATCTGAAGCTCCAATACTTTGACCATCTGACATGAAGAGCTGATTCATTGGAAAAGACCCTGATGCTGGGCAAGATTGAAGGCAGGAGGAGAAGGGGGCACCAGAGGATGGGATGGTTGGATGGCATCACTGATTCAATGGACATGAACCTGAGCAAGCTCCGGGAGATGGTGAAGGACAGTAAAGCCCGGGGTGCTGCGGTCCATGGGGTCAGAAGAGCTGGACATGACTGAGTGACTGAACAAAAACCACAGCAAGACCAGTGAGGAGGTTGCTCCTGCTCTGGGAAGCTGGTGCCAGGGAGGAAGAGAAGTGGATCGGAGACAAACTTGGGGGATGTGTTGATAGCTTTTACTGGCTGATTAGATGTTGCCAGGGGGGTTGGTGGGGAGGGTCAAGAGGAGGTGGATTATTTCAGGGAAGGCTGTGGGAAGCTGTGACGTAACGGTTAGAAGGACTGATGCTGAAGCTGAAACTCTAATACTTTGACCACCTGATGCGAAGAACTGACTCATTTGAAAAGACCCTGATGATGGGAAAGATTGAAGGCAGGAGGAGAAGGGGACACCAGAGGATGAGATGGTTGGACGGCATCACCGACTCAATGGACATGAGTTTGGGTAAACTCTGGGAGTTGGCGATGGACAGGGAGGCCTGGCATGCTGCAGTCCAGGGGGTCACAAAGAGTCGGACATGACTGAGCGACTGAACTGAACTGAATGTGGAGTTGGGTTTCTTCTGCAGCTTGCTGCTGCGTCCCAAGCCAACTCTGTTTAGGCTGGCCTTCTGGGAAGGGCATAGGGGGTCCTAATGGGACAGTGAGCTCCCTGCTGCTTCCCTGGAAGATCCTCTGTAAGTATCTGGATGAAAGTCTGATGGAGACCTCCAGGAAGACCTGAGGCAACCAGAAGCAGAGTTCTTGCCACTTCAAGATTCCTGTCTCATTAACCAAGTCTCACTGATGATGAGACCTGAAAACAGGCTTTGCAAGATTAAAAACAAATAAACAAAAAACCTGGGCATAAAATGCTCTGTAAAATTATTGATATCCCTGCCAAGCTCTGCCTAAGGAACATAGATTCCTAATTTTCCCCGGGGTGGAAGGGAGGGCCAATTAGAGGTCTTAGAGCCCACCCTTGTCTCCTGCCTCCAGAAATGCTTTCTTGGGTAATGAAACTGGGGGGAAAAAAAAAATGAACAGAGAGCATTGTCTTTCTCTAGGATTCTCCAGAGCAAAAGATCAATTTTTTTTTCTTTGATCAGAATGTGATAAGTCCTGGGGATTTTCTTTGTTTTTTTCTTTTAATGCGGTCAGGGTTGAGAACCAAGGGCTACACCGTCTCAGAGGTGGTCAGAGTTCAAAGTAAGAAATTTGCTGGCCCCAGGCCTGTCCACTCCTATCCAGTAACACAACTGTCTGCCTGTGTCTGGGTGAAATGTCTCCAGTTCTGCTCACTGGGGACAGATCGTGGCTGCTGTCAATCAGACAGGTAGTGTCTTTTGTATCTGGTTAACACTTCTACCTTGGCTCCTCCTATGATATGTTTCTTGACCCAGCTTATGTGGTTACAGCAGGGCTGGCATCAACACCTTCTGCACACCATTTGATAACTTAGAGCCTCACTCCCAATCTAAAAAGGCTGTTTCCTATTAGCAATTTCTTTGGAAAGTCTCCAGCCATTCCTAAGCTATTTATTAGGCCTCATAAGGATTTATTTTAGCAAGAATAATCCTGAAACATTGCCTTTCTTCCCCTAAAAATTCCACTCTGTGCTCTGTTCTACAGTGGAATATTATACCATCATTTAAAATGGGGCTTATATAAGATAAGGTGTTTAGAGAGGGTTTTAAAATGTGAGATAATGCTTACCATATTGCAAAAAAAAAGGCTACAAAACTGTATGATTTCAAGTCTGTTAAAGATATGTGTGATAGATTGAAAGGAGACTTGTCACCCTGCTCTCACCATCGCCCCACACCCACCCCTATTTCTCTTCCAAGCAATTAAAGCCATATGCTTTTTTGTCAAGTTAATGAAGGATATCTTGTCATCTAACCTTGACAGAGAGAAGGTAAATGTTCTCTTGGGCTAATAAGGTCAGGGTGTTTGCTCACAGGAAATAGAGTTACGAGTACAGTAATGGGAAGAATATTAATTTCTTATGTGGGTCAAATATTATTTGTATGGTTGTGAGGTTTTTTCCTGGAAGACATTAGTCTTGGTGTAGGGAGGTAGGTTCTTTCTTAGATGGACTGTGGTGAAGCAGCTACATGGAAGACCACCCCCATTCCCTGCCTGCCTCACTTGCAGCCAGAACACAGGACTCCCCTTTGCTCCCCTGCACACTACCTCCCAGGAACACCAGCTTTTCCTCTCTGGAGCAGGAACAGCTGGCAGCTTAGGAAAAGACTTGGACATTTGAAGCCAGAGGCTGGGAATGTGGGAGGCATAGGAGTAGTTTTAAGAATTCCTCATTTGAGGAAGAGAGGTCGTCCCCAGAAGGGAATAAGCTGGATTTCTAAGCATAAGGAGGTGAAGAGTCAGAGGGGCAACAGAAAGAGAGGAAAGGGGCTAAGAGGTCTCCTCTCCAAGTAGGAGACTTCGGCGAGGTTCATGCAATAGCCTACTCCACCTTCCCTCCCATCCCCGCCAAATAGAACCCAGATCTGTTCTCATTCAGTATGGAGCTGAAATCTCCCCTAAGGGCCCAGGAGCATCTCAGAGGAAGGTTGTCTAAGCCCATCCTGAGTGGTGGGGGATGGGAAGAAAGTAGCACGTGTCACTGGGGACACACAGAGGTAGCCAGCTGATCTATTGACACCTTCTTCCCAGAAGACATGATGGGTATCTCCTCACAGGTCTTCTGGATAAGCACGATGATAAGATCACTCACCTAGAGCCAGACATCCTGGAATGCAAAGTCAAGTGGGCCTTAGAGAGCATTGCTACGAACAAAG
>SJXQ01000198.1:1051393-1113286 GCA_006408695.1 Aepyceros melampus
TCAAGCTGGTTTTAGAAAAGGCAGAGGAACCAGAGATCAAATTGCCAACATCTGCTCGATCATGGAAAAAGCAAGAGAGTTCCAGAAAAACATCTATTTCTGCTTTATTAACTATGCCAAAGCCTTTGACTGTGTGGATCACAATAAACTGTGGAAAATTCTGAAAGAGATGGGAATACCAGACCACCTAAACTGCCTCTTGAGAAATCTGTATGCAGGTCAGGAAGCAACAGTTAGAACTGGACATGGAACAACAGACTGGTTCCAAATAGGAAAAGGAGTACATCAAGGCTGTATATTGTCACCCTACTTATTTAACTTCTATGCAGAGTACATCATGAGAAACGCTGGGCTGGAAGAAGCCCAAGCTGGAATCAAGATTGCTGGGAGAAATATCAATAACCTCAGATATGCAGATGACATCACCCTTATGGCAGAAAGTGAAGAGGAGCTAAAAAAGCCTCTTGTTGAAAGTGAAAGAGGAGAGTGAAAAAGTTGGTTTAAAGCTCAACATTCAGAAAACGAAGATCATGGCATCTGGTCCCATCACTTCATGGGAAATAGATGGCGAAACAGTGGAAACAGTGTCAGACTTTATTTTTTTGGGCTCCAAAATCACTGTAGATGGTGACTGCAGCCATGAAATTAAAAGACGGTTACTCCTTGGTAGGAAAGTTATGACCAACCTAGACAGCATATTAAGAAGCAGAGACACTACTTTGCCAACAAAGGTCTGTCTAGTCAAAGCTATGGTTTTTCCAGTAGTCATGTATGGATGTAAGAGGTGGACCATAAAGAAAGCTGAGCACCAAATAATTGCTGCTTTTGATATGTGGTGTTGGAGAAGACTCTTGAGAATCCCCTGGACTATAAGGAGATCCAACAGTCCATCCTAAGGAAATCAGTCCTGAATATTCAATGGAAGGACTGATGCTGAAGTTGAAACTCCAATACTTTGGCCTCCTGATGTGAAGAGCTGACTTATTTGAACAGACCCTGATGCTGGGAAAGATTGAAGGTGGGAGAAGGGGATGACAGAGGATGAGATGGTTGGATGGCATCACTGACTCAATGGACATGAATTTGGGTAAACTCCGGGAGTTAGTTGGTGATGAACAAAGAGGCCTGCTTTGCTGCTATCAATGAGGTTGCAAAGATTTAGACACGACTGAGTAACTGAACTGAACTCCCAGAAGACCCCAGAAAGAAGCCTTTTACAGGACTTACAAATTCACAAAAGGAAATAGGCTTAAGGGGAAACTATGGTTTCTGCTTAATATCTGGATTATGGCTATCATATTTTCCTGCTTATTTGTGTTTTTCTGAGTTTGTTATTTTAAGTGATATGTGCTATTTTTACATTCACGAGGTAAAAAATTCATGGCCATCTGCCCAAGGAGCCTCAAGGCTGGAGGTTTCAGAGTAACAGGCCTGAGACAGCTTTGCAGGGGTGGGGATGTGGAGGTTATGACCATGTCAGGCTTGAAGAAATGTTGAGAAGTGATCCTGTCAACTCCCCTGCTCTGAGATAAAGTACCTGAACACGACACAATAGCAGAACTTCATCCCCACCTCAGAAACTGCCCATTGCTCCCGTCATCCTGCTCCCAGCAGAATCCCCAAAGAGCTTCAACTGCATGGTAAATGTTTTTATTGCTCTCCTGTTTCCATCGTTCGCCTAAGTAGAAAATAGGGCACGATCTTCCTGCAAGGTCCTTGCTCGCAGGTGGCTCCAGGATCTGCCTACGCGCCCCGTCCTCTGAGAAGACCCAGTCACCCAAGGGCTAGTAGAATCAAGCTGGGCCCCAGGAGAGGGGGAACCCAGGTGAGGAGGGAGAGAGTGCATTGGCCCAGGACTTAGCAGGGAGAGCTGCTGGGCCTGGGAGGAGCAGCTGCCCTCACCCTCACCCCAACATCCCCCATACCGCTTCCTTTTTTCCTTCCTTTTCTTTCCAATCGCATTCAAGGTACTGGGGTGCAACAACAGCCTAAAAATGAATATTAAAAATTTTTACTTATTTATTTGGCTGTACCAGGTCTCAGCTGCAGCACATGGGATCTTTAGTTGCCCTAGTTGGAGCATGTGGGATTTAGTTTCCTGACCAGGGATGGAACCCCAGGTCCCCTGTCCTGGGAGAAAGGAGTTTTAGCCACTGGACCACCAGGGAAGTCCCTGAACAAAAGCCTAGGCTTTGACCCGTGGCTTCCAGGAGCTTATAACCTGGGGAGGGGAGGGACACTCAGCTGGGGGAGTTAATTTCCTAGCACAGGTGTCTGCTTTCCATAATCTGTTCCTGTGCCCTATGGCAGGGAGGCAAATAGGAAACAGACATGTAATGTAACAAGCCTTGAAGAGTAAGGACGTCTCCTTTTAGGTAGGGTTGCAAGACGAGGTCTGTGATGAGGCTTAGGTCACACCACGTGCAGAGTGATCCCAGGTTCTGGAGGTGGAGGGAGAGCTATGCTTCTGCTCTGGAGCAATACTATTGTTTCTTCCTCCCTCTTCCCTTTCTCTGAATAATTCCTCCTGTCCCCATCCCAAAGTTCTCTGTCCTATTGCCTGAAATTTGTGAATATGTGATTGAATTTATGGTTTTGAGATGGGGAGGTTACCCTGGATTATCTGGATGGCCCAATGCAATGACAAGGATCCTTATAAAGAGGCGATAAGCATCTCAGAGAGAGAAAAGATGAAAGGATGGGAACAGAAGCCTGAGAGGAAGGAAAGTGCTATATTGCTGGGTTCAAAGGTGGAGGAAAGGACCATAAACAAGGTGATCTCTGGAAGTTGCGGAGAAGGCAATGGCACCCCACTCCAGTACTCTTGCCTGGAAAATCCCAGGGATGAGGGAGCTTGGTAGGCGCTGTCTCTGGGGTCGCACAGAGTCAGACACGACTGAAGTGACTTAGCAGCAGCAGCAGCAGCAGCTGGAAGTTGGGAAAGGTCAAAGAGTGGATTCTCCCCACGCCCTGCACCTCTACCCCACCCTCAAGGAGGAACACAGCCCCTGTGACCCTATTTAGACATCCAGACTCCTGAACTGTAAGTCACTACATTGGATTTGTTTCAAGCCACTACATCTGTGGAGATTTGTTGCAGCAGCAATAGAAAAGCAATACAGCTCCCCTCCGCCATGCCCATAGTCCATGTGAGGCAATTGTTCAAACTACCTCTAGAAACAAGAAAGACCTCCATGGATTTGAAATTAAACAGTAAAAAACAAGGAAAACATATTTGGAACATATAAAGTTGACCAAGAACTGACCAATTTATAGAGTCTGATAAGAAAAAGATCCCAAATCAGATTTGCCAATGAGCAAAGTATATGGACCCTACATGTTCAGGAAAAGAAAGGTGGATGGCTTTGTGCTGAAATGGAAAGATTCTCTCAGATGGGTTACTGGGTCAAAAACAAAACAAAAAAAAAAGAGTAAGCTGCAGGAGTATCAGGAGACTCCATTTGTGTAAAAACAAAATTGAGTCATACATATCAGATTACATATGTTCTTTTTTTACTGGAAGGAATCCCAAGAAAATGTTGGAAAGATTGCCTTTGGGAGAGGAAACAGGG
Organism: Aepyceros melampus; assembly: GCA_006408695.1. Classification (NCBI taxonomy): domain Eukaryota; kingdom Metazoa; phylum Chordata; class Mammalia; order Artiodactyla; family Bovidae; genus Aepyceros; species Aepyceros melampus. The sequence continues at coordinate 1,054,966 of SJXQ01000198.1, forward strand.
GAAGAGCATTTAATTTTAAAAATTTCCTGTTGCTTGCATTTTCTAAATTGAGAATTTTTTTCCTAATTTTATTGAGATATAATTGATATAATATTATATTCATTTTAGGTATATAACATAATGATTTGATACATGTATATATTATAAAATGATGAAATAAGTATATTTAATGATTTTTTTAATGTCAAAGAAAGCTGATTTGACCAAGGAGATTTTAACTCATTTTTGGTTTGCTTCTTGGTACCTCTTTGTATTGAAAAAAAAAAAAAGACTTCAACCAGCACAATAAGGGTGGGAATAAAAGATCCTCTAGAGGAGGAAATGGCACCCCACTCCAGTTTTCTTGCCTGGGAAATCCCATGGACAGAGGAGCCTGGAGGGCTACAGGCCATGGGGTCGCAGAGTCGGACACAGCTGAGCATGCGCACGTGCCTGCCTGCATGACCAGTGTTGCCACTCCCCAATCATTCAACCTCTGGGTAAGTCAAGAGACTTCTCTGGGCCTTTGTCTCTTCATCTGTAAAATGGGATGATGAAAATGCTTGTTTTGCGGGTTATGATGAGCCTTAAATAAGATCATATTTAGGAATACCCAGGGATCACCCCAGGCAAGAACACAACAAAACCAAGTTTTCTTCTCCTTCCTTATCTTTCTTTCCAAGCCTGTCAAGGGCTGAAGGAAGCCTTGTTTAACAGGAGAGAGGTAAGAGCACGTCTTTGCCTATAAAAGTACAGCAACCTCGTAGAGAAAACCAAGTCACGAAGCCACACGTCTATTAATATTTCCACATTTGTGTGTTTGCCACCAGCTTGCCATCTCTGCCAAGTCACAGAAGGTTCATAAACACTGTGAGTCTTTAGAGCCAAGCAGGCACATTTTGCTTTCTCCCTGATGAAACTTTATTGTCGCTGCAGTAACTGAAATCCTAGGTGTCTTTAGCCTGCTTGTCCACGCCTGGTGTGTGTCCAAGTTGCGGCAAAAACAAGCCCACTTTGTTCCCAGGGCCCCTGTGTCATGTGCTAGTTTCCTGATGAATTCAAACAAAAACGGAGCAGTCCAACTTATAGCTGCCCCAGGTGGTACCTGGGGCCAACTGTACTGAGCTGAAAGGAAAAGCTGAGTTCTTGGATTCAAAGGGTCTTTAGGAATCCTCTGCTAGCATGGCCATCTCCCACCAGAAGTGCCTCTGTAGTGTCCTGACCATGGAGGGGAGCAGCCCTCTTAGTGTTAAACGTGTGTGAGGTGGGTTTCAATTGCTGGAGGCCCCACACATGGTTGATCATTTCAGTTCAGTTCAGTTGCTCAGTCATGTCTGACTCTTTGTGACCCCCTGGACTGCAGCACGCCAGGCTTCGCTGTTCATCATGAACTCTTGGACATGGCTCAAACTCATGTCTATCAAGTTGGTGATGCAATCCAACCTTTTTATCCTCTGTCATCCCCATCTCCTCCTACCTTCAATCTTCCCCAGTGTCAGGGGAAGTGACTATTCCAATGAGTCAATTCTTCACATCAGGTGGCCAAAGTATTGGAGCTTCAGCTTCAGCATCAGTCCTATTCCAATGAATATTCTGGACTGATTTCCTTTAGGATGGACTGGTTGGATCTCCTTACCATCCAAGGAACTCTTAAGAGTCTTCTCCAACACCACAGTTCAAAAGCATCAATTCTTCGGCACTCAGCTTTCTCTATGATCCAGCTCTCACATCCATACATGACTACTGGGGAAATCATAGCTTTGGCTAGATAAATCTTTGTTGGCAAAATAGTGTCTCTGCTTTTTAATATGCTGTCTCAGTTGGTCATAGCTTTTCTTCCAAGAAGCAAGCATGTTTTAATTTTATGGCTGCGGTCAACATTTGCAGTCATTTTGGAGTCCAAGAAAATTAAGTCTGTCACTGTTTCCATTGTTTCCCCATCTATTTGCCATGAAGTGATGGAACAGGATGCCATGATCTTCATTTTTTGAATGCTGAGTTTTAAGCCAGATTTTTCACTCTCCTCTTTCACTTTAATCAAGAGGCTCTTTAATTCCTCTTGCTTTCTGCCATAAGGATGGTATCATCTGCATATCTAAGGTTATTGCTATTTCTCCCAGCAGTCTTGATTCCAGCTTGTGCTTCATCATTTTGCATGATGTACTCTGCATATAAGTTAAATAAACAGGGTGACAATATCCAGCCTTGATGAACTCCTTTCCCAATTTGGAACCTGTCCACTGTTCTGTGTCCAATTCTAACTGTTGCTTCTTGACCTGAATACAGATTTCTCAGGAGGCAGGTCAGGTGGTCTGGTATTCCCATCTTTTTCAGAATTTTCCACAGTTTATTGTGATCCACACAGTCAAAGGTTTTGGCATAGTCAATAAAGCTGAAGTAGGTTTTTCTGGAACTGTCTTTCTTTTTCAATGATCCAATGGATGTTGGGAATTTGATCTCTGTTTCCTCTGCCTTTTCTAAAGCCAGCTTGAACATCTGGAACTTCTCAGTTTACGTACTGTTGAAGCCTCAGTTGGAGAATTTTGAGCATTACTTTGTTAGTGGGTGCTGCTGCTGCTGCTTTAGTTGCTTCAGTCACTTCAGTCACTTCAGTATCCGACTCTGTGCGACCCCATAGACGGCAGCCCATCAGGCTCCCTCGTCCCTGGGATTCTCCAGGCAAGAACACTGGAGTGGGTTGCCATTTCCTTCTCCAATGCATGAAAGTGAAAAGTGAAAGCGAAGTCGCTCAATCATATCCAACTCTTAGCGACCCCATGGACTGCAGCCCACCAGGCTCCTCTGTCCATGGGATTTTCCAGTCAAAAGTACTGGAGTGGGGTGCCATTGCCTTTTCCGGTTAGCATGTGAGATGAGTGCAATTGTGCAGTAGTTTGAACATTCTTTGGCATTGCCTTTCTTTGGGATTGGAATGAAAACTGACCTTTTCCAGTCCTGTGGCCACTGCTGAGTTTTCCAAATTTGCTGGCATATTGAGTGTAGAACTTCCAAAGGATAATCTTTTAGGACTTGAAATAGCTCAACTGGAATTCCATCACCTCCACTAGCATTGTTCGTAATATGCTTCCTAAGGCCCACTTGATTTCACACTTCAGGATGTCTGGCTCTAGGTGACTGATGACACCATCGCGGTTATCTGGGTCATGAAGATCTTTTTGTATAATTCTTCTGTGTATTCTTGCCACCTCTTCTTAATATCTTCTGCCTCTGTTAGGTCCATATCATTTCTGTCCTTTATCGAGTCCATCTTTGCATGAAATGTTCCCTTGGTATCTCTAATTTTCTTGAAGAGATCTCTAGTCTTTCCCACTCTATTGTTTTCCTCTATTTCTTTGCATTGATCACTTAGGAAGGCTTTCTTATCTCCCCTTGATATTCTTTGGAACTCTGCATTCAGATGGGTATATCTTTCCTTTTCTCCTTTGCCTTTAGCTTCTCTTCTTTTCTCAGCTATTTTTAAGTCCTCCTCAGACAACCATTTTGCATTTCTTTTTCTGGAAGATGGTCTTGATCACTGCCTCCTATACAATGTCACAAACCTCTGTCCATAGTTCTTTAGGCACTCTATCAAATCTAATCTCTTGAATCTATTTTGTCACTTCCACTGTATAGTCATAAGGGATTTGATTTAGGTCATACCTGAATGGTCAGTGGTTTTCCCTACTTTCTTCAATTTAAGTCTGAATTTGGCAATAAGGAGTTCATGATCTGAGCCACAGTCAGCTCCTGGTCTTATTTTTGATGACTGTATAGAGCTTCTCCATCTTTGGGTGCAAAGAATATAATCCATCTGATTTCGGTGTTGACCATCTGGTGATGTCCATGTGTAGAGTCTTCTCTTGTGTTGTTGGAAGAGAGTGTTTGCTATGACCAGTGCATTCTCTTGGCAAAACTCTATTAGCCTTTGCCCTGCTTCATTCTGTACTCCAAGGCCAAACTTGCCTGTTACTCTAGGTATCTCTTGACTTCCTACTTTTGCATTCCAGTCCCCTATGATGAAAAGGATGTCGTTTTTGGGTGTTAGTTCTACAAGGTCTTATAGTTCTTCATAGAACTGTTCAACTTCAGGGTTTTTGGCATTATGGTTGGGGCATAGACTTGGATTACTGTGATACTGAATGGTTTGCCTTGGAAATGATCAGAGATCATTCTGTCATTTTTGAGATTGCACCCAAGTACTGCATTTCAGAGTCTTGTTGACTATGAGGGCTACTCCATTTCTTCTAAGGGATTCTTGCCCACAGTAGTAGATGTAATGGTCACCTGAATTAAATCCACCCATTCCAGTCCATTTAAATTCACTGATTCCTAAAATGTTGATGTTCACTCTTGCCATCTTGTTTGACCACTTCCAATTTGCCTTGATTCATGGACCTAATATTCCAGGTTCCTGTGCAGTATTGTTCTTTACAGCATTGGAGTTTACTTCCATCACCAGTCACATACACAGCTGGGTGCTTTTTTCACTTTGGCTCCATCTCTTCATTCTTTCTGGAGCTATTTCTTCACTCTTCTCCTGTAGCGTATTGGGCATCTCTCAACCTGGGGAGTTTATCTTTCGATGTCATATCTTTTTGTCTTTTCATACTGTTCATGGGGTTCTCAAGGCAAGAATAATAAAGCAGTTTGACATTCCCTTCTCCAGTGGTTGGTCAAAGTCACCTCCTGTCCCCCAGGCCTTTGGGGAGGTTGCCTCTTTTTCCCAAGAAGAATTCTCTTACTTTTTTTGATCATTCATCCATTTATTTGTTCTTTCCACACATTTTGGTGGAAGTCTTTCAGTGCCTGGCACTGTCCTGGGCTCTGATCAGTATAGCAGTGTCCATGACATAGACCCTGACCTCAGGACAAAGCCACAAGGCGTAAACTGGAAAAAAAAAAAAAAGTACAACCTAAGAGTTGAGAGTTATGAGGTTTTGGTTTTTTGGGTTTTTTTTTTTTTTTTGTCATTGCTGTTGTCGATCTTATTTGTTTTTATTGCAGTATAGTTGATTTATAATATCATGCCAATCTCTGCTATACAGTTATGCATGTACATTCTTTTTTTATATTCTTTTTCATTAAGGTTTACCGCAGGATATTGAATATAGTTCCCTGTGCTATAAGTAGGAGCTTGTTTTTTTATCCATTTAAAATGTATTAGTTTGCATACCAATCCCAGACTCTCAGTCCATCCCTTTCCCTCCCCTCAGCCCTAGCCTTTGCAACCAGAGAGCTATGTTTTATTCAGTGCATAAAACTGAGGACTTAAGCCCCTCAGATAATGTCTGAGCATCTCAGATAACTTGGAGAAACTACTCTAAAGAGGCAAGAGGAGAGTCAGGATACATAGGAGTTTTTGCAACAGGCATCAAATAGTTGGAATATCAAAAATTTACTGTTAATTAAGGAAAACCAGATATATCAAGTTAAAGGATTTAGTGCTTTTCTATGTATGGGAAGATGCAAGAGTCTGGGCTCACTGACGTCATTCCTTTGATATGCACCTCAGCTCTCTGGGGCCAGTATCCTGTGCTTTTTTATCCTGGATCTCCTCAGCTTGTGCCATCAGGGTAGCTGTAAAGTGCTGGCTTGGTGGCTGCAGATCCTTTGTTTGCTGATATGGCAGGCCATATTTTTCATTCACAAAGGGGATGAAAGGAGCAATGAGCAGGTCTTCTGCATGCGGGATGGCGCCTTGGCTAAAATAGAGACCAGTGGTCACCTAGGACTTCCTGAATACCTAACATGAGCAGGGCAGTAGAGCTACAAAAATGGGAGATGGGATCTAGAGAGATTTATGGCCTGGGGCTTGATGAAATTTGGGCCATGAGGGAGGGACGGGGTCAGGGATGATCCAGCTCAGTGAGGAGGGTGAGAATGTGGCAGGAGATAGCTGGGCCGCAGGCTGAGTAGCCAGAGTTTGCCCCTGTGGACAGATATTCCAAGATGAAGATGAAGAGAAGCTAAGCCCAACCCAGATAAGAGACCACATGTCTCTTATTCTCAAGGTCAAGGAGACCTTCCTGACTACACGTCCTCTGAAAAGTCCCTTGGTGGTCAGAAGGGAAGAGGCGTCACCTCATAGTCAGTGATGTCAACCTACCCATACGCCTCTTTGCTGGAATCCATCTTGGCTAAGAGATAATACACACACACGGGAGGATCCTGAGATAGATGAAGTGTGGCCTCAGAACCAGGCGAAGCAAGATGGTTGGTCAAAGAAAACCCAGAATAAATGACCCATAAAGGTGATTCAAACTACCCTGAGGACAAGACTCTCTGAGCCCACCCATGTGTCTGTACACATGTACCCTTTCTCCTCTTAGTCAGCACTACTTGTTTCACTGCCTTTCACCTTTGTGGGAATTCATTTCGACAAAGCCGATGGGCCCGGGCCTTGCTGCTGGCCACTGTCCTCTTGTGGTCTGGTGGTCAGGATTCGGTGCTCTCATGTCGCGGCCTGATGTCCATCTCTGGCTGGGAACTGAAATCTCGCTTCAAATGGCCGCAGGCTGAGGCCACTAGAGATCAAGAATGCAGGCAGGAAACAGGTCGAGGGGAGTGAGAATGAGCTGGGATCCAGAACCAACTGCGGGGTTCTGGGCCACCTCCAAGTGGGCAGGTCCAGTGGTAGCTGGGTCTACAGTTTCACGGCACAGGAGTGACATCTAGACTGGTCATGAGGAATCAAGGTCATCAATAAGTGGTTAGTCAGGGAAGGCGGAAGAGACAGCTCGCGAGAGAGAAGACCGAGGACAGCTCTGGGAGGCCCTATGCGCAAAGCATGGGAACCCCAAGTCTGAGAGGAGGGGGCGTGGAAAGGAAGGAGGACACACGCAGGAGGTGAAATCAGAATGGGCCTGCGTCCATGCCCCACTTCTTTTTTTTAAAACAGCACTTACTTATTTTTGGCTATGCTGAGTCTTAGTTGTGGCACACAGGATCTCCTGGCTTGCAAACTCTTAGTTTTGGTATGTGAGATTGAGTTCCCTGACCAGGGATTGAACACACGCCCCCTGCATTGGGAGCTTGGAGTCTTAGCCACTGGTCTGCCAAGGACGTCCTCCTACCCCACTACTTGCGGAGTTTCCTTTGGGAGGTCACCCTTCCTTCTTTGTCTTTCACGTAGTTTGAGTGATTGTGGTGGTGGTGGAAGGGGGGTCTTTGACAACTGTGTATGCCAGCCCCCCACCTTCACTTTGACTGATTTAGGGATGGTGTATAAACCCTCAGGGCCAACAGGAGCAAGGAGAGAGACGTGGCGGAAAGGGAGGCTTTGGAGGAAAGAGGAATTCTACTAGAAGAAAGACTCCCCATTGGCTTGGAAAGAATGTGAAGTCAGTCTCCAATACAGCTATTTAAAACTGTGATGGAAAGCCTAGAGCTACCGGAGGCTCCCTAAGTGAGGCCTGAGTTTGAAACCTAAATTGTAGGAGGTAGGACATATAGAGATCGGGTCTTAGATGACATTGTTTGAGCCACTAGATCAAGCTTCACCAGAAGCTAGCGTGCATACATGCTAAGTCATTGTTATGTCCGACTCTTTGAGACCCTATGGACTGTAGCCCACCAGCTTCCCCTGTCCATGGGATTCTCCGGGCAAGAATACTGGAGTGGGTTGCCGTTTCCTTCTCCAGGGGATCTTCCCAATCCACGGATTGAACCCACAACTCTTACAGCTCCTGTGTTGGCAGCAGGTTCTCTACCACTAGTGCTACCTGGGAAATCCATACTTCTAAGCTTTTCAGTGACGCATGGCAGTAACTTCCTTTGACTGTTGAAGTCAGTTTGAGCAGCGTTTTGTTTTGCTTCTTGCAATACAGAGTCCTAATTAATGCACAAGCTGAGAAATAGACCACCTTGGGTCAGTGGGTGGAGCACAGGATGGGAGGGGAGGTGTCAGGATTTCGGAAATTTTGACACTTCCCTGAATCACTATCACCTCTAGGTCCACACCAGTGGTTTTCTATTTTGTAATCTTTTTACAGGTTTTCCTCCCTTTCCTGCTGTATCACCTCCCTGACAGAACAATTAACACAATTCTAAAGTTGCTTACTCACTAAAAATGAGATGTTGTTGGAAAATAGGCTGGACTTTCCTCCTTATGTTGCCTGCCCAGATACTGAAAGGCTGTCCTTATCAACCAGGGTCAATGGTGTGGAATAGCACATTCTTGAGTCTCTCCTCATCATCCATCCTCCACACTGTGGCCCAGTGTACTCTCTAAAATATACACCCCTGCCTAAAAAATGAGCTTCCCTGGTGGCTCAGGGATAAAGAATCTGCCTGCCAAAGCCAGAGATGCAGGTTTGATCCCTGGATTGGGAAGATCCCCTGGAGAGGGAATTGGCAAGTATTCTCGCCTGGGAAAATCCATGAACAGAGGAGCCTGAGCATGATTAAAATCTGCACCCACTGTTTGTTGTCAAACTGCTTGAACATGCCATGCCCTTCCACACCTCTATGACTGCATGACTGCTTTCCCTTGCCTGGAGAGATCGTTAGTAACAAGAGACCATGTTTGTTGGGCGCTTTCCATGGACCAGGCACTGCATTAACTGCTGCCCATGGGTTGTCTCATTTAATCCTCACAGCTTCCCAATGGGTAGTGCTATTCTCATACCCCCACCGCTCCCAGGGTGTTACCCCTGTTGCCACAACTTGGACACTGGCGGGGGGAATATGCTGGAAAAGCAGTCATGGATTCTGGACTAAGGTCAACCCTGGAGTTAGGGAATGGGCGGAGGATCAACGGGGAAGATTGGACAAAATATAATTGTCTGGAAAAGAGTCTGAACAGGAAGTGAGGAGGACCAGGTGAGGAACTGGACGTTGTCTCTAGTTTGCAAAATTCCATCTCACTGGATGTTGGGGCTCCACCCACCCTCAAGCAAAGGTCTTAGGGGACCTTGAGAATCCACATTGGTCAGGCTAGGTCCTCTGGTCTATGTTCTACCCCAGAAGCCACAGGTAACGTCTATCTCTACAATGTCTCTGCCAAGTGTGCATGCATGCGTGTGTGTGTGTGTGTGTGTGTGTGTAGGTGTGTAGGGGACTATTTGCATCTTTGTCAAAGTCAGGATTCTGTGTGACAAGTAGGGTCCCCAGTGGCCACTCCCATCCACGGTCCCCCAGGGCACAGTCCCCGTCTACCAAACCTGACCCTTTTCTGCTTGGGAGATGCTCCCTAGTTTTCTACTTCAGCTGCTTCATCTCACCCCCTCCATACCCTCCCTCTTTTCAGACAACACAGCATAATTCCTCCAAAGATGTGTTTTCACAAAACAAAAGCCAAGAAGGGGAGGATGGCTTCCGGGTGCCTGGCAACAGCAGCCTGCAGCCCAGGCTCACCCAGCAACACAAAGGCCTCTGGGAACAGAACAAATGCACCGATGCTGGGCTTCCTCCCGCGCTGGGGGCTGTGTCTGCTGCAGGAAGAGCAAGCGTGTGGGAATATCTCCGCCACCCCCTCCGTTCCTGATCCTGGAGTCACTCGATGATGGCTGTCTCCTGTGTTCATCACATGAGCCTAAGCTGCGTGAAGGCAGGACTTTTGCATCTACTGTGTTAACTTTGGTACTAGCACAGGGCCTGACACACAGCAGGTGCTCAGTAAGTGTTTGTGGAAGAAAGGACTGGAAGAAGGAGGCTACAGAGCATGAGGGAGGTTATGGGCAGAATAATGGCAATGGTGCTGTCACTTCACCTTTATCCCCATCCGTTTACTCAGAGCCCCTCTGACCCTGTGTCTGTGCTCCCTCACCTGGAAGGGAGAGCATGGGCTTGCTGGCTGCGGAAGACCTTGGACAGCTACTCTCTGGCTCCCCTAATGAGGAGTGGCTTAGGGGAACAGCACACAGTGGGAGTCCGGCAGAGCTGGGTATGAATTCCACTTAGTGACCTTGGGCAGCTTAAACTAGTCTCATCAGCAAATCAGCAGATCGAAGCTACTTAAGTGTATTAAATAAATGAGCTGCTAATATGTAAATGTGCCTGACTCCTGCTGGAGGCTTGAGAAATGGAGCTATTATCATTTACACGGCCTTTCGGACTTCATCCATTCATCTAACTCTAATGAGCACCTATAGATCCTCCTCACAGAGTTTACTTTCAGAAAGTTCTAGTCTCTTGCTTTCTGCTGGGCAAAGGCAGAGCACTTCCTTTGTTAAGGGCCAGAGATTTGGGGATGAAGAAGATGGAGTCTTGTCCACTGAGGGGGTCATATCTTCCCCATGACATTCGGGCCCCTCATTTATCTTTCTTATCTCCTTCTCCAGGATCCCCACTGGGCTCAGGGCCTTTTCTGGACAGAGTTCAGCCCTTGACAGCCTCAGCTGACTCCTCAGAGAAGCCCTGGAGCTTCTCTCCACCCCTCAGGGTTGTCCTGACTTGGGCTGCAGTGGCCAGATGGTTATACTCCGTCAGTCCCCAGATGTGGGCTGTGGGGGAAGGGAAGGATATTGGGCAGGGCTTCCCCAGGCAGCTGAGGCTCTCCTGAAGGGGCTGACTGCTGTGCTTGCCACAACCCTCCCAGCAAGCCCCTCACTGAAGGAGCACCTCCCCGGGCAGCCTGCCCCCTGGATAGAGAAGATCTTTTGGCCTAGAAAGATGTTCTGAGACTCTTCAGCCCCAGTGCCTCTGGTTTGGTTGAATTCTTCCAGGAGTGCTGCGCAGTCATAGAACTTGCCTGGCCCTGCGGCCCGAAACAGGCACACAGGCCCAAGGCCTGAGGCTCAGCAGAGTCCCTACAACTCCCCTCTCATACCTCAGCAGAATTCTGTCCTTGGCCTGGATGCCCTCACACTGGACTCCCTTGGTGAAATTCAGCTGTCCTCCTTTAAGACTCAGAAATCATCTCTTCCAGGAAGCTCTCTGGGATCCCACACCTTTTCTAGGAAGAGTGGGCCCTTCTGAGCCCCTCCGAGCATCCTGCCTTTTGTAAACGATCAATGTGGAGGAAGTTGTATGAGGTGGGGAGATGCCTTATTGATCCCTGTGCAACAATAATGGTAGTTGTGACGGCTGCCGTCGGCTGCTTCCCCTGATGGTCCTGGCACCGCGCTGTGCAGACGCAGCTGGGCTGACCTCATCCAAACAACCCCGTGAGGGAAGAGTAGCTGTCTTGTAAAACAGAGGCCTCCGTGCCCATGATCACATCATCACTAAGCATCAGAGTTATTAATAGTACACAGACGGGAGTCAGTTTGAAGCCTTCTCTGGAAATGGCAGTTAGGGAAGGAGAAAGGAAGGAAGGGAAAAGAGAGAGAGGGAGGAAGGGAGGAAAGGATGCCCTCCCCCCCACCTGTCAATGCCCCTGGGGGCAGGTCTACTGGCTGCCTGTTTCCCGGAGCTGTTGAGTCCCTACCCCCTCCCACAAGCCCTTCCCAGAACCCTCAGCCTGGGATCCTAGCCTGGGGAAAAAGCAGTTTTCAAATCAAAGCCTGTTGGTGGGGAAGTTTGCTGCACCCAGGCGTGGTGAGTTCACAGTTTTAATCCTGATGTTTACTTTCTTTCTGTCCATCCCCCATTGCTCCCTTTGAAGAACTGCCTCAGGCTTCCTGTTGCAGCATCAAACAGGGATGGAAGACGCAGCTCGCATTAGCAGTGGGAGCCTCTAAAGCAGCTAAGTCCCTGGAGGTGCCTGGCACACAGAAACCTGCCCTGAGCCGGGAGCACAACAAGGGGCCGGGGAGGGGCTCGCAGCGGACAGACACACCACAGGCACCGACACACGGATACAGTCATGTTGATGTGCCTGAGCGCACACAGCTGCTTACCTGCACAGGAGCATACATGGCCCCCAAAGTGCCTCCAGACCGCATCCTCATGCGCAGGCGTGCATGCATCTAACATACGTGTCGATAGACACACACCTGTGCACACAACAGTGACACACCTGGTTTCTGGTAAGAAACACAATTGTGTCCTTAGCCTCCTGCCAATGAGTCGACTGATTCCATCTCTGAAATGTCTCTAAGTGTCCCCTGCAGCAGCCCCCCACTCCACCACAGTCCCGGTCCCTTTAACCCCATCCATTCTGGCTGGATCTCTGCTGTATTCTTGTCCAGGCTTTAGTCTATCCTACACACAAGAGCGGGCTTCTCAGGTGGTGCTACTGCTGCTGCTAAGTCACTTCAGTCGTACTCTATGCGATCCCATAGACGGCAGCCCACCAGGCTCCCCCGTCCCTGGGATTCTCCAGGCAAGAACACTGGAGCGGGTTGCCATTTCCTTCTCCAATGCATGAAAGTGAAAAGTGAAAGTGAAGTGGCTCAGCATGTCCGACTCTTCGCAATGCCAGACATAAATGACGCTGGTTCAATCCCTGGGTTGGGAAAATCCCCTGAAGAAGGGAATGGCAACCCAGTCCAGTATTCTGGCCTGGAAAATCCCATGGAACAAAGGAACCTGGCAGACTATACAGTCCATGGGATCGAAGAGTCAGACATGACTAAAGCAACTTAGCACACACAAGAGAGGGCGGCCTGGGTATCAGGCGAGCCTGACCACAGCACTCCTGGTTTAAAACCCTTCAGAGGCCTCCCCTTTCCTGCCAGATGTAATTCAAATCATTTGGCATCCCATATAAGGCCCTTTGCAATCTGGTTTCAGCCCCTAGCTTGGAGCCCCAGGCTCTCTCACTCAGCTCTCCAGCAGCGGAACTCCAGAGAGAAGCTGCCCCTGCCTGTTCACCACATGAAACTCCCTCCTCCACCTCCACCCTTTCCTTTGCTAAACTATCGCTCAGCCATCATCTTTCAAGACCCAGCTCAGCCAGTGTCTCCCAACTCCACTCTGATGTTCATGGCATTGCTGGTGTCCTGTCCTACTGCTTTCTCTCGCCCTGACCACTATCAGCGTCACCTCTGTACAGGTGAGCTGCTCCCATGGGACTCCATGCATATCCAGTACAGAGCCCCAAACTCACGAATACTCAACCAACTCCCGGGAGTGAGTAAAGAAGTGAATTGGTCTGTATGATGGTCAGATGGCACTAGGTCAGATCCTTCCGGGCTGGGGACTACTCAGGCATGCTCTGTAACTTTTCTGAGCTCATCCTAAGGTAGATGAAAGGACCCAGGAATGCCCCCAGGCAGAGTTGACAGTATGGGCTACAGAGATGCATGGAAAAATCTTTGCAGAGTGGCTAGCACGTGGTGAGTGCTCCACAAGTGATCACTGTGGCTGCTGTTTTTGATTTCTAATTTTATTTTCACTGACGTCCTTCTACTCATGTTTTCTGATGTTCTGTCCCTCTCACTGTCTGCCCAGTTTGGTGCTGTGCTCCTAGAACTGACCACTGAAGGTCTGCTGTTGGATTGATCCACACTGTATGGCTTCTGAAGGCTTGTTTCCAGTCTAAGAATTCTGAGCTGAGGGATGTTCTTTCTCCTTGACAGCCTCCCCTGAGCCCAGAAGAGGAGAGCTATACTAAGTACGTTCCTCCGCCTGTCTTCCCAAGCTGCACAGATGCTCTGTTTGCAGTTCTGTGAATTGAACTGAGTTGGGACCTGGGGGTAGGGAGTGGGGGGCTTCCCAGGTGGCACAGCAGTAAAGTAAAATTGGCATTCTGGCCTGTCAATGCAGGAGACACAGGAGACATGGGTTCAATCTGTGGGTTGGGAAGATCCCCTGGAGTAGGAAATGGCAACCCACTCCAGTATTCTTACCTGGAAAATTCCACAGACAGAGGAGCCTGGTGGGCTGCAGTCCTTGGGTAGCAAAGAGTCAGATAAAACTGAGTGACTGAGAACGGGACATGTTGGGAGGAGAATAGCTGGGCCTTTCTGCTCCAAAAGGCAGAGTCATTGCAGCCAGTCCCTCAGCAGCTGCAAGCACCCCCTGCCACAGATGCTGCCCAAGTGGCTGGGGTTCCCATAGCAACTTCTATGGGGATCAGCTGTCCCTACTTTGCCACAGATCTTCCTGGACTTGTGTGAGAGGTTAGGAAGAGAATGTGGAATACCCAATACACACACACACACACACACACTCCTTTTCTCTTTAGCTTTTAGCCTTGGTTGTTAGAAAGAGACCTGAGTGCCTGTGTGGGTGCTGAGTCATGTCCACCTCTTTGCAGCTCCATGGACTGTAGCCCACCAGGCTCTTCCGTCCATGGGATTTCCTAGGCAAGAACACTGGAGTGAGTTGCCATTCCCTCCTCTAGGAGATCTTCCAGACTTAGGGATCAAACCTGTGTCTCCTGCACTGGCAGGCAGATTTTTTACCATTGTGCCACCTGGGAAGCCCCAGAAAGAGCCCTGCTGCTGCTGCTGCTGCTAAGTCGCTTCAGTCGTGTCCGACTCTGTGCGACCCCATAGACGGCAGCCCACCAGGCTCCCCCGTCCCTGGGATTCTTCAGGCAAGAATACTGGAGTGAGTTGCCATTTCCTTCTCCAATGCATGAAAGTAAAAAGTGAAAGTGAAGTCACTCAGTCCTGTCCGACTCCTAGCGACCCCATGGACTGCAGCCTACCAGGCTCCTCCATCCACGGGCCCTAGTAACCTTCTAATGTTCTAAATAATTTCCTTATTAGGTATTTTTTTACAAGATTTTTTGGATATGGACCATTTTAAGAGTCTATTGAGTTTGTTACAACATTGCTTCTATTTCATGTTTAGGGGTTTTAGGCAAGAGGCATGTAGGGTCTTAGTTCTGCAACCAGGGATTGAACGGGCACCTCTTGCACTGGAAGGCGAAGTCTTAACCACTGCACCACGTTACTCTGTTTATTGTCTATCGCCTGCCTCTCCTGTCCCCTCTGGAATATAAGATCCAGGAAGACAGATATTTTCTCCTATTTGTTCAACTGTGTTCCCAGGGCCTGAAAGAGTGCCTGGCACCTAGTAGGAGCTCAATAAATGCTGAGTGACTACAGAAGTACTAACCACTCCAATAGATACTTGGGGTGTGGAAGTGAACTGAAAGCAGGATCCAGACCTCACAAAGCTTTGGATTCGTAACACAGAAACAACACAAGTAAATAGCAAAAGAATAAAACTAAGATAATAAAAAATTGTAATACGTACTTTGAAGTAAACAAATATGTTTAAAAAAATGGGTCTTAGTTCTGCAACCAGGGATTGAACGGGCACCTCTTGCACTGGAAGGCGAAGTCTTAACTGCTGCACCACGTTACTCTGTTTATTGTCTATCGCCTGCCTCTCCTGTCCCCTCTGGAATATAAGATCCAGGAAGACAGATATTTTCTCCTATTTGTTCAACTGTGTTCCCAGGGCCTGAAAGAGTGCCTGGCACCTAGTAGGAGCTCAATAAATGCTGAGTGACTACAGAAGTACTAACCACTCCAATAGATACTTGGGGTGTGGAAGTGAACTGAAAGCAGGATCCAGACCTCACAAAGCTTTGGATTCGTAACACAGAAACAACACAAGTAAATAGCAAAAGAATAAAACTAAGATAATAAAAAATTGTAATACGTACTTTGAAGTAAACAAATATGTTTAAAAAAAAAGAGAAAATGAAAATTACTTAAGATGTGTCCTTCCATGGAAGGACATGGAAAATTACTTAAGATATGGCCTCTCTCAAGCAACATTTAAACAGAGGCCTGAAGGGTGAGAAGAAGCTGATGGTGAAAAGTGTGAAGGCAAAGGCTTCCAAGTCTAGGAAAGGCCCTGAGGCTGAAAGGCACTTGGTATTTTTGCGGAGCTGGGATGGTAAGACCAGTGTGGGTGGGCCTTAGCAAGTGGAGTTAGCAAGGGCTAGTGGGGTGATGCAGCTAGGCACCACAGCCCTGGGCTTTGTAGGACATGACTTGTGGTTTAGAGTGCATTCTGGGTAATCAGTACTTGAACCCATTTTTAATTCAAATGGATCCCCCTGACAGTAAGTCAGGGGACCAGTCACTAGGCAACGTGGTGGTCCAGACTGGGGTTGGCTGAGGACAGAAGATGGTGGGACACCTTTAAACCACCTCTCAGTTAAATCAGGTGCTACAGTCAGGCTAGATGTCACCCTCTGGAGCCCATGAAGGTCCCCCCACCCACAGTTCACTCCCAGTCTCTAGGTGATGAATGGTCCCACTGACGATCTGGCTGGGCTCTGTGCCTAAGTGACGGGTGATGGATGGGATTGGAACTGAATGCTCTAAGCCACGTGGCCAGCACACTGCTCCGAGGAGGACTTTGGAGCCGGAGTTAATTTAAAGAAAGGAGTGGAGAGCTCAATAACGCTTCCTCCACTGCTCAATTAGTGGAAAGGGCTACAGGGAGCTGGAGTTTTCAAGAGCCCCTTAATCATCTTCTGTCTGCCTGGCAGTGTGCAGGAGTGTGGCAGAGATAATTGCACCTACCCATTAACAGATGCAATTAAGGCTCCAGGGCCTCTAGCACCCCCTTCTCCAATTAAACAGCAGGTGAGGGGTCCATGGGGGTGGCTTTTGAGATGAATCACTTGGAGATGAAAACTTGGAGACTGGAAGTCTGGATGGAGAGGTGATTAGAGTCCATCAGATCATGATGGGGAAGGTGAGACCCTGGTCCAATCCCAGCCTGCTCCCGCTTGAGGCCCTCCCAGCCATAAACTTGAGGATGAATTAGAGTTCTGCTTCATTCAGAGGGGAGTCAATGTTTGGAACCCACTGACCACCACCTCCAGCCAGCTGCTGCTTCTTTGCCAAAGACACACCCACAGAGGGTTTAGATTCTGGTGAATTCCTGGATAATTAATTTTGTGAGAACTGCAGCTGTCTGGTGTGTTGGTGGTGGGGGAGCTGGGTGGAGAGGAGTGGAGTGCTAGAAAGACATGCTGCTGTCCTGTAGGGGGTGGGGCGAGGTGGGGAAGGCAACACCCTTTCCTGGACATCTCCAATATGCCAGGCGTTGTGCTCCTTCTTGTCTTATAGACCATGTCCTTCAATTTGATCCCACAGCCTTGGAGGAAGGCCATGCTCTCTCTCTACAGGAGATGGAACAAAGCTTGGGGAGTTCAAGTGCTTTATCTAAGATCACAGAACTCGTAGGTGGTGGAACCAAGATTAAACTCTGTTCTGTCTAACATCCAAGTTCTTGCTCTCTCCACTATGCCAGGCCCCTTTGAAATCTCAGCGGCCAAGACCATTCCCCTGTGTCCCTTCATGCTCCGCAGGGTGGACTCAGAGGGACATTTCAGATGTTATTTCCAACTCTCTTCCCCCACCCCCTTCCCCTTGGCAAACGCTAAGACTCTGTGGTCCCTGGGGGGGGCTGAGGTAGGACTGACAGGTGGTGAGTCCTGCCGTGCTGGCCATCAAGCTCATCTCAAGCTGAAAGAAAAAAGAAACTCCCCTCCCCCAAACTGCCTCTTCCTGTTCTCTTTATGCATCTCACCAATTACAACTGCTCTGAATCATCACACTTGTGCTGATCCTCATTTGCATTCAACATCTCCACTGGAGCTCCAGGGCAGGGTGGAATTGAGAAGTTCGACTTTTGAGTTTGCACTGAGGAAGCTCTGCTCTGCTTGACCCTCTGAGTTTGCACTGAGGAAGCTCTGCTCCGCTTGACCCTTGTAGCGCAAGGGTCCCCCCTCCAGGGGCCCAGATGAAGGCCAGGAGGGGACAGCCAGCATCTGTCCAGGGACCCTGTGGCCCCAGATGAATGCTGCTGTAGCTCTGTTACTGCCCCGGGAGCTCAGGGCGTGAATGATATGTTTCCTAATCCCCAATTCCTCTGTCTTATTTTCCCGGGAAATTTGGATTTTCTCTGTGGCTTCAGTGAGGAGCTATTTCTAGAGAGGCACCAGAATCACTGGGGTGAAATCATCATTAGATTGTGTCAACAGGGGACTGCTTGCCAGTAATCCTGAGGCAGGAGACAGATGGGCCCCCGGAGCAAACAGTTGGCACTGGTTCTCTGTGGACCGATACTCGGAGACTAAAATAGCAGGACAATTGAGGGAGGAGGCGGGGCCCTGCCCAGACAGACGGTAAGCAACCACATATGCCTCGACTACACATGCACAGAAAGGCTTCTCGGAGGTCAAAAAGGGAGGGGGCGCCACCCCATAGTAAGTGGTGCTAGCTACTTACAGGCCTCTTGAGTGGAATCCATCTTGGAAAGAAATGCGTGTGCACACATGGGAGGGTCCTGAGATAAACCAAACAGGGACTCTGAACCAGGCCAAGCAAAATGATTGGCGAAAGGAAGTCTCGAAGAATCATGTAAGTTTAAATTACCCGCATAAGTGATTTAAAGTGCACAGGGGTCCAACTCTGAGTCCATTTGTGTGTTTATCCATATGAACTATATTCCTTTCCTCCTAATAAACACTTTCCTTGTTTCACTACCTTTCGTCTTTGTGGGAATTCTTTTCCACAAAGCTGAAGAGCCAGGTCTTCGTCACCGACCACTAGTCTAGTGGTTATGATTTGGTGCTTACACCGCCGGGACCCGACCTCAGTCTCTGGCAGGGAACCAAAGCCCCACTTCAAACTGCTGCAGGCTGAGGCCACCCGAGATCAACCCTTCTTCTGAGGCCTTCCTGGGTAACACCAAGACACCTGCTGCTTTTCTGGGGCCTAGTGTCTTCTTGAGCTTAGGAGTCTCCCAGATCTGCTTCATTTACTCCAGACTCCCTGGAAGCTCTAATCAGGCAGGGAGAAAAAGGGGGAGGGGCACCCAGCTGCAGCCTGACCCAGGTGAGAAGCCTGGTGCTGTCGTCAGCAGCCACCGTGCGTGCGCTGCCAGCGGGAGGTTTCTCTGCAGGCCCCGTCACCCCTGGGACATTGCTGCACATTTAGGGTGGCAACCAATCCTCTCTCCTCCCCTCCTTTTCTTTCCAAACATTTACCAAAGGTCCACCACAAGTCTGGCTGAGTTCTCAGAGCTGAGGACCACATGATAAACAAGCCAGTTCCTTGTCCAGCTGGAGAGACACTCAGGTAAGCAACACACAGTAAGAAGTAGAGTGTAAGAGTTTATTTCAGGAGAATGGGGAGCAAAGGCCTCCCTCTGGGAGCAGAGGCAGGGATAATGATCTGGCTGAGGGAGACTGGCCTTTGCATTCAGTCCTGAAGGCTGACTAGGGGAGGGAGGCACAGATTTTCCAGGAGGAAGGAAAGCCTGAGCCAAGGTGAGAAAGACACAAGGGATGTGGCCTGTCGCTGCCACCTGCATGCTGCTGCTTCCACAGCCCCAGAATCAGGGTTTCATAGTGCCAGCCCCAGAGTGGAGGATGGCCAGGCCTCGCAGATGGCAGCCCGAGAGCCAGGTTGGGGCTCGATGGGCCGAGGGGCACTGAGGCCCCTCCCCCTCTCCTCTCTATATTTTGGAGTTGGGGTGGAGAGGCCACAGACACCTGCTTTGGGGTCAGACTCCAGATTCAGGGAGAACCCTCAATCCACACAACTTGGGTAGGAACAGTCTGGCCGAGATGTCTCTAAGCCAGAGTGAGCACACACAGGTGTGCATGCGTGCATGGGAACACACACACGTGGTGCTGCGAGGGCCTGGACCCTTTCACTGCTCACCCTCCTCCTCTTCCGTGAGCAGATTGCCCTTCACACCACGCTGAGCATCACCAATTGACTGATGCCAAACAGATGGTGGGAAAGTGTGCTTATTCCAAGGGGGATGGGCGGCAAGGTCATTGCTGACCTTGAGTGAGGGTTGGGCTGCAGGGCAGTGGAAGGACAGCGAATGGCGTCCCTGTCATCCTGGTGGCTCAGCCCAGGCCCTCCTGTCCGGCCACCTGTGTTCAGCTGGGAAGCTGAATCCACAAGGTTAAGTCTCCCCACATCCAGCCTCACAGTTTCCTTCTCTTTCCTCTTTTCTTTCTTAAATTTAAACCTCTGCTTGCTTGCTTCTCCCCTTTTCTCTATCCTTTGTGGGTGGTGGGGGGGGGTGGGGAATGGGGCGTGAGAAAGTAAAACCGTGGCAGCCCTGACTTTCAGAAGCTGGCCTGATGCTCACAGCAGAGTTGGGTTATAGGCCCGTTAGGTATGAACGATTTCAGAGAATATCAGCCTCAAAGTTTACTCTGAGATCAAGATAAAATGAGATGAAGCAAGGCCACTTCGTAATTTTGTCTAAGACTTGAGACTTCCCTGGTGGTTCAGTGGTCAACTTTCACCGCAGGGGGCACAGGTTCTAATCCCAGGTTGGGGCACTAAGGTCCCATATATGCTGCACAATGTGACCAAAAAAAAACCCAAAGATACAGAGAACAAACTTATGGTTGCCAGGGAGAGAGAATGGAGGTAAGGGGTAGCTAGGGAGTTTGGGATCAACATGTACGTTCTGCATATTTAAAGTGGATAAACAACAAGGAATAGCACAGGGAACTCTGCTCAGTGTTGTGTGGCAGCCTGGATAGGAGGGGCGTCTGGAGGAGAATGGATATATGTATATGCATGACCGAGTCCCTTTGCTGTTCACCTGAAACTGTCACAACATTGTTAATCAGCTATACTCTAATATACAGTTAAAAGTAAAAACAAAAATTGTCTAAGACAAAAACAAAGTCATTCTGTGCTGTGCTGGGCTTAGTTGCTCAGTCGTATTCGACTCTTCACAACCCCATGGACTGTAGCCTGACAGGCTTCTCTGTCCGTGGGGATTCTCCAGGCAAGAATACTGGAGTGGTTTGCCATGCCAGTATTGAATGGGGCTCATCCTAGGAATTGAACTGGGGTCTCCTGCATTGCTGGTGGGTTCTTTACCAGCTGATCTACAGGGGAAGGCCTGCCACCCAACAGTACCCCCCACTCCTGGCCAAGGTGGGTGACTGCTACTTCTTTACCAATGTCAGTTTTCTTCATTCTAGTCTCCCCTCCCCATAGATGAGAGTCACTGAAATAGTCATGGAAGAGCCCTGCTTTCTGAAGCCACTGATCTGGAGCAAGGCTCATTTCCTGAGACCCTCTACTAAATCACCCCTAAGTCACAGCAGTGCTGTGATGGGTTCTTTCTAAGACCATCCAGTGGGGATACCGCCCCAGGATTCCCCACGGGGATACTCTCCCTATCATGAGGAACAGACTCAGCTGGGTTAATTATAGATGTCTTCCTGGTGGTCTTTGGCTGCAGGGCATCAACAGAATTGGAAGTTCCAGCTGAGATTCAGTTGAGAATCACCACCTTAGATCAGGACCCTCCCTCAGTGCCGTAACGGGACACACAACTTTCATAGGATGAGCCCCAGGTCCTGGTATTTTTAACTCCCACCCCCAGGTGATTATTCTGGGTGTCCTGGATTTTGAACGCTTCAACGGGCCGTAGTGAAGCAGTGTCTGTGAAGCCTTGCACTCGGGCCCTGCACTGGGTCTTGGCTCCTGTGTTTGCTTCTGTGCCTTATTCATTTTGCTGTCCCTCTTAATAAACGGCTGTCGAAGGAACACCGATGCTGCTGATGGGAGGCTGCAGATCACATCAAATGCAACACATCTCAGAGCATGCCACCATTTTTCTCCCCAAACCATCCTTCCCTCCATCTCAGTGTTCTCTCAGTCACTAAGGTTACAGCCCAGAGTCGCAGGCTCTCACTCATCCCATGGCCCTGCCCCCTCGTCTTGCAGAATCTTGTGACCCTCCTTCCTTTCTGATTCTCATACCAGGGGTGGTTTGGGACTCGCAGCCTTCCCTATTCAGTCCATAATCTCCAAGTGAGCTCTTTCTAGAACTTGGCCAACCATGACACACCCCCAGCTCAAACAGCCTCCATGGACCCTCAAGCATGCATGCATGCTCAGCACTTCAGTTGTGTCCAGCTCTTTTCGATCCTCTGGACTGTAGCCTGCCAGGCTCCTCTGTCCATGGGATTCTCCAGACAAGAATACTGGAGTGGGTTGCCATGCCATCCTCCAGGGAATCTTCCCAACCCAGGGACTGAACCTGTGCCTCTTGCATCTCCTGCATTGCAGGTAGATTCTTTACTCACTGAGCCACCTGGGAAGCCTCCATGGATCCTTATCACCTCCTAGTAAGGTTCAAACCCTTATCTTGACTTTCAAGGCTTTCCATAATTTAGTCCCACCTCACACACAAATCATACTTCAATGAAGTGTTCTCCTTAGCTCCAAAAACATCCTTCATGTTTTCAAGTCATATTTTGCTTATGTTGATCCAGCTGCCTGGCATGCCCTTCCCACCACTTTTTCTAACTAAATCCTACTTATCATTCAAATTCCAGCTTAAATGCTACTTTTTCCATCTCTGATCACCTCAACCAAATGAGGCTACTGACGCTTTGTCATCTCTTAAAACCATCCTCTTCATTAGTGACTTTTTATCATACACTGAACTGAATTGTGCCTCAATTTCTTCATGTACACAATGGGGATAATCTCTAGAATTATGATGAGGGTGAAATGAGATAAGCACACAAGTAGAATGCCTCACACAGAACCTGACAGAAACAATAGTTAGTATCACTGTAATAATAACTGTTTTTGTTGTTGAACGAGGTTGAGCTCTCCTGGAGCAGTTGTCTTAGTTTCAGTGGGCACACGGTTCACCTGGGCATCTTGTTAAAATCCAGGTATGGCTTGGGAGGTCTGGAGTGCACCTGAGAGCCTATATTTCTTTCCTTTTTCTTTTTGGCTGTGCCACGACGTGGCATACGGATCTCAGTTCCCCAGCCAGGGGTTGAACACATGCCCCCTTCAGTGGAAGCATAAATTCCTAACCACTGGGCAGCCAGAATTCCTAGAGCTTGCATTTCTAACAAGCTCCCAGATGGCACAAAAGCTGCTTGTACAAGGACCACTCTTGAAACAGCAAAGTCCGAGAGGGCAGGGTTTGTGTCTTGGGTAACAATATCTTTCTTGCAGAATCTGGCATGGATTCCTGCACAGAATAGAGGCCTCATCGTTTTTTTAAAATGAATGCATCCTCTTGGTGGTGGTAGGAATGAGACTTCAGAGACGGCCCTCCTTACTCAGAAGCTTGCACACACACCCACTCCACCCCAGTGACTCTAACCTTGCGTGGGACTGAGATTTCCCAGGGGCCCAGCTGCTGTGTTTCAGAAATCAGTGCTCTGAGATGGAACGGCTGTGCGCTACCCTTATAGCCCTGATTAATTCCCTCCCTTTGTTTGCCTCATTATCGTGATTAGGTTCTGCCTGTAGCATAGCAACGGCTAATTGTAGGCTGGTTGCAGAGTGCATAATTCCCGCTATTAAAATTTTATCGAGGCTTAATTGTGCTCCTTTTTTGCAGCAGCGAAGCTTCAAAGTTTCAGAAAAGAAGGGATGTGGTTAGT
Source organism: Aepyceros melampus (assembly GCA_006408695.1). Classification (NCBI taxonomy): domain Eukaryota; kingdom Metazoa; phylum Chordata; class Mammalia; order Artiodactyla; family Bovidae; genus Aepyceros; species Aepyceros melampus. Next base: position 1,078,154 of record SJXQ01000198.1, read on the forward strand.
GGGAGCTGATGATTTTTTAATCTTAGCAAGCTCTGGAAAGCCTGGCTCTGCAACAGCATTGACCTTGAGATGATTTCCCGTGGCCAGAAAGAAGCCCATCATTTATTATTAACCCTCCAGAAGGTCTGCACACAATCCCCTGTGGCCAGGCAGAAAGAATATTGTGGGTCAAATGCCATTACAGAAAGCCCCAGAGAGAAAAGACCAAACTATTTGGCCATGTGGGCATTTGGGCTGGAGAGCAGGAGTTTGTACACGGCCGTGGTGTGACACATTACTCCGCACACAATGCCACATGGCCACTCAGCGGCCTTCCAAAATCAGCAGCAGAATCGAGAGACTTTGAAAACAGTTTTCCAGGAATTCAAGTGCCAAAGCGCCCCAGCTGTGTGTAATGGGAGGTGAAAAGAGGTGACCCCATTAGCAGGTACTTTCTACAAAGGGTTTTCAAGGCCACGTGATCACCAGCATCAGCAGGAGCTCATTAGAGCGGCACACTTCTGGGCTCCAGCTCAGCTTACAGATCAGGAATGAGGAGGTGGGCTGGGACTCACTCCTCAGGTAGTGCCCATGCTGAGCCACTTTGGGAATCACTTACCTGCAGCTGCTGCTGCTGCTGCTGCTGCTGCTGCTGCTGCTGCTGCTAAGTCGCTTCAGTCGTGTCCGACTCTGTGCGACTCCATAGGCGGCAGCCCACCAGGCTCCCCCGTCCCTGGGATTCTCCAGGCAAGAACACTGGAGTGGGTTGCCATTGCTTTCTCCAATGCATGAAAGTGAAAAGTGAAAGGGAAGTTGCTCAGTCATGTCAGACTCTTTGCGACCCCATAGACTGCAGCCTACCAGGCTCCTCCGTCCATGGGATTTTCCAAGCAAGAGTACTGGAGTGGGTTGCTATTGCCTTCTCCGACCTGCAGTTGCAAGGGACTGGAAAATGTCTAAAAGCCAGTAAAACAACTGACATTTGTGCATTAGGGTGAGGGGTTCAGTGTGATCAGTCACTCAGTGGTGTTCCACTCTGTGACCCCATGGACTGCAGCCCAGGATGTCCATGGGATTTTCCAGGCAAGAACACTGGAGTAGGTTGCCGTTCCCTCCTCCAGGGGATCTCTTTTTTTGCAGAGGTTTGGGGGGAGTGTCCACTTACTCTACTTAGCTCAGATTGGAACCATAAAGCCTGATGGTGCCAGATAATTTAAGTCAGTGGTTCTCCAACCACAGAGTACATCAGAACTACCAGGAAGTCTTCTTAAAACACAGATTGCTGTGCCCTACATCCTGAAGTGTCTGATCCATTAGGTCAAAAGCGAGGCTGAGCCTTTGCATATTTAACAAGCTTACAGAGATATGCTGCTGCTACTGCTGTAAGGACCATACTTTGAGGACTACTAGGCAATGGCACCCCACTCCAGTACTCTTGCCTGGAAAATCCCATGGACATCCTGGGCTGCAGTCCATGGGCTCGCTGAGGGTTGGACACAATTGAACGATTTCACTTTCACTTTTCACTTTCCTGCATTGGAGAAGGAAATGGCATCCCACTCCAGTGTTCTTGGCTGGAGAATCCCAGGGACGGGGGAGCCTGGTGGGCTGCCATCTATGGGGTTGTGCAGAGTTGGACATGACTGAAGCGACTTAGCAGCAGCAGCAGCAGCCCTCAATGATGCTCCAAACTTGGACCAAATATGTGTCTTTGAAAAGGACTGAGTGGTGTTTCTTGATCCTCACATTATAGACTGTTGCTTTCCGTGATGACTCTGTGCTTGTGTCTTAGACACCAACCTGTAACCCAGAAAAAGAGATATTTGTAATCAGGCTTTGGCCTGAGGCATTATGAGTTGAATCCAGGGGTCTTGGACTTAAACATGCTGAATCCAGATGGACCCACTCTCTTTTATCATTATTAAGTCAAGCAAGGCTTTTAAAAGGAGGTGAGATTTGTGCCACTGCTTAAATGAAAGGCAAGGAATTATTAGATGAGCTGATTTCAAGCTGGAAAAGACTTTAGATAGGGTGCAAAAATGGAATGGCGGTGATGAGTGGAAAATAGTACACATTTTATAGAAGGGAGATAAACGGGAGGGGGTGGTAATGGTAAAAAGGGGGAAAGTCAGAGGAGATTTCAAGCAGGGCTTGCAACTCAAAAACCTTCGAGGCCAGACAGATAACAGAAATGAATGAGGTAGACAATTCAAATTAGAACCTGTGATTCCAATTGAAGTAAGAACATGGGGAGGGGGAACCTGGCCTAGCCCTTTTAGGAGGGGAGCCTCAATTCTGCTCTTGCCTGTTGCTGCCAGGGAAGAATGTAGGCCCAGGAATGGTTTGCTGTTTTGAATTTTCAAGAGATGCTGGGAATCTGAATTCTAGTAAGGAATTTGCCAACTTGTAAAAACCGAGCTCCGGGACTTCTCTGGTGGCCCTGTAGTTAAAACTTCACCTTCCAGGGCAGCTGTTGTTGGCTGTGTCCCGAGTTGTAGCCCACATGCCTTGTGGCCCAAAACCAAAACATAAAACACAAACAACATTGTAACAAATTCAGTAAAGACCTCAAAAATGATTCACATAGAAAACTTAAAAATATTAAAAAATAAATACTGAGCCCCAGTCAAAACATGCTTGTGAGCTATTCATTTTATGACACAGGTTTAAAGAGTTCTGTTCCTACTTCCTAGATCCTAATTCATTGGAAGGCTTCTGCAGGTAGTTGGCATGTTTTTTGCTCTTCTACGGTGAGGATTAGCTCTAAAGAGAGAAAAAGGAAAAGAATAAGAAGGGGTAGAAAGATGAAAACAAAGGAAAAGATTGTAAAAAAGAAGGACTCTACTATTAGAAGTGACCTGAGGGTTTATGTAGTCCTAGCCTGTACATAAAGAATATATCACTTCTACAACATCCCTGATGTGGCAGACTGTTAATTTGGGGGCCCTTGTGGAGTTTCCTCCCACAGTGACTCTGGGCTTGGCTGATGGGTCATTAGAAAGCCCAATCCCAGCAAAGTCTTGATAAGTCCTCATGTATTAGAATGCTTATTCTTGGGATCCAGCTGCCATATGGAAAGCCCAGGTCCCCACTTTTCAGCCATCCCTGCCAAGGTGCCAGGCAAGTGAATGAAACCATCTTGAACAGTCTGACAGCAACTGCTTAAGACCTCAAGAGAGACCAACAGAAGACCTCTAGCTTACCATCCAATCAGAGTTGTGAGAAATAATGGTGGTGGTTCTAACCCACTAAGTTTTGGAGTGAAGATCTTCTGTGACTTATGATGGATTGTGCATCCTGACAAACCCATCACAGATAAGAATATCATAAGTTGAAAATGTGTTTTAAATATATCTAACCTACAAACATCATAGCTTAACCTGGCCTACCTTTAAATTGCTCGGAACACTTATATTAGTTGACAGTTGGGCAAAATCATCTAAACCACAGCCTATTTTATCAGGAATGTTAAATATCTGATGTAATGTGTTGAATACTGCCCTGAAAGTGAGAAACACAACGGTCGTGAGGGTGTAGAATGATTGTCAGTGTCTTGGTTGTCTAGCCTGGGGGTCTCAGGACTGACTAGGAGCTGTGGCTCATTGCCACTGCGGAGCTTCACCAGAGAATACCCCTACTATATATCATGAGCGTTGAAAATGAACAGAATTCAAAATTCTAATTAGGCTTACACTGAATGTGCATCACTCTCCCGCTTTGGTAAAGTCGCACCATCATAAGTCAGGAACCATCTGTACTTTGTTATTCACAAAAAGTAATGGAGACACCTAGTGAGCAGTTGGCCTATGAATCAGATATGATTCTTCGGTAGCATAAAAAGTAAATATTTGGTCTTTGTCTCTGGTTCCTAGCATAGAACTCCTAAAACCCTTGGAATCTCTTGAATGATAATGTCTTTTGTATACTAATGAGATGACTGGAGACTCGGGTCTCAGGATGGGGACTGGTCATCAGAAAGACTGAGGCATGATTAGGAGGCTGGAATGTGGAACCTTAACCCATCCAACCTCCAAGGAAGGAAGAGGGGCTGGAGACTGAGTTTCATCACCAGTGGCCGATGGTTTAGTCAGTTTTGTCTCCACACACACCCAACCCTGTGCATCTCTTCCATTTGGCTGTTCCAGAGTTCTATCTTTTATAATAAACCAGAAAACAAGTGTTTTCCTGAGTTCTGTGAGCTGTTAAAGCAAATCCCAAACCTGAGGCGGGGGTCATGAGAACCCCTGAGTTATAGCTGGTTGGTCGGAAGGATAGGTGGCCCAGGCCTCATGACTGGTGCTATCAGGTGGTGCGGCCACGTGGAGCCATGCCCTTAACGTGTGGGGTTTGACGCCAAGTGAATCGCACTTGAATTGTTGGACACCTAGTTGAGGATCTGCAAATTATAGAGATTCTGTTTGGCTGGAAGTAACAGAACATCTGATAAACAGTGACCTAAACAAGTAAGAGATTTATCATGCTCGTGGCAGGAGAAATAAACTTTTAATCATTGGTCAAAATCAGCTGCAGAGACTAAGGAACTTCAACTCATGTGGCACATTGACCTCCCCCCTAAAAATGGGGTTTTGACTAGTAAGGAAGAAAGAGGAATGGATATATATTTCACAGTGTCCCCCACTGCTAGAAAAACAAATGTGTTTCAAACACATTTCATGATTTCCTCCTCTTTATTAAACCAGCCCCACAGCCTGTACACCCAGCCTGTACATCACATCTATCCCATGCTCCAAGGATGAGGTCTCTGTCTCAATTTAATGGCTCAGCATTTTGTATTTGTCTGTCTGTGTTTTTGTTTGGGGAGTGGCAAACAAAAGAGACTGGTTTGTCTTTGCCAGCAATTTATTTAGCACGGGTTCACTGTGGGAATTATAATAATTTCACAAGCCAATAGCATCCAGGATCATGTCTCTTAAGAAGCCAACAAAGAAATAACACATTCCAAACAAATGATAGATTAATCACACTGTTGTTCCAGGCAAGGGGAGATGACAGAAATAAAGTCCAAATACAGTTCGAGGTGTACCTTTCTATGAGCTGTGGTTTCTAGGGAGAGCTGGCTTTGTCAACTGAGAGCTGACATCTAGCTACCAGTGCAAAAATAAAAGTCCTTTGCTGCTCAAGCAGGTTACTAGGAAACAAGACGTCAGTGCGGCTGGGCAGGCTAGGCTGCTCCAAGGGTTATCACTCCAGGGACTGTGGCAGGGCTTGCACTGCTTGCACAAGGAATACCTCCCTGAGGCAGGAACAGGTGTCTCTTCTCTTCCTGAGACTGCCACTCGGCTTAACACCTCTGCCAAGCAAGAGTAGCCTGAGCATGTAGCAGCAAGTGTCTCAAAATCTTTGGAGAGCTAGATCAGCAAAGGGTGGCTTTACCCAGACCTAAACTCTCCACTACAACGCCTGCTATTTATATTCTAAGTATCCCCTTGACATAGCTGCTTCTCCACTTGTTCTTACTGATAGGCTCCCAGCAGGGCCTTCAGCAGCGACTAAGTGCCTCATCTGCTGACAACAGAGGAGATGATGACATCCTGATATGGCTTCCTTACTTCATTCTGATATCAAAACCACTTCACCACTAAAAAAAACACTTTTTAAAAATCTTTGCCATATAAGTGGGTTCAAATAATTCCACTTGTCATAAACAAGTGGCTTGGAAATTGTATCAAACCAATACACAATGGTCTGGTTCCAGGCTGTTTGATTTCAGAAGAAGCTGATTGACCTTGAACTTGATCCAGTTCACTGATAGCATCACTACTGATAAGAGATCCCAGGGCAATCGACTTTAGATTTGAAGCAATGGCAACAAGCAGACATTTTCAAATGGGCATACCGTCTGCCAACGTTAGCTAACTTTTAGGATTTTGGAGCACAAAAAAAGAGACCATAGAAGGAGCTAAAAATAAAGTCTGTAGTTCACAAAGTTAGCCTGTGGCCATTTCATGAGTTAGAAGTGCCTTGGAAGGAGTGGGAGGAAAGCAATAAAAGAAAATGAGATTGAAACTCATTCATTTTCTTTCTTTTCAGCAGCTTCTTCGGAGGGAGGAAATGAAGCTGAATAAGACATGAAAATCACAGAACTTAGATTTGGCAGTGCTCTTAAAATCAATTATCTAAACTTTCACCCGATTGCAAATAATAATAGCTAACATTTATTGAGCATTCTTTGGCATTGCCTTTCTTTGGGATTAGAATGAACACTGACCTTTTCCAGTCCTGTGGCCACTGCTGAGTTTTCCAAATTTGCTGGCGTATTGAGTGCAGCACTTTCACAGCATCATCTATCAGGATTTGAAACAGCTCAACTGGAATTCCATCACCTCCACTAGCTTTGTTCGTAGTGATGCTTTCTAAGGCCCACTTGACTTCATATTCCAGGATGTCTGGCTCTAGGTGAGTGATCACACCATCATGATTATCTTGGTTGTGAAGATCCTTTTTGTACAGTTCTTCTGTGTATTCTTGTCATCTCTTCTTAATATCTTCTGCTTCTGTTAGGTCCAGACCATTTCTGTCCTTTATTGAGCCCATCTTTGCATGAAATATTCCCTTGATATCTCTAATTTTCTTGAAGAGATCTCTAGTCTTTCCTAGTTTGTTGTTTTCCTCTATTTCTTTGCATTGATCACCGAGGAATGCTTTCTTATATCTCCTTGCTATTCTTTGGAACTCTGCATTCAGATGCTTATATCTTTCCTTTTCTCCTTTGCTTTTCACTTCTCTTCTTTTCACAGCTATTTGTAAGGCCTCCCCAGACAGCCATTTTGCTTTTTTTGCATTTCTTTTCCATAGGGATGGTCTTGATCCCTGTCTCCTGTAGAATGTCACGAACCTCATTCCATAGTTCATCAGGCACTCTATCTATCAGCTCTGGTCCCTTAAATCTATTTCTCACTTCCACTGTATAATCACAATGGATGTGATTTAGGTCATATCTGAATGGTCTAGCGGTTTTCCCTACTTTCTTCAATTTAAGTCTGAATTTGGCAATAAGGAGTTCATGATCTGAGCCACAGTCAGCCCCTGGTCTTGTTTTTCCTGACTGTATAGAGTTTCTCCTTCTTTGGCTGCAAACAATATAATCCATCTGATTTCGGTGTTGACCATCTGGTGATGTCCGTGTGTAGAGTCTTCTCTTGTGTTATTGGAAGAGTGTGTTTGTCATGACCAGTGTGTTCTCTTGGCAAAACTCTATTAGCCTTTGCCCTGCTTCATTCCGTATTCCAAGGCCAAATTTGCCTGTTACTCCAGGTGTTTCTTGACTTCCTACTTTTGCATTCCAGTCCCCTATAATGAAAAGGACATCTTTTTTGGGTGTTAGTTCTAAAAGGAGTTGTAGGTCTTCAAAGAACTGTTCAGCTTCTTCAGCATTACTGGTTGGGGCATAGACTTGGATTACTGTGATATTGAATGGTTTGCCTTGCAAATGAACAGAGATCATTCTGTTGTTTTTGAGATTGCATCCAAGTACTGCAAGATGATGCTGTGAAAGTGCTGTACTCAATACGCCAGCAAATTTGGAAAACTCTGCAGTGGCCATAGGACTGGAAAAGGTCAGTTTTCATTCCAATCCCAAAGAAAAACAATGTCAAAGAATATTCAAACTACCGCAAAATTGCACTCATCTCACACGCTAGTAAAGTAGTGCTCAAAATTCTCCAAGCCAGGCTTCAGCAATATGTGAACTGTGAACTTCCAGATGTTCAAGCTGGTTTTAGAAAAGGCAGAGGAACCAGAGATCAAATTGCCAACATCCGCTGGATCATGGAAAAAGCAAGAGAGTTCCAGAAAAACATCTACTTCTGTTTTTTTGACTATGCCAAAGCCTTTGACTGTGTGGATCACAATAAACTGTGGAAAATTCTGAAAGAGATGAGAATACCAGACCACCTGACCTGCCTCTTGAGAAACCTATATGCAGGTCAGGAAGCAATAGTTAGAACTGGACATGGAACAACAGACTGGTTCCAAATAGGAAAAGGAGTACGTCAAGGCTGTATATTGTCACCCTNACTGGTGCAGCCACCTTGGAAAACAATACAGAGGGTCCTCACAAAACAAAAAACAGAATTGCCATATGATCCAGCAATCCCACTCCCCAGAATATATCTGGAAAAAATATATAACTGAAAAAGATTCATGCACCTCTATGTTCATAGCAGCACTATTCATAATAGCCAAGATATGGAAGCAGCTTAAATGTCCATCAGCAGACGGATGGATATAAAATATGCATAAAGGACATATATACATAATGGAATACTATCCAGCCATTAAAATGAGCAAAATAATGCCATTTGCAGCAACATGGATGGACCTAGAGATTATCACATTGGATGAAGTAAGTCAGAAAGAGAAAGACAAATACCATATTCCACATATCACTTACATGTGAGATCTAAAATACCACACAAATGAACATATCTTCAAACAGAAACAGACTCACAGACATAGAGAACAGATTTGTGGCTGCCAGGGGGAGGGGGTGTGGGGGCGATGGACTGAGAACAAGGCCTTACTGTGCAGGACAGAGAACTATATTCAATATCCTATTATTAGTCATAATATTATTTATTATTATTATTTATCCATTGTGCACATAATAACATCCACTAACTCTAAATTCTGAATCCATTGCCTACCCCCCAATCTCCTCCCCTTGGCAGCTACAAGTCTATTCTCTATGTATGGGCTTCCCTGATGGCTCAGATGGTAAAGAATCCACCTGCAATGCAGGAGACCCCAGTTCAATCCCTGGGTTGGGAATATCTGCTGGAGAAGGGATAGGCTACCCACTCCAGTATTCTTGGGCTTCCCTTGTGGCTCAGCTGGTAAAGAATCTGCCTGCAATGCGGGAGACCTGGGTTCCATACCTGGGTTGGAAAGATCCCCTGGAGAAGGGAAGGCTACTCACTCTGGTATTCTTACCTGGAGAATCCCATGGACAGAGGAGCCTGGTGGGCTACTGTCCGTGGGGTCACAAACAGTTGCACACGAGTGAGTGACTTTCACTCACGTCACTTACTCATCCATATGTATAACTGAGTCATTTTGCTGTACGGTAGAAATTAACACAACATTGTAAATCAACTATCCATTATAAAATTTAAAAAAACATTTGCAGCATAAATTAAATAAATGATCTACTCACTCAGAAATTTGGGGGTGGGGGGAGGACTAGAATACTCCAACTATCCTGAATTCCTTATCTCCAGAAAGCCTTCTATTCTCTTGGACTTCCATACCTTGGCACACTTGGTTGCATCTATTTGGAATTCTCTGTCATGTCCTGGCCTCTCTCCCTCCTCCAGGATCCAAATTCTAAACTGCAATCAGCCTCCAGTTTCAGCTAAGCGAGGCTCTCCCTACCATCAGACCTCTGCCCTTGGCCTCTCTCCATCCCCCGGAGCACCCTGTTGTGAAGCATCTTTCTGTTTCTCTGTCTCCCACTGAAGTACCTGCTCAGTGAGCCTCCAGGCTGCTTTTATCTATTGGCCTCAGTGCCTGGCACTGTGGTACATTAATCTATAAATTTTCTGCATAAATGAATGAGTGAACACAGAAACACCTATTAGTTAAGGCATACATAGTTAAAAATTAACTTAAGAACCCTGGGTCCCTAAGTATAGAGGTTATTGGGCAGTTTTCTTTTTGCAAGTGTTGCCTTTCCCATTTTGATTTCAAGTGGATTTTAAATAAATATATGGATCAAATTACTGGGATAATAAAAATAACCAGCACATTATAGTGCCTGCCACATGCCAAACTCATCTTTAAGCACCTTGCATACAGAATACTTCCTGCTCCAGACTTTATGTTTGACTTACTTTAGTCTGGATATCCCACACCTTCTGATGAGAGAAACCGTGATTATTTATTGTTGCTTAAATATATTAATACATCTAATCAATTTTGTACAAAAATCAAAACCATCATGTGAGTTGGAGAAGAGAGGTTTTTTTGCTCAATTTAGAGCTTGTACAAAGATATGATTTTTCTATGAAACAACGTCAAAAGATATAAGAGGGCTTCCCTGATGGTTCAGTGGTAAAGAATCTGCCTGCCAATGCAGGAGACATGGGTTCAATCCCTGACTTGGGAAGACCCCACATGCTAGGGAGCAACTAAGCCCAAGTGCCACAACTACCGAGCCTGTATCCTGAGCCCATGTGCTGCAGCTGTTAAAGCCAGTGCACGCTGGGGCCCCTGCTCCACAACAGGAGAAGCCCCACAATGAGAAGCCTGCAGGTCGCAATTAGCGAGTAGCCCCTACTTGCTGCAACTAGAGAAAAGTCCTTGCAGCAACAAAGATCTAACACAGCCAAAAATAAACACTAAATAAAATTAGTTTTTAAAAAGATCTGGGAAACAAAAAACTGTGAGTCTTGAAAAAAGATATTTTCTGTTGAAATTGCTCCTATAAAAGCTTCTTTTCAATCTTATTTTCTATCAACTGGGGCTACAGAGCGGGGAGCAGGATAGCTCATCCAAAACTATGTGAACTAGAGGCAATCGTTTTCATTTTCTAAATGTTTTTCCATGTTGAGAGAAATGAAAACTTCCTTATTATGAAAGCCATCCTCTTGGATTCTTCTTCTTTTCAGGTTGGGGAGCATCATTAAGTGATGTGGAGCTCACAGGGCTAAGTTTTTATTGTGAGCTGAATGGTTTACAGAGTGAGGATTAGGCTCAAATTGATTTTTTTTTTTGCTTCTCCAATCCTCAAGTTGGGAGAGAAGCCTTTTGGCAATATGATATGAAAAGTGGTGCCTTCTGCCAGGGCTGCGTTAATCTGATGTTGAGGGTGAAGATGGTGAGAATGGTGAGGATGATGGTGAGGATAGCCATGATCATGGTGAGGATGGTGCAGACGCTGGCGGTAAAGAAGGAGAGGAAGAAGGAGAAAGGGAAAGAAGAGAAGGACGAAGAGCAGGAGAGCCACCCATCCAGCTGTTGTTCATCTCCTTATGCTGCATTTATTGCTGAGCCTGATGGCAACACTGATTATTTATTTTTCTTAATATTAGCAATATTGTGAAACTACAGAAGATTCTGGAAGAATTTCTACTTGGCCTTTTCTGATAAGTCAGGAATGTTCACCTGGGTAACGCTCTGTCATTTTGTCTTGTCTGTTTTCTGGGCCCTGGGCACTTGGCAGGCAAGACGAGAGTTGGGAACTGTGGTTTTGTAATGACTCCGGAGGGCGGGTTCTGTCCAGGCTTTCTCTGCCCCTTTTCACCGAGGAACTTGGATTGATGTGTTTAGTTGTTTATCCAAAAACGAATAAACAAAACCTAGTGACCACATTGCCTCTTCTTTCTTTATCGCTTACTATTTCGAAGCAATCAACATTTTAAGTTACCATCAATTCACCTTCTATATTTTGCCTTCTTAAAGAAAAAAAAGCTAAAGCCCACTAACTAGTTTAAAAGAGATGATACAAACAAAGCAGGCTTTTTCCTCCCCATGAACTGTGTATATAATTACTTGAATCACGTTGAATTTCACCCATATGCTGGGGAAGGAAGAAAAAAAAAAACCAGCAAAAATAACTACTGTGAATTCAAACTGCAAGTGAATGGAACCAGCCTCATTCATAAATGTCATATGAAGCTTTGGTTAAAAAGGCAAGTCTGTCATTCCAGGGACAGCAGCTGTTGTTATGTTGAACAAAATGGATACAAATGGGTATTATTTTAAAGTGAAATGCTTAATTTCAGGCCTAACAAGCACAGTGTCCTCTGTGTAGCCGTGTGTCACACGAGCCGGGGTCTCCGGTAGAGGGCTTGATTGCACAGGACATCAACCTCGCAGGCTGCGGCCGCCGGACCAGCAGACACACTGGCGATGTCTGAGTTACTATGGCAATTGCAAAATGGGGAGGCCTTTTCTTCTTTTCCTCATCTCTGCGTGCAGCCACAGCCTGCTCCTGAATAGGCCACATCTGCAAAAAGTTTTAACACGGTACTCAGATAAAGAAAGGATCCCAAAAATGAGCACTGACCCGTCTCAAAAAATGTTGCAAATTTTACACACAAGAATTGGGGAGCCAGGCCACTTTGCACAGGTTATGTCATAATGCAAACACAAAGGGATAAAAGCACATGAAGGCTTTGGCTGTCAGATACTGAGAGGAGGGAACAGCAGAAGCAAATGACAGCTTAGATGCAGACGTAAGGAGAAAAGTCAAAGATGGGTGACAGAAAGTTACTGGTCAATGAATAAGGGAGAAATTTCAAACACACACACACACAAAACAGACAAAAGGGTAAAATACAATAAAATCTATCTATAGAGATTTACTGAGAAAACCCCCCAAAGCATATTCAGCGAATCTTAGAACTATGAAACCCTGTGAAACCAACACATGGCTCTTCAGCGGGGTCTTTGTAGACATCCCACCGCTGTTTCCATGCAACCCATCGCCAGACGAGGGTGTTTTCAGACAACGACAGAGCCCCCGGGGGAACTGGTGGTTTAGACACAGCTTGGAAAAAAGGAGGTTTGCTGATAAACACTACAAAAAAGTAGGTATATACGATCTTTGGAAGCAAGCCTTTCTTGGAATGGAGGGATCAGCTTATACTAATTCCTGAGTTGTTTTAGGTGGAAAAGACCCACACCCCACCAACCTCCACCTCCCTACACACTTCAAAATTTGACATTCAGGTTTTACTTGACTCTCCTCATCTCTCCCCGGTTTCACAGTGATGAGCAGTTTTCCAGAATGGACCTTCCTGCCCATACCCTTGGCATGAGAGGTACCATCTTTAGGCTTCAGAAGAACACAGCTCATCCCTCATGTCTCCCCCTCCCCCGCTCCAACCCCACCCCATCAGTAAGGGTCAGGGATGAACCGTTCACTCTCAAAAAATCCAAGTTCCTAGAAGAAGCAAAAATACTGAAATTAATCTTCACTTCTTTTAACTTAAAGAGCTATTCAGGGCGTGAAAGCAGTTGGAAAAGACTTGGGTGGGTAGCGGACTGAAAAGTTGCCATTTGCAAGGGTTGAGACTCCAAGGGAAGAATACTCTTAAATAGCATGAACTCCCCACAAAAAGTCCACAGTGCTGAAAGGCGTCCGGAGTCCAGTAAAACTGACACAACATTTCACATTCATTGACTCTTGTTCTTTTGGGGGAGTCTTCGTATGAAGAGAGAGAGACAATGGCAGACAATAGTGTTACCTTATCAAAGTTCAGTCATGCAGCTATTTCAAATACTTTTAACTGCTTGTCAATAGGTCTTGCAAGTCTCTGAGATTCTAAACGTTCTGTCACATTTGTGTACTAACCACTTAAAGTTCTGCTAAAGCTTTGTGACCTGGACTGCCTCCTCTTTATGTGGGTCAAAATGCAAGGCAAAGCCATTGTGTCAAACGGCCTTCATTAAATTCATTGATTGACCTGTATTTTAAAGACCAAAAGTCAAATGGAATGGGAAGTTAAAGTTCCCATACAAAAATCTTCTCCTGGGCACTTTCCAGCTTCCTTGAACTCTCTGGTGTGGAGGCAAAGGATATTTGCGAGGCTGTTTGAAGTCTAGCTTGCAGCTACACAAATTTTTTTGAGAAAAGCTGGAGTTTGTGTTGCATTTTATGCAAGAACAAAACAAATGCTAAGGTTGAAGGAAGCTATTGTCTTGAACTTGATTTTCTTCCCAAAGAGGTATTGATAGTTTGTCTGCCTTATACAGCATCCTTGCGAGGGTCTTGCTCTGCACAGAGGTTGTTCCTGCTCAGAACTCTCTGAGTGAATTGTCATTCTTTTCATCAATATGCACTTCTTGGAATTAAAATGAGCTTAAATTTTCTTTTGGACGTTTGGAGGCACGTCAGCATTCAAAGCCCTATCTTTTTCTTGTGTGTGTTTTTATGGCTAATATGGCCACAAACAGTGCTCAATTGAAAACAAGGGGTGGGGTCCTGGTGGAGGGAGTGGGAGACAAGGGAAGAGAAATTTTCAATTAAAAAAAACAGAAAAGGGCCCTTCATCTATGAGTCTATATTAGTCCGCTATTTCTCCTCTCTCTCTCATTTTTAGCCTTCATCACTCTCCTTTACTTTCCAATTTGAAAGAATAGAAAAACTGGACTTCTCTGGTGGTCCAGTGGCTAAGAATCTGCATGTCAATGCAGGGGACACAGGTTCAATCCCTTCTCTGGGAAGATCCTACATCTGCGGGGCAGCTAGGCCACTGCGCCACAACTACTGAGCCCACGCTCTAGGGACCATGAGCCTCAATCGCTGAGCCCATGAGCTGCAATCACAGAAGCTCACACATCCTAGAAGCCATGCCCCGAAACAGGAGAAGCCCCCACAATGAGAAGCCCAAGCACCACAGCTAGAGAGTAGCCCCCACTCGCCGCAACTAGAGAAAGCCCGAGCATCAGTGAAGACCCAGCACAGCCAACAATAAATAAATATAAAATTTTTAAAGAAGAGCAGAAAAACCATCCACCCATTTCTTTGTAGAAACACAACACAAATCCAACTGTTGGTACCACCTACTAGCTACCATAATTCAGGAGATATTTTTTCCCAACTAACTCAGTAAACACACTAGGGCCAGGAGAGAAAATGGCAGACACACCATTGATGTGAACCTCAAGGAAGGTTCAAGACTCAAGGAGTCTGAACCTCAAGGAAGCAGAGTGCCTGAGACAGCAGAATGAAGTGGACAATGGGCTCCTTGTCAAATCAAGAAGGAGCCAAGAAGCCCAGGGGGTAAATGAATCACTTGTGAACATCACAAACCTTCTAGGACAGAGTTCTTGAAAGTCACAGAGACATTATCTTTCTGCCCATAAAGCTCTCTTCTGTTGTCATGGGCAACGATGACCAAGTACAATGACCCAGCATCACTGCTGAACGAGATATTCTCATCCTCACTAGATAAAGGGGAAAACTGAGATCTGAAGGTCAAGTAATTTTTCAAGATCACCTACCTAGGAATAGAACTCAGATGTGTGTGACCACAGAGCCCACACTCAGAGGGAAACTCTGTATAAAATCTTCCAATTGCCAATTCCTATGAACCTGTGAGTTTGGCTGAGAGCTAGGAAAGACTACATTAAATACTGGTAAGCACCGGTTGGGGGTCACTGTTTCATTCCAATTAGAAAGGCAATGCCAAAGAATGCTCAAACTACCACACAATTGCACTCATCTCACATGCTAGTAAAGTAATGCTCAAAATTCTCCAAGCCAGACTTCAGCAATACATGAACCGAGAACTCCCTGATGTTCAAGCTGGTTTTAGAAAAGGCAGAGGAATCAGAGATCAAATTGCCAACATCCGCTGGATCATGGAAAAAGCAAGACAGTTCCAGAAAAACATCTATTTCTGCTTTATTGACTATGCCAAAGCCTTTGACTGTGTGGATCACAATAAACTGTGGAAAATTCTGAAAGAGATGGGAATACCAGACCACCTGACCTGCTTCTTGAGAAATCTGTATGCAGGTCAGGAAGCAACAGTTAGAACTGGACATGGAACAACAGACTGGTTCCAAATAGGAAAAGAAGTGCGTCAAGGCTGTATATTGTCACCCTGCTTATTTAACTTCTATGCAGAGTACATCATGAGAAATGCTGGACTGGAAGAAGCACAAGCTGGAATCAAGATTGCTGGGAGAAATATCAATAACCTCAGATATGAAGATGACACCACCCTTATGGCAGAAAGTGAAGAGGAACTAAAAAGCCTCTTGATGAAAGTGAAAGAGGAGAGTGAAAAACTTGGCTTAAAGCTCAACATTTAGAAAGGGGGGCTCCAAAATCACTACAGATGGTGAGTGCAGCCATGAAATTAAAAGACGCATACTCCTTGGAAGGAAAGTTATGACCAACCTAGACAGGATATTAAAAAGCAGAGATATTACTTTGCCAACAAAGGTCCATCTAGTCAAGGTTATGGTTTTTCCAATAGTCATGTATGGATGTTAGAGTTGGACTATAAAGAAAGCTGAACACCGAAGAATTGATGCTTTTGAACTATGGTGTTGGAGAAGACTCAAGAGTCCGTTGGACTGCAAGGAAATCCAACCAGTCCATCCTAAAGGACATCAGTCCTAGGTGTTCATTGGAAGGACTGATGCTGAAGCTGAAACTCCAATACTCTGGCCACCTGATGCGAAGAGCTGACTCATTTGAAAAGACCCTGATGCTAGGAAAGATTGAGGGCAGGTGGAGAAGGTGACGACAGAGGATGAGATGGTTGGATGGCATCACCGACTCGATGGACATGAGTTTGGGTAAACTGCAGGAGTTGGTGATGGACAGGGAGGCCTGGCGTGCTGTGGTCCTTGGGGTCACAAAGAGTCGGACCTGACTGAGCGACTGAACTGAAATGAACTGATTTCAGAGAGCCAGCAGCGAGCAGAGGCTTTAAGTGAGGTCTTTCAGTTCTCTTCCCAGGAACTAAGAACTAGGTGGACAGTACTCAGTCATGGTGGACTCTTTGCAACTCCATGGACTGTAGCCCACCAGGCTCTTCTGTCCATGAGATTTTCCAGGCAAGAATACTGACCTGGGTTGCCATTTTTTCCTCCAGGGCCTCTTCGTGACCCAGGGATCAAATCTGCATGTCTTGCATCTCCTGCGTTGGCAGGTAGATTCTGCATCACCTGGGCTTCCTGGACCTGGGGGCACCTGGATGAAAACTAGAAATCCTAGCTGATAGTCCAACAGGGGCTGGAGGCTAGAAACAATGTTCCCATGGCTCTTAGGACCCCATTTGAAAGAATGCTTCAAGGAAGAAAAACTGTAAAAAAAGAAAAAAAAAAGGTAGATAGTTTATTATTGGAGACACAACACATAAGCTCAAGGAGAGTACAACAGGGAAACAGTGCTTGAGGGAGGACAGGGAGGCTCTAGAGGGAAGGGATATATGTATAATTAGGGCTGATTTGCATTGTTGTATGGCAGAAACCAACCAACACCATAAAAAAAATTTTTTAGAGTCAAAAGACAGAAGAAAAGCAGAGATGCATACCCAGAGAGAAAGGGTGTAGGTGTTCCCCCATTGAGGAGGAGGCCAGTAAAGAAGTGGTTAAGCCATTTATAAAGGGCAGGTCTTCCAGGCCTTTCTCTCTGTGTGTGTGCATGCTCAGTCATGTCCAAATCTTTGAGACCCCATGGACTGTAGCCCGCCAGGCTCCTCTGTACATGGGATTCTCAGGACAAGAACACTGGAGTGCATGGCCGTGCCCTTCTCCAGGGGATCTTCCTGGCCCAGGGACTGCATCTCCTGCATTGGCAGGCAGAGGCTTTACCACTGGGCTACCCGGGAAGGGTGCCCAACTTACTTCAAGATGGATTTCCACTCATAGGCCAATGAGGGGATCAGGGAACTTGGCATCACCTATTCTGGGGTGTCGCCCCCTCCTCTTTGACCCCAAGGAGCCTTTCTGCACATGTGCAGTGTTTCCCTTGCCCCAAGGATGGGAAACATGTGACCTCTTGATCTTTGACTCAGACAGGGCTTGGCCCCTCTTGTCCCTGACATAGCTGTTATCTTAAAGCGTCCTCAGGAGATAAAGTCCTGCAACGTACCCTGTTCCTGTTGTTATTTCCATCACAAAGTGTCTGTAAATCTCCAGAAGCCTGTGTCCTGCCCGCCTCCCTCCTGTGCTAAACTGAGGCTCCTGTGTGGTGTGTGTTATTCATGTTGGTAACTCTACCACCTCTGACAGCACTGCTGCCTCACATCCACAGGATCCGCCATCTGGCGACGCCAAGGGTCTCTGTGGCTGGTGTCTCAGAGTGAGACCACCCCGAGGGCCGTCTGGCATGTGATGAAAGCTCTGGGCCCACCCAGGAGTGGGCAGCTTTCAGATGCCCACACTCATGGATGACCATGGGCATGTACTGTGACTGGGACCAGCCAGCTCTGCAGAGACCGTCCTGGTAATAACGCCTTCTTCCTTCAAGTTGACAGATGGAACAGAAAGGAGCCCATTTTGCTCTGATGTGTGGGAAAAGAGTAACTGCAGGGCATCTGCGGGGAAAGCTTGGTGGGCAGGAGCAAGATGGAGTTGGGGTAGGGGGGTTGGTCCACGATGCTCACCCTCCTGCAGCCCCACCCTCAACCCATAAGCTGATGTTGGGGACAGCAGGGTGGATGGACCTCTCTGGAAGGGATCTGAGTCCCAGAGCAGCATAGGGAAGACCGTCCACCAGCCAGAAACACAGATTTGATCTCTCACTCTTTGCACTTCCCGGTGAGTCTCAGGGGCGCTGCTCTGGACCAAGGCCAGAGGCTCTGGGGTCCACCTGGCCCCTCGCTCACAGCCACAGAGGACAGGGCACATGGGGGACAGGCTCCCAGGTCTGAGGATACATTTAGGGAGCGCTGGGAAGGCTGAAAAGGTGTGGTTACAGCAAAACCTCCTTTCTTAGCCCACAGCACCCTCTGCTGCTACAGAATGAACACCGGGTTTTTGTTGTTCACATGTGTGTAAATTTAGGTTTTCCACTTTGTGTCACACTCCTGTTTTGCTTTGACCTTTAACAGATCCCCGTACTTTGACCCCCATGCACAAGGCAGGATGAAGAACAGGAGAGCATAGAGGCCCCAGGAAGAGGCAGCTTAACAAAAACAGGGTCCTGACCACCCTGAGCCAGGGGTTGGGGTAGGGGTGTTGTGAGGAAGAGGCATCAGGGAGGACGTCACAAACCAGGGACTTCATAGCTCAGCAGGTCTCTCCACCCGCCTATCTCAGCTGCCTGGGTGAATTCGGACCCAGACACGTTTCCTCATGTCCAGAGTGTAATGGGGAAGACCCCATCAGTATGTCCTTCCCTCCCAAAAGTGAGTGCCTAGAGCCCAGGAGGTACACAACATTGGATGAACAGATTTTTTAAAAAACCAATCAGTATTAAATAAACAAATTTTACTGGAATTATCATGCTTATTTGTAGTTGCCTGGTTAATCTCAGGAAAATCACTGAACAGCAAAAGCTTCCAGTGCATGAAAATGGGCCCCATTTATGCAGATGAAACACAAGGCATAGCCAGAAACTAAGTTTACGCCGGAAGTTCAATCCACTGGATGTTTCTAAATCTTCATTTCTCTCAAACTTCTCAAGTATATTCCTCAAAGATTTTTAAACAAAGGGCTGTTATTATTTCTCCAACTGAAAACCCTGCTGATCAAGGATCCTGTAGGGCAGGATCCTGTAGGGCAGGATGGAACAAGGCCAGACTCTAGGAGCCCCTTCTTCAGCCTCCTGAAGTTCAAGGTCCATCTCACCAGTCCCGAAGGAACCTGGCCACCCACCAGCCCCAAGGACCAGCAAAGGGATGGTGAGTGATCTGAGCCATGGGAAGGACACTAGCAGCCAGAAGTGCGAGATGAGCTAAATGAATAGCACAGATAGGGGTTTGGTGTGTGGATCACAAATTGCCAGGCTAACCGTCCAGCAGCAGCGGACATCCCAGCTGGGCACTCACCCTCCCTGGACTGTGGCCATAAGAATTATGTCTGGCCCAGAGACATTTCTTATCTGCTGTCCATCAGGGAAGCCCAGTGTCAGGAAGTTGAGAAGGAACCAAATAACACAAAGAATGTGGGAAAGAACATTTCAGAAGGAAGAAATGGAGTCCAGGAGCTTGTGGTGGAGAGCTGAGGCTGACAGAGAAACCTGAGACAGTGATGTAGGAAGAAGGGGCAGGAGTGAGTCACAAGCCTGGTGCAAACATATCTCTATGTTAATCTTACGTTTTCACACCTGCTGCTTAGACTCAAGCCAAGCAAATGCCTTTTATCACTGAAGCCCTGTCTTCCTGTTCTTTTCGTCATTCTCTCCCGCTCTCTGCTCAAGGGAATTCACATGCACTTGCTTGATGGTAAAGCACGTGGTTTGTATTTGCAATTTTCGAGGTCTTTCCTGGGTGTCCCCTAACTACCCCTGGCCGCACTCTGTTTCTTCCTGGCTTTTCAGCCTTTTAACCAGAAAATCTTTCCTGCATCCATGAACCACATCTTTAAGGAAGGTAGAAGGTCTCCCTTCCTTTCCTCAAACCACTGAAAAGTATAGAGTCGCAGAGCAGCAACCCAGGGAGGCTCTGGAGCCCAAACGGCCAACAGACAGCCAGTGGGTGATGTCCAATAGGTGACCAACAGGTGTACTGCCACCCGCCTGCTCTCAGGCCAACAGCCACCTAGGTCTAAAGAGGAATCTTCTTCCCCAGTGAGCCTGTACTCATGAACTCGCAGAGCTTAGTCATCCACCAGAAAAGAACTCGAGAAGTTTAGCTAAAACATGGGATGGTGGAGTCATTCAGGAAGGAAAGGTAGCACCTGAAGCAGATGGAGGAGTGGTCAAGTCATAGCATCTTCATATGATGACCGTGGGCTTCCCAGATGGCTCATTTGTAAAGAATCCACCTGCAACGTAGGAGCTGCTGCTGCTGCTAATTCGCTTCAGTCGTGTCCGACTCTGTGCGACCCCATAGACAGCAGTCCACCAGGCTCCCCTGTCCCTGGGATTCTCCAGGCGAGGACACTGGACTGGGTTGCCATTTCCTTCTCCAATGTATGAAAATGAAGAGTGAAAGTGAAGTCGCTCAGTCGTGTCCGACTCTTAGCGACCCCATGGACTGCAGCCTACCAGGCTCCTGCATCCATGGGATTTTCCAGGCAAGAGTACTGGAGGCAATGTAGGAGACCCAGGTTCAATCCCTGGGTCAGGAAGATCCCCTGGAGGAGGAAATGGCTACCCACTCCAGTATTCTTGCCTGGAGAATCCCATGGACAGAGGGGCCTGGTGGAGTTCAGTCCATGGAGTCACAAAGAGTAGGACACGACTGAGCGACTCACCACACAACAGTGTGATGACTCTGCCACATCCCTTGCCCTACAAGCAGGTGGATTGTGTGAGCCAGATTTGTTGCATGATGTCATGTGGAATGCTGTTCCCTCACCTCTTACCAGGCTGAGGAACACACAGAAGGCTTTGGATCCAAGCAGAGGGATCTCATTTTCTCCATGTCGGTCACATGTTTCAACAAGGAAAACTAGACTAAGGGACCTACTGAGTTATCTTCCCAGAGGCAGGATGTTTTGGGATGACAGCCTTCTCCACGGCGGTCTGCTAGCTGCCACATTCTCACAGATGCAGCAGAAGGTTTGAACACACTTAAAGTTTAACCTTCAGGACAGAAAAGAGAAAATCTTCATTTCTGGAAGAAAGTGTGTCTGCACAGACCAGCCCTCTGCTGGGGCAGGAGCCGCCATGGCCCAGGAGCCACTGAGCAGATGATGAAGGTGTCATCATTATCACCATCCTGGGACAGTTTCGCTTGCCGGGTGGAGTTTTCCATGCTCTGGAAAGAGCCACAGCCCAGGCCAAATTTGGAGAAGTCTTTGTAGTTCAAGCCAAAATGTTGCTTCAGCTTCTCAACGTGGCTGTGTACCCACCTCCACCATCAGGCAACCCCTTCACAAAAGGCTCAAGAGCAGAGACTCCCTTTATGATTCTGGACAGTCTTTTCCTCACCCTTTTATGATTCAGCTGTGACTCACCAGCTAACGTGCAAACAGAGATGCTTCAACAGCCAATGCCATGTGATGAGTCATGTTTCAGGGCTTTTGTGTGATAGGTAAGGGAGGTAAACCTTCTTACCTTTGTTCTTCACACCAGGAGGCTGACACTTTCTCAAGACCTCCCTCACTGCCTGGTAAAGCAGCTGGAACATGAGCTCTGGAATTTGATGGTTCAGGTGGTCTTAATCCTTCACCTGATCATGTGAATTTGGGCCCAAGTTTTACTCTCTTATAAACACTGATTCTTTCAAGAAGATATATGATATGGTGTTTTTAATTTTCTTCACTGATGGCACGTCCCAAATACACAGTCTGTTGTTATAAATACTGGAAACTTGGTCCCTATTCCTGAAAGATTGATGGGACATCCATTGTGCAAACAGAGTATTCTGACCTCTGGAACAGAATGACATATCCATGATAAAGATGAGAAGATTCAAAGGCTTTCTGCCTCACTTGAATTTTTAACGTCAGCACTTTATAGCACTGACATTCTATTTCCCATGGGTATTGCACTCTGGAGCTAAGCTGCCTGGTTCAAATCAAGGCTTTTCCACTTACTAGCTGTATGACTCTGAGTGCAATGCTTGCCCTCTCTGAGCGTCCTTTTTCTCATATGTGAAACCAGCATAATAGCAGCTCTTTTCTAAGGTTTTGATGGGTTTTAAATGGGATAGTACATGTAAGTGGTTTGGCCCAAAGTCTAACATATAGTAACTTTTCAATGAACTTACCTACCGGCATTTTAAAAACAATTGAAATAGAGGCATCATTTTTTGAGAAATTACCATCCTCGGTGTTTTTTGAAGGAGGACTTGGATTAGTTGTAAATGTATATTGCAAACTCTAGGGCAATAAATTTTTAAAGTACAAAAAAAAAGGATAATTGGTGTGCTAAAGAGAAGAAAGAAAACAAAGTCAAGAATTCTATAAAATTTTAAATTAAAACCATACCAAGGAGCCAAAGAAAGGAAGACCAAAAGAAATAAGAAGCAAACAAAGAACAAGGACAACAAGTATGGTGGATATTAACCCAAGTATTTTATTAATCACTTTAAAGCAATGGTGTAGACAAAGACATTGTGCGTGTGTGCTCAGTTATGTCCGACTCTGCGACCCCATGAACTGTAGCCCACCAGGCTCCTCTGTCCGTGGAATTCCCCAGGCATGAATACTGGAGTGGGTTGCCATTTTCTATTCCAGGGGATCTTCCTGACCCAGGAATTGAGCCCAGGAATTCTGTCTCCTGCACTGCAGGCTGGTTTTTTACCACTGTGCCACCTGGGAGGCCCATTAGACAAAAATCATCAGATTTTAAAACCAAGATCTGATTATATGTTATCTACCAAAAACCCACTTTCAGCATAAGATAGATTAAAACCAAAGAGAGACAGATACAGCAGGCTAACACTAATTGAAAGAAAACTAGAGCAGCTGGATTAACTTCAGACAAAGCCAACTTGAGAGAACACAGGAATTACTGGAGATAATGAGGTGCATCACACAATGATAAAAGGGGTCAGTTCTCCAGGATGATATAAAAATCCCTAAAGAGTATGTGCTTAACACAGAGCATGAAAATACAAGTCACAAAAACCAATAGAACTGTAAGGAAAGAAAAGTGAATCCACTGTTGTTCAACACCCCTCTGACAACACACAGCCCAGCAGGAAGAATATCACTGGGGATGCAGTGGAACAGGACAGCACCATCAGTTAACTGCGTCTGGGGCACATCTAGAGGCCACCTCACCAAACGGCAAGAAACACACATGCTTCTCATTCTCTAAGATCACATTACAGGACACAAAACACACATAAAACAATGGGATGAAACTCAAATCAATAATTGACAGAAAGCTGGAAGACTCCCAAACACTTGGGGATAAAACAACACACTTCTGAATAACATGAGCTCAACCCACTCCAGTACTCTTGCCTGGAAAATCCCATGGATGCAGGAGCCTGGTAGGCTGCAGTCCATGGGGTCGCTAAGAGTCAGACACGACTAAGCGACTTCACTTTCCCTTTTCATTTTCATGTATTGGAAAAGGAAATGGCAGGCAACCCATTCCAATGTTCTTGCCTGGAGAATCCCAGGGACAGCGGAGCCTGGTGGGCTGCCATCTATGGGGTCACACACAGTTGGACACGACTGAAGTGACTTAGCAGCAGCAAGAAATCTCAAGAGAAATTTTTAAATACTTAGAACTAAATGAAAATAGTTTATCAAAATTTGTTGATGCAGCAAAAGCAGTGCTTGGAGGGAGTTCTATAGCACTGAAAGCATATATTAAGAAAAAATCTAAAATCAATAATCTAAGCGTCCACCTTAGGAAATAGAAAAATAAGAGCAGATAAAATCCAGGTAAGCAGAAAGAAATCACTGAAAGTAAAGCAGAAATAAGTAAAATTGGAAATAATAAATCAATAGGAAAAAATGTATGAAACAAAAAGCTGGGCTCATTGAAAAAAAATCAGTAAAACTGATGAACTGCTAGCCCACTAAACTAAAAAGAGAGAAAACACAAATTTACAATATCAGAAATGAAACTGATGGCATCACTGATGACTTCATGGACATTAAAAAGATAATACAGATATAAAACAGATCACCAACAGGAACCTACTCTATAGCATAGGGAACTATATTCAATATTTTGTAATAACCTATATGGGAAAAATCTGAAAAAGAATGTGTGTGTGTGTGAGAGAATCACTTTGCTATGCAGTTGAAACTAACACAACAGTGTAAATCAACTATACTCCAATTAAAAAATAATAATAAAGGATTATAATGACAGCTCTGTGCCCATAAATCTGATAATCTAGATGAAACGGACCAATTCGTTAAAAGACACAATCTCGCAAAAGTCACAGAAGAAAAAAAAAGACAGATTAATTGAATAGCCCTATATCAATTAAGGAAATGGAATCAATAATTAATAACCATCCAAAACAAAAAGCGCCAAGCCCACTGTTGAGTTCTACCAAACACTTAAGGAATTACTCCAAGTTCTTTACAATCTCTTCCCCAAAATGGATGCAGAGAGAATAAATACATTCTAACTCATTTTATAGGGCTTCCCTGGTGGCTCAGACAGTAAAGAATCAGCCTGTAATACAGGAGACCCAGGTTCCATCCCTGGGTCAGGAAGATTCCCTGGAGGAGGGAATGACTACCCACTCCAGTATTCTTGCCTGGAGAACTCCATGGACAGAGGAGCCTGGTGGGCTATAGTCCATAGGGTCACAAAGAGCTGAACACAAATGAACCGACTGAGCATGCATGCAAGCAACTCACTCTGTGGGGCTTCCCTAATGGTTCAGACAGCAAAGAATCTGCCTGCAATGCAGGAGACCAGATTCGATCCCTGGTCAAGAAGATCCCCTGGAGAAGAAAATGGCTACCCACTCCAGTATTCTATGAGGCCAGCATTACCCTAATACTAATATCAGCCAAAGGCAGATATTACTTTCTAAGGAAGGAAAACCTCAGATGAATAGCCCTCATGAACATAAATGCAAAAATCCTCAGCAAAGTATTAGCAGTCAAACAAGCAACCACAATCACGAAACGGCCACAGAAACAACCAACTACAGGCACACAAGAACACAAGAGAGGAAGGGGCAAAGGACCCCTGTCAGTGCCAGACTAGGACAAGATGCAGAAGACAGTCGTGAAGGTAAAAATACCCCTTTGATCACAGGCAGGGAAAACCATCTGAAACATCTCTCACTTATTCAAAAAAACTGAGAGAGAAGTAAGGTTGATAATATTTGCTTATTAGCACCAGCTGAATGAGAAACCATCAGAAACAAGAGACCCTATTAGTAGTCACTAGAATAGGAGTAACACTGTACAGACTGAGGCCCAGAGACCTAGAAACATCTCCTGCATTACCAGGGCAGGCTGAAAAGAAAGTCAGCCTCACAGAAACCAAATCTTACACCTTCAGGGTACACCAGTGGAGACAGTTAAGATAAAATCAACCAGTTGTGGGGGAAAAAAATGCACATTAGCATATCAGACCCAGCAATGCATAAAAGCATTATACACTGTGACCAACTGTAATTCCAGTGAGAATGGTGAAAGTGTGCAGCAAATCAAGCAATAAAGTCCATGCAAAAAGCACAGAGCCATAAAATTTCAGAACCTTATCCAAAAAAAGAAAAATATAGAAATGTTCTCAATGGAAAGAGTGATCAAGAATACGAATTTTCCCAACTTCTAAACAATAACAACAGCAATTTTAGAAGACAACACAGCAGTGCAAAATTCTGAGGACAGTGTGTTCACAAATTCCAGTTTTACAGCTCTCTCCAAACTGTCAACCCTAATGAAGGGAGAATATAGTTCCAGGCATGTAGGTGTTCAGATACTTGCCTGTTATACATGCATTCTCATGATACTGCTTCCCTGGTCGGAGGAATAAATTCTCATACACCCTGCAGCAGGGCACCATTTGAATTGGAAAGACTTCTAAATTGTTAATTTTTTTAAAAAAAGACACTTTATTGCTAAAAAAAAAATGCTAATCATCTGAGCTCTTGGCAAGGTACATTCTTTTTGCAATACTAACATCAAAGATCACTGATCACAGATCACCACAACAAATATAATAACAAAATAATAACAAATGTAATAAATATAATAACAATATACAAAAAAATCACTGCAGATGGTGATTGCAGCCATGAAATTAAAAGACGCTTACTCCTTGGAAGAAAAGTTATGACCAACCTAGATAGCATATTGAAAAGCAGAAACATTACTTTGCCAACAAAGGTCCGTCTAGTCAAGGCTATGGTTTTTCCAGTGGTCATGTATGGATGCGAGAGTCGGACTGTGAAGGAAGCTGAGTGCCAAAGAATTGATGCTTCTGAACTGTGGTGTCGGAGAAGACTCTTGAGAGTCCCTTGGACTGCAAAGAGATCCAACCAGTCCATCCTAAAGGAGATCAGCCCTGGGTGTTCTTTGGAAGGAATGATGCTAAAGCTGAAACTCCAGTACTTTGGCCACCTCATGCGAAGAGTTGACTCATTGGAAAAGACTCTAATGCTGGAAGGGATTGGGGGCAGGAGGAGAAGGGGACGACAGAGGATGAGATGGCTGGATGGCATCACCGACTCGACGGACGTGAGTTTGGGTGAACTCCGGGAGTTGGTGATGGACAGGGAGGCCTGGCGTGCTGTAGTTCCTGGGGTCGCAAAGAGTCAGACACGACTGAGCGACTGAACTGAACTGAACTGAATATAACAAATATAATAACAATGATAAGGTCCAAAGTACTCTGAGAATTACCAAAATGTGCCACAGAGACAGAAGTGAGCAAGTGCTCTTTAAGAAATGGTGCCAGTGCACTTGCTAGAGGCAAAATTACCACAAAACTTCCATTTGTGAAAATACAATTAAGCAAAATACAACACAACAAGGTCTGCTGTAAAGATTTAGATGATAGGAGACACCTTGGCAGAAACTAGGTAAGCCAGAATACAGTAGACCAACATCCTCAAAGCACAGAAAGGACAAAAATTATCAACCTAGAACTCTACTTCAAAAGAGAACCTCTTTCAAAAGCAAAGGCAAACTTAAGGTCATTTTTTTTCAGACACACAAAAGCTGAAATGATTCATCATCACCAGAACAACATTATAGGAAAAAGTAAAGAAAGCCCCCCAGGCAGAAGGGAAATGATACCAGATGGAAATCCGAATTTACAGAGAGAATGCAGACCACACTAAACTGTAAACATATGGGCAAATATGCCAGTGTCACTGGTGCTTCAAAATTTCTATAAGAAACAACTGAAAGCTTATAGCAAAAATTAAAAATAGTGTACTGCACACTTTATAAGCTATCTAGAAGGAAAATGTATACAACAGCACAAAGACTAGGAGAAGAAAAAACGAAGGTGTGCAATTGTAAGGTTATGTCTTAGTCGATTTCCCTGCCATAACAAAGTACTAAAGACTGAGGGCTTAAACAGCAGAAAGTCACGTGCTCACAGTTCTAGAGTCTGGAAGTCGGAGATCAGGGCCCTGGTCTTCAGGGTCAGAAGACCAGCCTTCTGGTGAAGGCTGTCTTTCCAGCGTGAAGGCCACCCTCTCGCTACATCCTGGAATGACCTTACTCGGTGTGCAGAGAGAGAGAGAGAGGGCACACACAGGCTCCCTGGGGTCTCTTCTCCCAAGGGCACTAACCATGATAGACCCACTCACATAACCTCATCTGACCCTAGTCACCTCCCATCACACTGGGGGTTAGAGCTTCAATACATGACTTTTGTGGGAACACAAGCATTCCGTCATCCATATGAAAAACAAACTTTTTATGCTATTTAAAGGTGGACCGCTAAGGGATGTATACCGTAAACCCTAAGCAAACATTATATAGAGGATCACTAGTAAAACTAATAAAACTGAAAGGAGCAGACCCTGTGGTCCTTGCCCTCCCTCCACCATGTCGTCTGCCTGCCTTTGGTCTATGGAAAATTTCAGCCAAAGTACAAGTTCAGTCAGAGAAGTGAGAAATGTAGAAACAAATATATAAAGTTGACTTCATCAGAACTCAAATGTTTTGAGCTTCCAACTATTAAGAAAATGAAAAGACAACCCAATGACCAGGAGAAAATGTTTCCAAAACACGTATCCTACAAAGAACTCATATCTGGAATAGATAAGGAGTCCTAACAGCTCGGTGACAAGACAAACAGCTTACTGTTTTTTTTTAATGGACAAAATGTTTTTTTAGTATTTACTTATTTGGCTGTGCCAGGTCTTGGTTGCATCTTCATTGCAACATGGGAACTCTTAGCTGAAGTACATGGGATCTATATCCACAACCAGGAATTAAACCCAGACCCCTTGCCCTGGGAGCATGGTGTCTTAGCCACTGGACCCTCAGGGAAGTCCTTAATCAGCAAAATATTTTAAGACATTTCCACACAGCATGGATAGCATGAACAACAAATGAAAATACTGAACATTATTAGTGTTCGAGGAAATATAAACTAAATAAGACATCCATACACACCAAGAAAAGACAAAACTAAAAGACTATACATTGGCAGGAATGTGGGGGGCAACTGGAACTTGCTTACACTGCTGGTGGAAATGTAAAAAGGTAAAACCAACCTGGAAAAGTTTGACAATTTCTTTAAAAGCTGAATATGCATGTGTGTGTGTGTGTGTGTGTGTGTGTGTGCGCGCGCGCGCGTGCGCGCTAAGCTGCTTCAGTCATTTCCAACTCTGTGAGACCCTATGGACTGTAGCCCGCCAGGCTCCTCTGTTCACAGGACTCTCCAGGCAAAACACTGCAGTGGGTTGCCATGGGAATTTCCCCAACCCAGGGACTGAACCCAAGTTTCTTTTGTGTCCTCCATTGGCAGGCGGGTTCTTTACCACCCTCGCCACCTGGGAAGCCCCAAAAGTTGAACATACAACTTCCTATGACTCAGCTACTCTATTGCTAAGTTTTTAACCAAGAAATGAAATCATACGTTCAAACAACGACTGAGACTTGAGTGTTTATGGCAGCTCTATCTTTAGTTGCCAAAATCTGGAAAATAACCTATGTCCAAATATCAGGTGAATCAGTAAATTATGGTATACCCATAAGATGGAATACTACTTAGCAATAAAAAAGGAACAAACTATTGACATCCACTTATGCAAAAATGGACAACACTGAAGCTAAGGATCCAATACGTTGGCCAACTGATGAGAAGAACCAACTCATTGGAAAAGACCCTGATGCTGTGAAAGATTGAGGCAGGAGAAGGGGGACTACAGAGAATGAGATGGTTGGATGGCATCACCAACTTAATGGACATGAGTCTGAGCAAACTCTGGGAGACAGTGAAAGGCAGGGAAGCCTGGCGTGCTACAGTCCATGAGATCTCCAAGAATCGGACACAACTTAGCGACTCAACAACAACAGCTATGGTGACTGAAAACAGATCAGTGACAGTGACTACCTGAGAATGGATTACAAAGAGCCATCAAGAAACACTGGGTGATGAATATGCTCATTTTTTTGACTGTGGCAACGGTGCCATGGGTAAATACATATGTTAAAACTCAAATTATATACTTAAAGCAGGTGCAGTTTATTTTATAAAATTACACCTCAATAAAACTGGGGTAAATGAACAAAAAGGATTTGGACTGCTCTACTGTATAACTCATCTAGGTGGGTGGTCCCCTGTAATTTACTGATATTCCTTCATCGCATTAGGTCACCTGGTCAAATACAGGTGTTCCCTTGGGAAGATTGCTCCCTGTTCCAATCCATCCTCTATGATTTTCAATAAGATTACTATTGAGCCTCAGGGGTAACAACAAAACCCAAACAGACAGACTCTCCCACATGCTCACAGAGGTTCTCTTCTCTGTCTGAAAGGACCCTCCTCTGTGCTGGGTTTGAGATCCCTGGCGAGTCTGGGAACTCAGGACTCGCAAGTCCTCCCTGCCAAGGCAAGAGCCCCAAGACACTGAGGCAAGCCATGGATCTGGTGAAAAGATGTGGGACTTCTGATGCCCACAGTCAGAGAGGAAGCGGATCCTTGCAGAGAGGAGAGCTGAAAAATGGAAGCTACCAGATAGAGCAGGAGAACATTCTGCTGAAGACACTGACCAGGGCAGAGAGCTGAGCTGGGTACCCCACCCTGTCCCACCATCAGCCACACACAGGGTCAGCACCACCCATCAGGCTCCCAGGGGACCAGACATTGCCAGTTAGCGGAGACCGGAGCAGGAAGGGCTGCCTGCAGCAAGTTCTAGGCTGTTGCCTGCTGTTCAGGGAGAGCAAGATTGTATGCCTCGGGGGCTTGCGGCTCCCTCCAGGCATGGATTCTGCAGTAACCCTCTTTCAACTTTTACAGAACAGGGAGGTGGAAAGTCCCAACGGCCCTGTGGAGAAGTGACATCCACTCAGTTCACCAAGGCCGACCTCAGCCATGTCTTCAGAGGAAGCATCGCCCAAGAAAGCCATTCCCATCCCTACAACACATGCCCCCCGCCCTGGGCACCCACAATGCACCAGAGGCATCGAATTCAGGAAACACACCCTTGATCAGACAGGCCTCCAAGAACTCAAGCTCTGACATGGCCTCGAGAACCACATTCTGCTGCTTCTGCAGGTACGGAGCAGGTGCGTGAGAGCAGTGGCAGCCACTTGAGCACCCTGAGGAGGCCCCGTGGAGTACAGTGGACACTGCGCAGAAGGTGGACAGGACAGACAGACCAGGCTCTAAGATCATGGGCAACATCACTGAGTCATCGAATCTGAACATCAGTTGTCTGAGGTAACCACGTGAGTATGGCCTGGGGGTGTGGCCAGGGAGAGAGAAGCGACGCTATAGGAAAGCAAAGCAAAGCACCAACTGACACCAAAAAAAAAGAAACAAAAACAACCAGCCCCCAAAATATAGGAAAGATGACCCCAAAACCCCCAAAATCAGAAACAAAAGAAAACCATCTTAAGCAGTGGTACAGTATAAATCCCTGTGTCTACTTTGAAAAACAGCTGAGTATCACTTGCTACAGCTGAGCGCTGGGTGCCTTCTGAGATCCAGGGATATCCCTGCAAGGCTGGGACGGGGGTGGTCCATGCAGAGTTACCCCAGGAGACACGCACTAGAGAGAGGTCCATACCAGCATTGTTCTAA
The DNA here is from genome assembly GCA_006408695.1 of Aepyceros melampus. Taxonomy (NCBI): domain Eukaryota; kingdom Metazoa; phylum Chordata; class Mammalia; order Artiodactyla; family Bovidae; genus Aepyceros; species Aepyceros melampus. Next base: position 1,109,376 of record SJXQ01000198.1, read on the forward strand.
CAGCAGGGGGAAAGTGAAAAGAACACAGAAAGGGAAAGTGCCCATAAAGTCAGGTATTGTCTCGTGACCGAGGGCTGTCCACCACGTGGTTTCTGTGCAAGTGAACCACACCCCCGGAGTGTGTGGTGCCGGGAGGAAGCTCAGAAATAGAACAGCAAAAAGAAAAACATCAAAAGCTGAAACACATCTTGTTTACAGACACGAGCGCCCCTGGCATGACCATGGCGAGGACCTACACATCGCTGTGCTGGGTGTCCACAGCCTCACCCCTGAGGTTGGTGCCCGCATTATACCAGTTGTTAAATATTTTGAGTATCACCCCCCAAAGAAACTATAAGTAACAGGACTACAAAACTCAGTCCCTCCCGTTTCAGGAAAGGCAGGAGAAGGGGCACAGAGCCCCCATGGTGAAGTTACTGGTCGCGTTCTGTTTCTCGTGCTTAGCAGAGACCACTCATCTTTCACTGAATTATTCTTTTTCTCTACATGCAGTGTGCATGCACGTGCTGTCTTCTGTTTGGGGTGGATATGCATGGATCCACGCATGTGTGATCATGTTCTTCTGACTCCAGGTTCCCCGTGGCTGCAGCCTCCCCAGCAGCCTTGCTGGGCTTGCTTTCTGGCCCTCGTGTCGCCCAGCCCACTCCACCCACAGAATGCAGTGCACTCTGTCACTGCAGACCAGACGAGTCCAGGTCCCAGAAAGCGAGTTTTCAGCCGGTCCAAGAAGGGCCAGCTGCTGTGTTGCAGGCAGCCCTATGGAGGGTCCACGTGGCCAGGAGCCCAGGCCTCCCTGCCAATAGCTGGCAGCAACTTGCCAGCCCATGAGAGTGGGGCATCTCCCCCCAGAACCACTGGACACAGGAAAGCCTTCATATGACTGCAGCGCCAGCTGACCCCAGGCGGGAGCCCCAACTCAGCCATCTCTAGCTCCTATCCACAGAAAAGAGGTAAAGAAAAAGGGGCACCCCAATGGTGGGTAACCTGCCAGGTAAAGAACGAGAGCTCATGACGTGGGCACGTGAAGGGGAGGTTACTACACGGAAACCCAATATGTGGGGGGGCGGGGCGGGAGCTGCAAGGGCTTCAGAGGGGCTCCTAAGAGCCTTAGAGGGCTTTGAAGGAACTGTTGGCAAAGCCTGGTGACATCTGAGAAGGGCTGGGGGCAGGGGCCCTGGACGAAAAGGAGAACGACGTTCTTGGAGACCAGAGGTCACATGGTGGCAGGTGGTCTCTCGACACCACCACCCACAGGACTCATTCACAGACTGAGTCATCTAGATGAATTTTGAAGGGACGCTGTTTTGTTTTGTTTTTTCCTTTCTGATCACAATAAAATGCAACCATAGCCTCAACAGCTAAAGGAAGAACAGTGCAACATGGAGCCAGGAAGAGTAGGGTCTGAAAATCCCACTCAGATGAAACGGAGGCTGGGACTAAGAAACCGCCTATGAGTAAAGGTCACACAAAGGGGCCTGTCTAGAAACATGACACTGAGAGCTCAGCTCTGCATGCTCTGTGCTGCCCTCACAGAGCTGCTCAGCCCTGGGCTGTTGGTCCAGGGTGACTCGGGGCTTCAAGGCGCTGCCTCCCACAGTCCTGGTCGCAGCCTGGGGTGGAGAAGGGCTGTCCTGCAGAGAGTGGGGCGTGGTTTGTGTCCTTGAGAATCAACCTGCTGACAGGGTTGGTGCACTGGGATGACCCAGAGGGATGACATGGAGAAGGAGGTGGGAAAGGGGTTCAGGATGGGGAACACATGTACACCCGTGGCGGATTCATGTCAATGTATGGCAAAACCAATACAATATTGTAAAGTGAAAAAAAAAAAATCAACCTGCTGAGGCAGAGACCCACCGAGACTTGGAGAAATTGCAAGGACTGTTCTGGTAGCTGGATGGGCATGGATAGAGGTATGCAAATGCCCAGTGGCCTTTGAACCTCAGATGCCAGCAGATAGGAGAGCTGGAAACCATTCAGCTGCAAACACAGCTGCCTTTGCGGTACTGGCTGAGGTCTTGACTGCAGGCTCAAGAACATCAGGCAGAGCCGCCCCCAGGCTCAGAGTGAGGCTCAGACGCCCATTGCTGTTTAAAGCCCCCCAGTGGGGGTGGTCAGTGTGGTTTACACGAAGTAACAGATCACTAATACAGTTCACAATAAAAGCTTTACAGAAGCAAGTCTACTGAGACACAGGAAGGCGAAGAAAGCACAGCAAAGTTCAAGGTGCTGGGGGTTGACACTACCAGCTATTCCATGTAAATGAGACCCGCTACGTGTTCTATCCTAATGTCCACTTGACACTCAAAATGCGTACATCTTTTCAGAGCAAAGGGAAGTAACCCATCAGTTTTATGATTCTAAAGAAAGACATTTTTAAAACAATGGCTATGAAAAATTATATTGTGGGTGGCTTTCAAACAGAAACACTAATTCCAGGAGAGGAAAAAAAAAGCGTAGGACAGAATACCCAACTGGGAAAAAAAATGAAAATATGATTTTTATTCATTACTTATTCTAAAGCATATCGTGATTATTAAAATGACCATGTTAGTGATGTCATTTCATTAATTCTAAACAAAGTGAAACCATTTTTTAGTCCATGCACCTGGCTGCCCCAGAAGTGCCCTCCTCCCCGCTGGACTTCCTCTCCAGAATTCACTCAAGTGCCTACAGTCTCCCGTGGTCAACATCAAACACACAGGCTGTATTCTTCACTCACTTAACATTACACCTTATGGGATTTTTTGTGCTGACCCACAGACTTTCCGCTTACCATCATTACAAATGTTTACTTTAAAGCATTTTTAAGTCCCTTCAAATTTCTTGCAAAATTTATAAATTTCTCCCTTTATGCACAAGTGTGCAAAGAAAACACAGGTTCTTTACCTGCAGAAACCCCTTGGATATTCTCACTTGACAATTTATGTAACCATGTCCCTCCCTGGGTAGTAAGATTCTTCATTTTCTTTCCATTCCCTATCCTATTCCAGGAGGGCCTCTGGGCTTGAAGGGGTGCTGGGGCCTCAAGGCACTGAGGCTCAGTCTCCATCCCCACCTCCTCTGCCTCTAGAGCAACTCCCCAGCAAGGCTCTCAGATTCTCCCACAGGAGCCCTGCCGCAGGAGCTGACCGTGCTGTGTCTGCTCCCTGCCCCCGCTGCACCCGCCCCTTCCACGGCTCCTAAAGAGAAGCGGAGGTAAATCCCATCCAGTGTGGGCTTTTCAGATGACCCCCCCAAGACACCTCCCCAGCGCTGCCCTTGCCTCCGCCTCTGTCCCCCAGCCCCTTCCAAGGGGAGATGTGCAGAAGCAACACAGAGACGGGTGTGGGACAGACAGAGCCCAAGGACAGAGAAGCAGCAGGAGCCAAGGTCAAGGCTGGGAGGACCAGCGCTGGCCGGAGCAAGAACCCAGGACCCTGGAGAGGAACCCGGTCAGGGAGGGCGTGAAAACCGGCCCGCTGGGCCAGGAGAACCGGAACTGCCAAGTCCACTACCCTAGGCTCCCAAGGAGGTGGGTGGGACCATCGGGGTGGACTGATGGGTGGGGTGGGGGACGGTGAATGTAGACACTGCTTTCAAGAAATTTGGCTCTGAAACAAGCGAGGGAACACAGATGGTAGGGGCACCAGGGACAGGCTTCCTCGGAGACTGGACAGGGTAGCCGTGACCCACAGGAACCAGTCATGTGCAGCAGAGGCTCCCACACCTCCTGCCCACCTCTGGGGAGTGAGGGGCCCAGGTGTGTGCGCATGTGTGTCTCCCAGCAGACCCACACCCATGCCTCGCACAGGCCAGATGAGTCTCCCGCCGCCCCCACTGCCCCAAGGGCTCAGGCTACAACAAACACAAAGCAGGAAGAGTCCTTGGAAATCATCTAATCAAATTACTGTTTTTCACAAGGAAGAGCCCAG